>CAWUFW010002285.1:1800000-2305189 GCA_963921515.1 Calotriton arnoldi
TAGTAGCAGTATAGAGAGGGCCATGTAGCATGAGCAGCAGTATATACAGGGCCATGCAGCATTAGCAGCGGTATATACAGGGCCATGCAGCATGAGCAGCAGTATAGAGAGGGCCATGCAGCATGAGCAGCAGTATATACAGGGCCATGTAACATGAGCAGCAGTATATACAGGGCCATGCAGCATGAGCAGCATCTTATACAGGGCCATGCAGTATGAGCAGCAGTATATACAGGGCCATGCAGCATTAGCAGAGGTATATACAGGGCCATGCAGCATGAGCAGCATCTTATACAAGGCCATGCAGAATGAGCAGCAGTATATACAGGGCCATGCAGCATGAGCAGCGGTATATACAGGGCCATGCGGCATGAGCAGCAGTATATACCGGGCCATGCAGCATGTGCAGCAGTACGTACAGGGCCATGCAGCATGAACAGCAGTATAGAGAGGGCCATGCAACATGAGAAGCAGTATATACAGGACCATGCAACTCTAGCAGCAGTATATACAGGGCCATGTAACATGCGCAGCAGTATATACAGTACCCTGCAGCTCTAGCAGCAGTATATACAGGGCCATGCAGCATGAGCAGCAGTATATACAGTGCCATGCAGCATTAGAAGCAGTACATACAGGGCCATGCAGCGTGAGCAGCAGTATATATAGGGCCATGCAGCACCAGCAGCAGCATATACAAGGCCATGCAGCATGAGCAGCAGTACACATAGGGTCATGCAGCATGAGTAGCGGTATATACAGGACCATGCAGCTCTAGCAGCACTATATACAGGGCCATGTAACATGAGCAGCAGTATATACAGGGCCATGCAACATGAGCAGCAGTATACACAGTACCATGCAGCATTAGAAGCAGTACATACAGGCCCATGCAGCATGAGCAGCAGTATATACAGGGCTATGCAGCATGAGCAGCAGTATATACTGGACCATGCAGCGCTTGCAGCATTATATACAGGGCCATGCAGCATTAGAAGCAGTATTTACAGGGACATGCAGCATGAGCAGCAGCATATACAGGGCCATGCAGCATGAGCAGCAGTATATACAGTGCCATGCAGCATTAGAAGCAGTACTTACAGGGCCATGCAGCGTGAGTAGCAGTATATATAGGGATATGCAGCACCAGCAGCAGCATATACAAGGCCATGCAGCATGAGCAGCAGTACACATGGGGGCATGCAGCTGAGCAGCAGTATATACAGGACCATGCAGCATTAGCAGCAGCAGTATATACAGGGCCGTGCAGCATTAGCAGCAGTAGTATATACAGGGCCATGCAGCATTAGAAGCAGTATATACAGGGCCATGCAGCATGAGCAGCAGTATATACAGGGCCATGCACCATTGGAAGTAGTACATACAGGGCCATGCAGTGTGAGCAACAGTATATACAGGGCCATACAGTGTGAACATCAGTAAATGCAGGGCCATGCAGCATGTGCAGTAGTATACACAGGGCCATGCAGCTGAGCAGCAGTATATACAGGGCCATGCAGCATGAGCAGCAGTATACACAGGGCCATGCAGCTGAGCAGCTGTATATACAGGGCCATGGAGCATAAGCTGCAGTAGATACAGGGCCATGCAGCATGAGCAGCAGTACGTATGGAGCCTTGCAGCATTAGAAGCAGTATATACAGGGCCATGCAGCTTTAGAAGCAGTCCATACAGGGCCATGCAGCATGAGCTGCAGCAGTATATACAGGGTCATGCAGCATTAGAAGCAGTACATACAGGGCCATGCAGCGTGAGCAGCAGTATATACAGGGTCATGCAGTGTGAGCATCAGTAAATGCAGGGCAATGCATCATGAGCAGCAGTACACATAGGTTGATGCATCTGAGCACCAGTATATACAGGACCATGCAGCATTAGCAGCAGTACACATAGGGGCATGCAGCTGAGCAGCAGTATATACAGGACCATGCAGCATTAGCAGCAGTATATACAGGGCCATGCAGCATTAGCAGCAGCAGTATATACAGGGCCATGGAGCATTAGAAGCAGTATATACAGGGCCATGCAGCGTGAGCAGCAGTAAATACAGGGCATGCAGTGTGAGCAGCAGTAAATGCAGGGCCATGCAGCATTAGAAGCACTTCACATAGGGGCATGCAGCTGAGCAGCAGTATATACAGGGCCATGCAGCATTAGAAGCAGTATATACAGGGCCATGCAGCGGTTTTAGAAGCAGTATATACAGGTCCATGCAGCATGAGCAGCAGTATATACAGGGCCATGCAGCATGAGCAGCAGCAGTGTATATAGGGCCATGCAGCATTAGAAGCAGTATATACAGTGCCATGCAGCATGAGCAGCAGAATATACAGGGCCATGCAGCATGTGCACCAGTATACACAGGGCCATGCAGCTGAGCAGCAGTATATACAGGGCCATGGAGCATGAGCAGCAGTATATACAGGGCCATGGAGCATGAGCAGCAGTATATACAGGGCCATGCAGCATGAGCAGCAGTATATACAGGGCCATGCAGCTTTAGAAGCAGTACATACAGGGCCATGCAGCATGAGCTGCAGCAGTATATACAGGGCCATGCAGCATTAGAAGCAGTACATACGGGGTCATGCAGCATGAGCAGCAGTATATACAGGGCCATGCAGCATGAGCACCAGTATACACAGGGCCCTGCAGCATGAGCAGCAGTATATACAGGGCCATGCAACATTAGCAGCAGTATATACAGGCCATGCAGCATGAGCAGCAGTATATACAGTGCCATGCACCATTAGAAGCAGTACATACAGGGCCATGCAGCGTGTGCAGCAGTATATACAGGGCCATGCAGTGTGAGCATCAGTAAATGCAGGGCAATGCATCATGAGCAGCAGTACACATAGGGGGATGCAGCTGAGCAGCAGTGTATACAGGACCATGGAGCATTAGCAGCAGTATATACAGGGCGATGCAGCATTAGTAGCAGCAGTATATACAGGGCCATGCAGCATTAGAAGCAGTACACATAGGGGCATGCAGCTGAGCAGCAGTATATACAGGGTCATGCAGTGTGAGCATCAGTAAATGCAGGGCAATGCATCATGAGCAGCAGTACACATAGGGGGATGCAGCTGAGCAGCAGTATATACAGGACCATGCAGCATTAGCAGCAGTATATACAGGGTCATGGAGCATTAGTAGCAGCAGTATATACAGGGCCATGCAGCATTAGAAGCAGTACACATAGGGCCCTGCAGCTGAGCAGCAGTATATACAGGACCATGCAGCATTAGCAGCAGTATATACAGGACCATGCAGCATGAGCAGCAGTAGATTCAGGGCCATGCAGCATGAGCAGCCGTACATACAGGGCCATGCAGCATGAGCAGTAGTATATCCAGGCCATGCAGCATTAGCAGCAGCAGTATATACAGGGCCATGCAGCATTAGAAGCAGTATATACAGGGCCATGCAGCATGAGCAGCAGTAAATACAGGGCCATGCAGTGTGAGCAGCAGTAAATGCAGGGCAATGCAGCATGAGCAGCAGTACACATAAGGGCATGCATCTGAGCAGCAGTATATACAGGACCATGCAGAATTAGCAGCAGTATATACAGGGCCATGCAGCATTAGAAGCAGTATATACAGGGCCATGCAGCATTAGAAGCAGTATATACAGGGCCATGCAGCATGAGCAGCAGAATATACAGGGCCATGCAGCATGAGCAGCAGTGCATACAGGGCCATGCAGCATGATCACCAGTATACACAGGGCCATGCAGCTGAGTAGCAGTATATACAGGGCCATGCAGCATGAGCAGCAGTACGTATGGGGCCATGCAGCATTAGAAGCAGTATATACAGGGCCATGCACCTTTAGAAGCAGTACATACAGGGCCATGCAGCATGAGCTGCAGCAGTATACCTACAGGCCATGCAGCATTAGAAGCAGTATATACAGGGCCATGCAGCATGAGCAGCAGTATATACAGTGCCATGCAGCATTAGAAGCAGTACATACGGGGCCATGCAGCATGAGCAGCAGTATATACAGGGCCATGCAGTGTGAGCATCAGTAAATGCAGGGCAATGCATCATGAGCAGCAGTACACATAGGGGGATGCAGCTGAGCAGCAGTATATACAGGACCATGCAGCATTAGCAGCAGTGTATACAGGGCCATGCAGCATTAGTAGCAGCAGTATATACAGGGCCATGCAGCATTAGAAGCAGTACACATAGGGGCACGCAGTTGAGCAGCAGTATATACAGGACCATGCATCATTAGCAGCAGTATATACAGGGCCATGCAGCATTAGCAGCAGCAGTATATCCAGGGCCATGCAGCATTAGAAACAGTATATACAGGGCCATGCAGCATGAGCAGCAGTATAAATAAGGCCATACAGCATGAGCAGCAGCATATACAGGGCCATGCAGCATTAGAAGCAGTACATACAGGGCCATGCAGCGTGAGCAGCAGTATATACAGGGCCATGCAGTGTGAGCAGCAGTAAAGGCAGGGCAATGCAGCATGAACAGCAGTACACATAGGGGCATGCAGATGAGCAGCAGTATATACAGGACCATGCAGCATTAGCAGCAGTATATACAGGGCCATGCAGCATTGGAAGCAGTATATACAGGGCCATGCAGCAGACTATACAGGGCCATGCAGCATGAGCAGCAGTGTATACAGGGCCATGCAGCATGAGCACCAGTATACACAGGGCCATGCAGCTGAGCAGCAGTATATACAGGGCTATAGAGCATGAGCAGCAGTATATACAGGGCCATGCAGCATGGGCAGCAGTGTGTATGGGGTCATGCAGCATTAGAAGCGGTATATACGGGGCCATGCAGCTTTAGAAGCAGTACATTCAGGGCCATGCAGCTGAGCACCAGTATATACAGGGCCATGCAGCATGAGCAGCGGTATATATAGGGCCATGCAGCATGAGCAGCAGTATATACATGGCCATGCAGCATGAGCAGCAGTATGTATGGGGCCATGCAGCATTGGAAGCAGTATATAAAGGGCCATGCAGCATTAGAAGCACTACATACAGGGCCATGCAGCATGTGCAGCAGTATATACAGGGCCATGCAGCATGTGCAGCAGTGTATATAGGGCCATGCAGCTGAGCAGCAGTATATACAGGGCCATGCAGCATGAGCAGCAGTACATACAGGGCCATGCAGCATGAGCAGCAGTATATACAGGACCATGCAGCTCTAGCAGCAGTATAGAGAGGGCCATGCAGCATTAGAAGCAGTATATACAGGGCCATGCAGCATGAGAAGCTTAATATACAGGGCCATGCAGCATTAGCAGCGGTATATACAGGGCCATGCAGCATGAGAAGCAGTATAGAGAGGGTCATGCAGCATGAGAAGCAGTATATACAGGGCCATGCAGCATTAGCAGTGGTATATACAGGGGCATGCATCATGAGCAGCAGTATAGAGAGGGCCATGCAGCATGAGCAGCAGTATATACAGGGCCATGTAACATGAGCAGCAGTATATACAGGGCCATGCAGCATTAGCAGAGGTATATACAAGGCCATGCAGCATGAGCAGCAGTATATACAGGGCCATGCAACATTAGCAACAGTATATACAGGGCCATGCAGCATGAGCAGCGGTATATACAGGGCCATGCAACATGAGCAGCAGTATATACAGGGCCATTCAGCATGAGCAGCAGTACGTACAGGGCCATGCAGCATGAGCAGCAGTATGTACAGGACCATGCAGCTGTAGCAGCAGTATATACAGGGCCATGCAGCACCAGCAGCAGTATAGAGAGTACCATGCAGCATGAGCAGCAGTATATACAGGACCATGTAACATGAGCAGTAGTATATACGGGGCAATGCAGCATGAGCAGCAGTATATACAGTGCCTTGCAGCATGAGCAGCTGTACATACATGGCCATGCAGCATGAGCAGCAGTATATACAGGGCCATGCAGCATGAGCAGCCGTACATACAGGGCCATGCAGCATGAGCAGCGGTATATACAGGGCCATGCAGCAGCAGCATATACAAGGCCATGCAGCGTGAGCAGCACTACACATAGGGCATGCAGCTGAGCAGCAGTATATACAGGACCATGCAGCATTAGCAGCAGTATATACAGGGCCATGCAGCATTAGCAGCAGCAGTATATACAGGGCCATGCAGCATTAGAAGCAGTATATACAGGGCCATGCAGCATGAGCAGCAGTATATACAGGACCATGGCACATTAGAAGCAGTACATACAGGGCCATGCAGCGTGAGCAGCAGTATATACAGGGCCATGCAGTGTGAGCAGCTGTAAATGCAGGGCAATGCAGCATGAGCAGCAGTACACATACGGGCATGCAGCTGAGCAGCAATATATACAGGACCATGCAGCATTAGCAGCAGTATATACAGGGCCATGCAGCAAGAGCAGCAGTATATACAGGGCCATGCAGCATGAGCAGCCGTACATACAGGGCCATGCAGCATGAGCAGCAGTATATACAGGGCCATGCAGCATGAGCAGCGGTATATACAGGGCCATGCAGCATTAGCAGCAGTATATACAGGGCTATGCAGCGTAAGGAGCAGTATATACAGGGCCATGTAACATGAGCAGCAGTATGCACAGGGCCAAGCAGCATTAGAAGCCGTATATACAGGGCCATGCAGCATGTGCAGCAGTATATACAGGGCCATGCAGCATGTGCAGCAGTATATACAGGGCCATGCACCATGAGTAGCAGTATATACAGGACCATGCAGCTTTATATACAGGGCCATGCAGCATTAGAAGCAGTATATACAGGGCCATGTAGCATTAGCAGCAGTATATACAGGGCCATGCAGCATGAGCAGCAGTATAGAGAGGGCCATGCAACATGAGCAGCAGTATATACAGTGCCTTGCAGCATTAGAAGCAGTACATACAGGGCCATGCAGCATGAACAGCAGTATATACAGGGCCATGCAGCTCTAGCACGAGTATATACAGGGCCATGCAGCATGAGCAGCAGTATAGAGAGGGCCATGGAACATGAGCAGCAGTATATACAGTGCCTTGCCGCATTAGAAGCAGTACATACAGGGCCATGCAGCATGAGCAGCAGTATATACAGGGCCATGCAGCAGCAGCATATGCAAGGCCATGCAGCGTGAGCAGCACTACACATAGGGCATGCAGCTGAGCAGCACTATATACAGGACCATGCAGCATTAGCAGCAGTATATACAGGGCCATGCAGCATTAGCAGCAGCAGTATATAGAGGGCCAAGCAGCATTAGAAGCAGTATATACAGGGCCATGCAGCATGAGCAGCAGTATATACAGGACCATGGCGCATTAGAAGCAGTACATACAGGGCCATGCAGCGTGAGCAGCAGTATATACAGGGCCATGCAGTGTGAGCAGCAGTAAATGCAGGGCAATGCAGCATGAGCAGAAGTACACGTACGGGTATGCAGCTGAGCAGCAGTATATACAGGACCATGCAGCATTAGCAGAAGTATTTACAGGGCCATGAAGCATGAGCAGCAGTATATACAGGGCCATGCAGCATGAGCAGCTGTACATACATGGCCATGCAGCATGAGCAGCAGTATATACAGGGCCATGCAGCATGAGCAGCCGTACATACAGGGCCATGCAGCATGAGCAGCGGTATATACAGGGCCATGCAGCATTAGCAGCAGTATATACAGGGCTATGCAGCGTAAGGAGCAGTATATACAGGGCCATGTAACATGAGCAGCAGTATGCACAGGGCCATGCAGCATTAGAAGCAGTACATAGAGGGCCATGCAGCATTAGCAGCCGTATATACAGGGCCATACAGCATGTGCAGTAGTATATACAGGGCCATGCAGCATGAGCAGCGGTTTATACAGGGCCATGCGGCATTAGAAGCAGTATATACAGGGCCATGCAGCATTAGCAGCAGTATATACAGGGCCATGCAGCTCAAGCAGCTTTATATACAGGGCCATGCAGCATTAGAAGCAGTATAAACAGGGCCATGCAGCATTAGCAGAAAGTATATACAGGGCCATGCAGCATGAGCAGCAGCATATACAGGGCCATGCAGCTCTAGCAGCAGTATATTCAGGGCCATGCAGCATGAGCAGCAGTGTATTCAGGGCCATCCAGCTGAGCAGCTGTATATACAGGGCCATGCAGCATGAGCAGCAGTATAGAGAGGGCCACGCAACATATGCAGCTCTGGAAGCAGTATATGCAGGGCCATGCAGCATGAGCAGCAGTATATACAGGGTCATGCAGCATGAGCAGCAGTACACATAGGGGCATGCAGCATGAGCAGCAGTATATACAGGGCCATGCAGCATGAGCAGCAGTACAAATAGGGGCATGCAGCATGAGCAGCATTATATACAGGGCCATGCAGCATGAGCATCCGTACATACAGGGCCATGCAGCATGAGCAGCAGTATATACAGGGCCATGCAGCATGAGCAGCAGTACACATAGGGGCATGCAGCATGAGCAGCAGTATATACAGGGCCATGCAGCATGAGCAGCAGTATATACAGGGCCATGCAGCAGCAGCATATACAAGGCCATGCAGCGTGAGCAGCACTACACATAGGGCATGCAGCTAAGCAGCAGTATATACAGGACCATGCAGCATTAGCAGCAGCAGTATATAGAGGGCCATGCAGCATTAGAAGCAGTATATACAGGGCCATGCAGCATGAGCACCAGCATATACATGGCCATGCAACATTAGCAACAGTATATACAGGGCCATGCAGCATGAGCAGCAGTATATACAGGGCCATGCAGCATGAGCAACAGTATATACAGGGCCATGCAACATTAGCAACAATATATACAGGGCCATGCAGCATGAGCAGCGGTATGTACAGGGCCATGCAACATGAGCAGCAGTATATACAGGGCCATTGAGCATGAGCAGCAGTATATCCAGCGCCATGTAGCATGAACAGTAGTATATACAGCACCAGGCAGCACGGTCAGAAGTATATCCAGCACCATGCAGCATGACTAGCAGTATATACAGCGCCATGCAGCATGGACAGTAGTATATACAAGGCAACGCAGCATGAGAAGCTGAAGCACTCCAGTCAGCTTGGGCATCAGCGCCCCATAGAGCACATGAGCAATACTGCTTTTTGGCACAGCTGGAGAGTCTGCAGTGGTCTGCTGCCAATGGCCTCTGCTCAAAGGAGCCATGCCAGCATCTTCACTAGTGCGGCGGTGCCCCAGAACGCTTGAGCATTGGTGTGCGCGACTCTGCTGCAGTAATATCAAGAGTGCATGACAAAGACGCGCCAAAGGCAGTGGAGTAATGCACAATGAATGGCTCCCAGCTGAAGGTGATTAGGGGCCACTGAGTGTCCTATACCTCTCAAATATTCATTAGCTTTGGGCTGAATGGGGCCCCGTAAAGAGTTGGAGGCCCCTGCTGAAGGGTTGGGGTCCCCCTGCACGGCATGCGCAGCAGGGGTCTGCGTTACTTCCCTGATACAGAGCACTGAGGTTCACTGGAACACTGAGGCACTCCGCTAACAACGGCCCCGACAGCAGCGTGGCCCCTGAAAGCCACAGCTGCGTGTGCGCACAACAAGATGGGACAATAATTCATTCATTGAACTACTTGTTGAAATGCAAAGTTTATGTATTGTGCAGCTGAGTGAAGAGGTAAGTCACTGTGTGAGCGAGAATTGGGACTTAGCTGCCACATTTAAGGTGGGTGTGGGAGAGACTCCAGTTGTGCCTCTGGGAAAAGATGCTATGAGACAGGTCCATCAAGATTCATGCATAAGACAAAGCGCCATTTGTAGTTCCTTGAAGCTATGAATCTCCGAATTGCTGTAACCACAGAACTGCACAACGGTGACACTTACGGTTTAGAGAGTTTATAAAACAAAATGTCCCATAATACTACCATCTACTCTGTAACATTTTAAAAAGTGCTTCAAACCTTCCAGGGCCTTAAAAGAATTCAGTCTGTGGCCTTGAGTACGAGTGACGCAGAACAGGATTACTGCATGGAATTCTGCTCCACCTGATCACTGCTGTCCTGGTGTTCCTGCACCTAGTTTCCCCCACCAGGAAACACCAGACTCGATTTTACTGGCCAGTAATTCCAGCTGTTAAACTCGCATGAGGCTTTGCCTTCAACAGCAGCCAAGCCTCGGTCTCTGTCCATGCCAAAGCTTTTTTCTCTCCCTCCCTACTCTCCCACCAGAGAGTCCACTGCTCCAGGTTGCAACCTGCTCAGAGAAGGTAGGAGATGGGAGCGTTAAACACCTCAGAATAGAGAATACCATTCAGGATTCTGCAGGATTAATCTCCCATCCGAGGGGTCTAATTCATAATAGGCAGAATTCCATGCGGAGATACCAGCCGATTACCATTATTCCTACCACTGGGAATTTCCACGAGGAATTCCACCTGACCGGTAATCTTTTAAATGCATGGCTGGACCCCCATTCTGCCACTCTGGCATTTCCCCAGTGGTTTTCAGGTCTGCGGCCCACTTTCAGAGTAGGCTGGGTTGCTGCAAACCACCCATGCCCCCATTTTAGGAGCAGTCTCCTGCCTCGTGGATCTGGTTGGATCATTTTTGCCAGGGCTGATTTTGGCTTCCTGTTTGGCCTTTTGTAAATGGCTAGAACTGTGAGTAGCAAAACTCTGAGGAATATTGAATGCATCCCTGCCCTGTTACCAAAGTTCATAACACTGTTGTTAGTTCAGGCAGAGGGCTGAATGGCCTGGAAGTATAGTTCTCATTATGTATGCCTGACACGGGCATTGCAAAGACCTTAGAACAGGGAAGGGAATAAACAGAGCTTGCAGTGCTTTGACCTCTTTGTAGAGGGCACTGTAATATCAATAGTAAATAGAGTGTGCAGTGCTCTGATATCTTTCTAGAGGCCACTGTAATTGTATTGGTATATAGAGTTCACAGTGCTCAGATCTCTTGCTGGAGGCTACTGTAATGGTAATAGTAAATAGAGTGTGCAGTGCTCTGATCTCTTGCTAGAGGCCCCTGTAATTGTATTAGTACATAGAGTGTGCAGTGCTCTGATCTCTTGCTAGAGGCCACTGTAATAGTATTAGTACATAGAGTGTGCAGTGCTCTGATCTCTTGCTAAAGGCCCCTGTAATTGTATTAGTACATAGAGAGTGCAGTGCTCTGATCTCTTGCTAGAGGCCGCAGTAGTGGTGATAGTACACAGAGTGCAGTGCTCTGATCTCTTGCTAGAGGCCACTGTAATTGTATTAGTACATAGAGTGTGCAGTGCTCTGATATCTTTCTAGAGGCCACTGTAATTGTATTGGTATATAGAGTTCACAGTGCTCAGATCTCTTGCTGGAGGCTACTGTAATGGTAATAGTAAATAGAGTGTGCAGTGCTCTGATCTCTTGCTAAAGGCCACTATAATAGTAAATAGAGTGTGCAGTGCTCTGATCTCGTGCTAGAAGCCCCTATAATTGTATTAGTACATAGAGTGTGCAGTGCTCTGATCTCTTGCTAGAGGCCCCTATAATTGTATTAGTACATAGAGTGTGCAGTGCTCTGATCTCTTGCTAGAGGCCCCTATAATTGTATTAGTACATAGAGTGTGAAGTGCTCTGATCTCTTGCTAGAGGCCGCAGTAGTGGTGATAGTACACAGAGTGCAGTGCTCTGATCTCTTGCTAGAGGCCACAGTAATGGTGATAGTACATAGAGTGCACAGTGCTCTAATCTCTTGTTAGAGTCCACTGTAATGGTAATAGTAAATAGAGTGTGCAGTGCTCTGATCTCTTGCTAAAGGCCACTATAATAGTAAATAGAGTGTGCAGTGCTCTGATCTCTTGCTAAAGGCCACTATAATAGTAAATAGAGTGTGCAGTGCTCTGATCTCGTGCTAGAAGCCACTGTAATAGAAAATAGAGTGTGCAGTTCTCTAGTCTCTTGCTAAGAGGCCACTGTAATGGTAATAGTAAATACTGTGCAGTGCTCTGATCTCTTGCTAGAGACGACGGTAATGGTAATAGTAAGTAGAGTGTGCAGTGCTCTAATCTCTTGCTAGAGGCCCCTGTAATTGCATTAGTTCATAACTGTGCAATGCTCTGATCTCTTGCTAGAGGCCACTGTAATGGTATTAGTACATAGAGTGTGCAGTGCTCTGATCTCTTGCTAGAGGCCACTGTAATGGTGATTGTAAATAGTGTGCAGTGCTCTGATCTCTTGCTAGAGGCCACTGTATTTGCATTAGTGCATAGAGTGTGCAGTGCTCTGATCTCTTGCTAGAGGCCACTTTAATTGTATTAGTAAATATAGTGTGCAGTGCTCTGATCTCTTGCTAGAGGCCACTAAAATGGTATTAGTACATAGAGTGTGCAGTGCTCTGATCTCTTGCTAGAGGCCGCAGTAGTGGTGATAGTAAACAGAGTGCAGTGCTCTGATCTCTTGCTAGAGGCCGCAGTAGTGGTTTTAGTACATAAAGTGTGCAGTGCTCTGATCTCTTGATAGAGGCCACTGTAATGGTAATAGTAAATAGAGTGTGCAGTGCTCTGATCTCTTGCTAGAGGCCCCTATAATTGTATTAGTACATAGAGTGTGCAGTGCTCTGATCTCTTGCTAGAGGCCGCAGTAGTGGTGATAGTACACAGAGTGCAGTGCTCTGATCTCTTGCTAGAGGCCACAGTAATGGTGATAGTACATAGAGTGCACAGTGCTCTAATCTCTTGTTAGAGTCCACTGTAATGGTAATAGTAAATATAGTGTGCAGTGCTCTGATCTCTTGCTAAAGGCCCCTGTAATTGTATTAGTACATAGAGAGTGCAGTGCTCTGATCTCTTGCTAGAGGCCCCTGTAATTGTATTAGTACATAGAGTGTGCAGTGCTCTGATCTCTTGCTAGAGGCCACTGTAATAGTATTAGTACATAGAGTGTGCAGTGCTCTGATCTCTTGCTAAAGGCCCCTGTAATTGTATTAGTACATAGAGAGTGCAGTGCTCTGATCTCTTGCTAGAGGCCGCAGTAGTGGTGATAGTACACAGAGTGCAGTGCTCTGATCTCTTGCTAGAGGCCACTGTAATTGTATTAGTACATAGAGTGTGCAGTGCTCTGATCTCTTGCTAGAGGCCACTGTAATAGTATTAGTACATAGAGAGTGCAGTGCTCTGATCTCTTGCTAGTGGCCCCTGTAATAGCAACAGTTCAGTGGGAGGAAGGGGAGGAAGCTGGGGCTCTCTGTTTGCACGGTAAAGGTCTGCGCAGTGAAAGGCAGGAGAGGGAACACAGAGTACAGTGATGTATCCTGTTACGAGGTCACCAGCACTGTTACCAGATCCGTAGGTGGAAGAAGTGTTGCTGTCCCTGGGGCTGGAATGTCACTGTACAGAGCTCTGAACTGTAAGTCTCGCTGCAGCAGAGGGCAAGAAAGGAACATGATGTGCAGAACTCCAGCCTGTTACCAAAGGTCATTTTGCACCATGCAAACAAGCAGCCCCTCCCCCCCCCACACATGTGCTGCTGTGTTTTGCCAGCAGTACATCTGCCTTTGAGAGGGGCTCATTAAAGAAAAACTGCTTTATTCTTTAGGAGCAGCACAGCCCAGCTGTGCAGGCTTCAAAGTTCATCCCCAGCAAACAGGACTCGTAACTTTGAAAATATTCGTCATGGCCACTGTCCTCAATGTCACAGGGCTCTTCAACAAATGCAAGTGTGCTCCGAATCTGTCTATAGAGTGAGGGGGGTCTGGCTCTTTTTTTAGGGGAGGGGGTAAGTGGTAAAGTTGGTTTTCAAAAATATATTTTTATATTCTTGTGAGTCTACAAGCAAAATAGTATCATTTCAAACTCACAGGGGCATATTATCAAGAATGGTGTTAAAATTATCGCCGCTTTAGCGGCAGTTTCCGCTAAAGCGGCGAAAATGGGCTTGATAATATGCCCTTGAGAATTCCAATAGAAGCCCATGTTGACACCAGAACATGGGCTTCTATTGGTATTCTCAAGGGCATATTATCAAGCCCATTATCGCCGCTTTAGCGAAAGCGGCGATAATTTTAACGCCGTTTCTTGATAATATGCCCCGAAATCTTTTTTCGTTGCCTTAAAGCAGAGCAACAACCTGACCTAGCCACAACCAGTTGCCACCAGAAAGGGCACTCTGTTGGTTTTGGGTAGAACTGTTAAAGGTAGTCTGTTTGTTAGTTTTTGTGAACGAGCAGTGGAGATTTGCAGGGGTTTCCTATTGTGTGCTGATGATGTACATTAGAAGTCTGCATGCCATGTAAATGGCTGTGCTGTCTGACTGCAGGGTGATGCAAAGCTCAGTTCAGCTGACTTCAGACCTACAGTCCCTAGAAGGAAAAATAAACAATATTCGAATTCACCCTCGTTTTGTAGGGAAATGTAAACAGGGCCATGGCTGGGGTTACAGCTGCTCTTACTTTAATGGGTTCTTGATGGGGAAGCGCGCTCTTTGCTTCACTAAAAGGAGATACACTTCACCACCAGTTGTGGAAAGCCATGAACTGTGAAAACTGGTTGCACTTGTTTTTGGCACTGCAGAGCCTTTTCTAAGTCCAGTTAAAGCCAATTATGAAGCAAGTCAGACCTTTTGTTTTTAAATATGAATGGCGACAAGCAATGTTCGCTTTTGTTTTGCTAATAACTTTGGTGCCAGGTTATGAATCTGCATGAAACGTATCCGAAACGTTTCTCCAGATTACGTCAGTGTGACAGGTTTCACAAAGAGCCGCTTGGTGTTGGGGTGCAATGGGGAGCATCATAAAAGCAGGGGTTCCCATTTTGACTCAGAGAATTACACAAAACTTGGCAATAAATCAGAGGAGAGCCTTGGATAGGTTTTGTGTAAATCCATGCAGTAGTTTTTGGGAAATTGATGTTACAAAAATGTTTTGGGTGAGCATTGAAGGTTTAAAGCTAGAGGTATCTGTACAACTAGTTCGCAAACAGTCTTCAAACCTGTGTTCGCTGACAGTTTCCATACCCACCTTTGAACAAATACATTCATTTCATTGGACAAGAGGCCTCTTTGCTCACATCATCCCTTTCGGATCACTGACCCACGCTCCGATTGACTGGCCACAAGAGAAAATGTTCTCTTAAGGGCACCATTAAAGGGCCCAAGGCTTTGTTCCTGCCTCTTGTTAAACATTAAAAGGGCACGTAAGTGGAGAGAGTGAGTAACCTCGATGGTCAGGCCCATGGCAATTAAAAAAAGAAAAAAAAGAAAATGTTGCACAGGGGTTTGCAAGCACTGGGGTAAAGCCCGCAGTCCTGTAGAGAGAAGTCAGGATTTGTGGATTCAGGGTTTTCAGACCCAAGTGAGGGCTCTTGGACCTGTTTGGGTCAGGATGGCCATGTGCAACTTGGCCATCCAGGGGGTTGGGTGCCAACTGTTTTTGTACACAGCCCTGGCGATGCATGGCACGATGGGGCACACGTTTCAGGTTGGGGCACTTGCCCCCCTTTTCAGGTTGAAAGTTGGGTGGAATGTGTTATCAAGAAACGCAAATTCACTGAAACAATATACAGTTAAAGTGAAGTTATGGTTCAGATTTGTCATAAGACCTTAATATATCTTGAAAAAAACATCTGAAATTCACTTAAAAAACGCTGTTTAAGTACAGTTACGGCTATTAATTCAAAATAATTCAGTCCTGCCAAGAATCACACTTCCCGTGTGACACTAACGCATTTCGGTGTGGTGTTCCGCATCACCTCACTGAAATGCTTTGTCACGCATTTTTAATGCCACTGAATTGGGTGCTAGCACGCCGGCTCTGCTGCTCCCAGCAGACTTGCCGCCAGCAGGCAGCTCTGTCTGGCTCATAAACAGTTAAGGATGAGTCAGAGTGCTGCAGACAGTGCTACAATGTTTCAATTGCGGCCTCACAGCCGCGCCTGCCAGCCTGGCTTAATTAATTATTCCCAGCCCGGGCCGCCCGCGGCGCCGCGCGGGAGGCTGTGAGTAACTGACTGACAGCCCACACTCACCAGGGGCGCTGGGGCCTGCCCATTATCTGGATGTGACCTCACGCGGTCCTGCACTGCAGGAAGTGAGGTCGCTAGAGAAGCGCCGCGGCGGGGGGACTGACTCGTGGTCTTGGAGTCAAGTGCGCTCGCCGCTGTAGCAGTGCTGCCTCAGCTGCTGCTGGCTGGCGCTGCGCAATTAACGGCCACCAGGCAGCCTCATAGCTGCCAAGGTTTCAGATTGCTATGTGTGTGATTTTGCTTTTGAAAAAGTGTCACTCATATTTGTGGAAATGTCACTCAAAATTACATTGAAAATACGAAAATGTCACACATAGCAATCTGAAACCTTGGCAGCTATGATAATTTACTATTATGGTTAGTTCCACAAACCTTAACTCACATCATAGCCATGCACTCCATAACTTGTACATCAAATGCAATGCTTATGACTGAACCAAACATATACCAGTAAGTAAAAACACACTCCTAAAAGCACTACATCAGAAAATAAAAACACATAGCCAAAGCAACACATCATATTATATTCATGTCATCTCATTAATAGTGTGATTGATAATGTGTCGCTTAATTTCACCAAGAGGTCATTTATATCGTTTGTAATTTCATCTGTCACATTGTATTTGGCATGAGAGTTATGGTTGACATGGCTGTTGTGCGACTTCTTACACACGTGGCCAGCCCCCTCTGCGCATGGCCTTTGGCCGTGCACTGCAGAGTTTGGCTAAAGCCGGCCAAGCTCTGTGGCCAGCCCACTTCGAGCAATGAAACTGTCACAGGTAGCCACATTGGCGTAACATAGGCCCCGCAGCCCCTGTGGTGTGAGGGCCCCCAAGCTTCGGGGGCCCCCTCAGAACAGTACCCTGGCCTGAGAGCTCCTGAATAAGTCTGGAAGGGGACACCTCCATGTACCTTGCAGGGAGGCCACCTCAAGTTTTATTACGCCATTGGGTAGCCAGAACTCTCTGCATATGCCCAAAGGCTGCTGGGTATAGGGGGTGTGCCGAAGGGCGTGGACTTCACTCAGGCCCTTCATCCAACTCACAGCTGTTGGCCATGCGTGACCCAGTTAGTTAATAGGACAAGCATTGGCATAGCCAATAGGTCTCGCTTTTGGGAACTTATAAGTATTTAGTTATGCAGCACAATATCCTTGGTGCAACAACATTAACTGTTGCATGGTTAAACACTTATAAGGTCCCAAAGGCGAGACCTATTGGCTATGCCAATGCTTGTTTCTCTTGGATTACTCAAATATTTGATGTTCAGAAGTGAGTGAGACAATTTAGGAAAGCTTCTCACTTGAATACAAAAAGAACCAACTGTTAGTATAAAACATGCTGTAATTGTTGTCAAGGCAAACAAGGCCAATTGGGGAGTGGGGGTCGGAGGCTCTCTGAAATGGGGTATAGGGAGGCAGCCGAAATGACTCTCAGTCCTTCCAGGCAGCGGTTCTTCCGCGTGACACTGGAACACGCCAGAGGGAACTTTCTTTCTTCTGAACTTTAAAGTTTCAACTGGTAGCTAGCTTACTTGCAGGACGAGTAAAAACGTAACAAGTGGCTTATGAGGATTTTCCGTATAACCGCGGCGGCTTATCCAGGGCATTAGCGCCAGCTCATCTCTCCCCGCAGCAGTCCGGATAAAAAAGGCACCTTTTCAGCTGTTAATTGCTTGTGCTGTTCTAAATATGCACAATCAACCTTGGGTAAATATTGCACTTTCTGCGCCATTGTTAAACACTCCGGGAGCACACCATTAATCTGGGCGAGGGAGGGGCGTGTGTTTACCCTCTTATAGGAACAGGTAAAAGGTGTGTTCAGCGAGTGGAGACCTGAGTTCAGCTCGCCTTTGTTTTTTCCCGAGCTACTGGGGGAGAGGTAAATCTCCGACGCCCACTGCCTCCCTCCCTTTTCACCTGGAATAAAAAAATCAAGGGACTGAAATACGACACGAGCAATCACGTGCTACAATCTCAAAAGAAACGCAGATGTCGAGTCTATGCATCAGTTATAACAGCTCCTTAAAAATAAACATTTTCATACAATTAACCTTAAACCCACATCAGCATGTGTGTCTCCAAGCGCTATTCGCATACCCTGGCAAATGAGTAACAAAAACTTGAAAAATCAGGCTCCCACGTTTTATTTACTACTGTTTTGTTTGTTTAAAAAAAACGGACAAGAATAAGCAGTGATAAAATTCACTCTAAGAAAAAGAAAAAAACTACATTTAAGCAAAAGTTAGGGGCATATTATCAAGGGCTTTATCGCCGATTTAGCGGCACTTTTTGCCGCTAAATCGGCGATATTTTTAACGCCCTATTAGCAAGCTGTCGCTAACAGGCATTAGCGACATCTTTCAGGCGTTAGAGGCTGGGAATTACATCGCCTTGCATGTCAGCGATATTATCGCTAATGACATGCAAGGTAGGCGTTCCCAACCTAACAGCGACTGAAAACAGTCGCTAACATCGCTATCGCCTATTAGCAATAACCGCAGGCGATAAAAATACGCGCTAACCGCGATTAGCGCTGGTTTTTTAGAACTGGTAAAAGCATGACTTAACAATAATAGTCAATGGGAGGTGGATTGCAAGGTTAAGTCCCCAGCATTAGCGCGAGGAATCTATCGCTGTATTTCTCGCGTTATTGCTGGAGTTTGCCGCTATCGCTGGATATTTTATCGCATTGGAGATAAACCTTGCTAATAGCATGTTATCTCCGCGGTAATATCCAGCGATAGCCAGCGATCAGAAAAACGCGCGCTAAGCAAGCTTTGCGATAATTATCGCAGGTTCTTGCTAATATGCCCCTTAAAACAGCCAACAGGTACTGACTAAATTGGCATTTAGTCATCCAGTTTTAACAGTATGAACACATCGCAGCAAATGTCAATGTCAATGAAACTGACGTGGCCGCGCGGCCGTGAAAGTGAAACTGATCAAGATCGCGCGGCCGCGTCAGTTTCACGGCCGCACGGCCGTGAAAGTGCAACTGATCAACATCACGCTCGTGCACAATGGCCATGTGTTTTCAATTATCGCGCCCGCGTCTGGGCACGATAATTGCAAACAGATGGCGGCCGTGCGGGTAACCGCACGGAAAAGGCCATGACGCACGAGCGTCTGGTCAGCTTTCAAAACCTGTTGTTTATATTAATAAATGTGTACTTGAAATATGATGTAGGTAAGTTTATAAACGTAAAACAGCAGTGTGCAAAATAGGTACATAAAATAAAAAATAAAAATGTTATGATAAATTATGACTTGACAAATGCCATAGTACATTTACTTACATGTTTGTCCTGCACAGTACTACAATGGCGGCTGAAATTGTTTTCAGTAGGGAAAGTTTCTTTGCAACATGGCTTCTGTTTTTATTTTTCATGAACACTGCTAACTGTGCCTTAATTATTGGAGGGTGCCTTCTTTTTTCCGTCTACCCATATTAGAGCTATTCTGTGCCACTTAATGAAGCAGCTTTGTTACCTCAGCTGCCATTTACGTATTACCACACCACTAAATATACAACTAGACGTGCAATTGTAGTAATATATGTTTTTTTCTTTAATTATGCACATGACAGGTCTTGTGTGTAAGAATGGCCCTAGCAGGTATGCCTAATTGCCTTTGTCTTTACATATCAGGATTGCCTGACCTAAAAATGGCCGATACAAAGTCTCAGAAGATCTTGGATTTCGTTGTTTATCTTTCACAAGTTATGGATGCAAGTGGTCACAAGTGATCAGCTTGGGTTCAGGGCCATATTTTCTGAAACAGAAAACCCACCTGCCTTACTCATGGTTACCCATTTCTCCTTCCTTTCTGCCATCCATGCTGAATCTTTTTTTCTTTCAGCCTCTACTTACAAGCTGCTGCTTTCTCTAGGCCTGCTCTCCCGGATATAGCAAAACAAGCTTGGGTATTTTTTTCTTTGGCACTGACACAGCGTTAGAATCGTTGACAATGTATTTTTTCAATAATTTATAACAAACAGTATACCAGTACAAACCATGTCTAGCCCTTTATAGCAAAATTGCAATCGGCCTGCAATATAAAGAGTGCTGCTTTATAATGAGGATACCTGTAGTGTTGCTTTGTTTTTACTTTTATCTGTTATTGCTTTTGTCTATTGTGCTAGCATTCTTAGAACTTGTATATAGCATAAGTACTTAGGGCCTGATTTAGAACTCAGCAGATGAGTTACTCCATCACAACGGGAACAGATATCTAAATCACATAGGATGTAATGGGATTTATATTTCGGCAGACAGGATATCCGCCCCCTTTGTGACGGAGTAACCCATCTGCCGATATCTAAATCAGGCCGTTAGTGTTTGATACTTATTATTAAGCTATCTGTTGTTGTTTTATCTATTGTTACCTACTAGCCATGTTCTTCTGCTCTTTGTTATCACCATTCTCATCACTAGCTCTAGCCAGCTAACACATGAATACACCATTTGTGCAGGCCTAGGCTTGTATGGGTTAGCACATTAAAGTGAGAACTGTTAGCTTTGCCAATACTACATTTATTTTGTTTTTTCCTTTAATCGAACCATGACGTGTGAAGGATAAAGCTCTGTAGATTGAAACCAAATTTTGACTGCCAAAGATGGAAGAGACAGAATCAGTCCTTGAGAGTTGCCAGTGTACAGTGTTGTCACTTAGGGCCTGATTACGATCTCGGTCGGAAAGCCTCCAACCTTAAGTTGGAGGCCTTCCGACTGAGATCGTCGGTTTCACTTCCGACCACTTAATGACAATTTAGGCAGTCGGAAGTGAAACCGACCAGTCATTCTGGTTGGATTCCGATGGGCTCAAGGAGACCGTCGGCCAGTCGGATACCGGCCCGTAATCCATATGGACGGCGTTTTACGCCGTCCGGATTACGATGCTCGGTTTCCGGCAGGCTTCCCATGCCGGGCTTTCCAACATGGAAAGCCTGTCAGGAAGCTAGATTGGGACCCCCTAGCAGGGGCCTCCTTCAACCAGCGGCCTCCGGTTGGTGGCTGAGGGGGTACCTATGGTGCCCCCCTGTTGATCCCTGCACCGTATGGCAGGCACCATGAGGTGCCTGCTAAACGGTGCAGGGATGAACACAAACTCCCTTTTCTGTATGGGAGCTTATGCTGCAGCCGGTTTCCGACCGCAGCACAAGCTCCCATACAGAAAAGGGAGCTTGTGACCGCATCATAATTAAGCGGTCGGGACCGCTGAACGAAGGTCGGTCGGACACATAGCGACGGTGTCGGACGGACGCAAGTCCGTCCAACATCGTAATATGCCACTAAGTCTCAAGTTTATCTTCGTTGTGAATGAAGTTGTACTCATACAGTGCAGAGAATGAAGAGCCTTCACGAGTTGGAGGTTTAGTTTAATAATGCTGACTTGATGGTACCATGAACTAAAGTCCTCCATAGCAATGTGACCTACCTTGCCTTCTCTCGCCGTCTGCCGCTAACCTGCTTAGATGGCTCATAAGGCTCTGTGATGTGATGCTAGTCAAGCAAAGGAAGTGGAAACCAGTCTTCCATCACACTCTCTCAGCCCAGTTGTATTTAGTAAGATTGGTTTGGGAATTCAATACTGTTCTGATAAATGTAGTTCCTAGTGATGGGATTTCTCCGCTTCTATGTCCTTCCAGTTTACATTAAGGTTGCTGGAGTTATGAAAAAGTGGATTGGATAAAATAACATAGAAAATCAGATGCAAAGTCAGGTGTGGCTGTAACATAGATGGTGCTTTCAGCAAAAAGAACTTAGGCCCTCATTATGATGTCAGGCAGACCGCCACCGACAGGCCGTCGGTGGCAGTCTGTCCGACATACAGGGCATCGGTCTTACCTCCGCATTACGATCCTGGTGGTCAGAGTGATAATGGCAGGGAGAAAGACTGCCGCTTCCGACAGGATCCAAGTTCCCGTCGGGGCGGTGGTCGGCTTCCTATCACTACAATGGAGGTGGTACCTGCCTAGGCACCGCCGTAGGGATTAGGATGTCCCTTTCCAGCTGCCTTTTCATGGCAGTCCAACCGTCATGGAAAGGCAGACGGAAACGGACTTTGGGGGCCCCAAGCAGGGCCCCCGTCCCCCATGGACCACTCCTAAGTGGCCAAGTGGGGCACATGTAGTGACCCCCCACACATCCATGCACTGTATGTCAAGCACCACATGGTGCCTGGCACACAGTGCATGGATGTTTACAAAGTGCCCTTTTCTACTGCGGCTTGTGCTGCAGCCCTTTTCCTTGGCCGCATCACAAGCTGTGGTAGAAAAAGGCACTTTCCACCCAACAGCACAGTGGTCCCATCCTAATTTGGCAGATGGGATTGCCAAATCATTGTCGGGCGGTCCCCTGCCCGAGCGATGGTGGTCGGTGGTCTGGCTGACCACCATCATAATAAGGGCCTTAGTTCTCCTCAGCTCTCTTAAGACTCTATTCATTACCAGATAACATTTCTTAAGTTTTCATGGCACATGTGGGAAAAAAAAATCTCAATGACCTTGGGAAATCCATTTCTAAATATCACATATTTTGTCAAAGGATGAACTGGACTCCAACATTGTACTCTTAATTTCAGCCTTCGAGACTTGCAGGCGGACTCCAGTGGCGCACACACAGAAAGCTGGGTGGATATTGCCTCAAACTCACACCTGAGGGCCTTCTCTTGCTCTGTTGATCCAGGCCTTCAGGCATCTGTGAGCAATGTAATGTAGGAAATGTTTTCATTACTCTCTTGACTGAGTACACATGGTGACCAAGACACCAGAGTCAATTGAATTTGTTCACTGCAGCATGTGGCAGGCTCTGTACCTGTCTCAGGAAATGCACCAGTCACCTGGAAGGAAAGTTCACCTCCTGCCGGCTTTGCAAAGGCATTGCAGCCAGTCACTTGTGACCACCATATTGACAAGGCATGTCACACCACAGAGAACAGCCTGGACGTGCATCAAGAGAAGCTGAGGTGTTCGATTGGATCTTCTTGTGATGGGGCCCCTTTCTGCATGTGACACCGCCTGCCATCTCTAGAATTTGGTGAATTTCACTGAATTGAGGTATGCTTTCTGGCGCTTATAGTTTTTAGGTTGAGCCTAGCAGCGCACATGCGATGCTCTGCGAGGCTTCTTGTCTCTACTCTGTGTGGGTCTGACTCCTCCCACGCATTGGATTGGCTTTTGCGTGTCTTTCTTAAATGAAAGCATGCAAATGGCTAAAGGTAGGTGCATGTCCCACCTCTTTTGAAATGTTCACTCCCACGGCATTTTGCCTCGGGAGCGAGCAGCGGAGCGCAGGGCGGCAGCTGCAGTGCCTCCTTGTTTCCACATCCAGGCATTCCCCGGGCGCGTGACAGTCACTGACAGAGTGCAAGGTCCATAAGCTTTACTGCGCGCCTGGTACCACTGCTTCCCCCGCGGTCATCTCCCCCCTCGCTCGCTCGAGGCAGACCATGTGAGCGTCAAAACAGGAACACAACATTATGAAAACCCAACCAAAATAAACAAGACACGGGAAGCCTTATCTGCGACTGCAGGCAGAGGGAGGTATGCAAAGCAGCCCTTTGGTTATCACTCCATTCCTTTCTGGGGGAAGAGGGAGGGAGGAGGCGAGTGCGCTAGCCCATGAGGCGTTAATACCCCGAACCTTCCAACCTTCGCCGGCAATTCCAACCCACCCAGCCCTGAGGCTGCTTCGGATTACATGTGACGTACTCTTTAAGCACTTTTTTAAATCATCATATTATCCACCTTCACTCGCCCCCTGTTACCCACCCCCACCCGATTGCCAATAGCTCGCCCATAGGCGAGACCTATTGGCTTTGCCGATGCTTGTGCTCTTTTGAACCACACCTTTGACTCCCCCCCCTCTCCTCCCTCCCCGTATGCTCACTGACACTGCCCCATTGAACTCGGAATCACACTTCCCCACTTCCGGTACTTTTATTTAAAGCGCTTCGATCACTGTCAGCGCTAGACCATCTTACAGCGCCCTGGTACACACTGGCACAACAGGAAAAGAGCCCCCTGGGATAGCCTGGGCCACCCTCTGAAAGTACCTCCCCCCCCCCACACCTTCCATGCACTGTCACAAGGTCACGTCTCGTGACATTATCACTCGATAACAACCAGTCTGCTGACGTCCTGAGTGAGGAAATGAAAGCCAGTTCACACTAATCCATTTTAATGGGCAGCACGTCACCAAATTGGCTTTTTGATGTGAAAACAGCACATGTGGTTCGACAGCCCCTGGGGCGCATGTGCAGAACGGGCACTTTCACTTCTGCAGGGTGTAGATGGCACCTTCCTCTTCAAACAAGCATTTGCAATGCAATAGGTCTCACATTTGCTAGAGTTTAAGCTATTGGCATTGTAAATGACAATGCATTTTATTTATCTGTTTTGAAAACCAACACATAAATAAAAGGCATTGTCATTTACAATGCCAGTAGCTCAAACTCTTGCAGATGCGAGACCTATTGCATTGTAAATGCTTGTTGGTTTTGCCATTATAGTTAAAGACCTAACATGGAAAGCAATGATGGGCAGGTTGGGAGGATTCCTAGCCCAATGCATGGAAGCATCCATAGGACGCCACCAAGTGGTTGGCCCTGATTTAATATAAAATGCATGATAAAACAATGTTTTTTCAGTGAAAGGGAGTACTCGAGTGCCTGGAACTGTTCACCATGCCTGCTGATGGATAAAAATTGACGCTAGCTCATGGAGACACTTATGGAGCTAGCTTATGGAGCTAGCTTATGGAGACATGAAGACATATATGCATCGTAGGCACGATGCATATTTGTGATTAGTGTTACTAGTACATCTGGCAGACTGTAATCCTGCAAATGCAAGACAAGCTCAGAAGCAAAACTCAGAGATGGGGAACAAAGAACCAGCGGCAGCTTCTTCACTAAAGCGGAGGAGCATCGCCCCACTGCTCCAAGAGCAGTGCAAAGGAAAAATTAAATGATAATGACAGAACGTTATTATAATTTTATTTTTAGTCTGCCTGCAAGCTTCATGTTAGGGCGGGGCAGGGCTCGGATAGCGTGACATAGAGGGAGGAGGAGTGGTTGCTGCACCATAAGTGAGCATGAAGGTTTGGCCGGCCGTCTTGGGCCGGTCACACCGTCATGCGCACTTAGCATGTTCTCCACCAGCTGTATTGTACAGCCTGGGTGAAGTTCATGCCCAGCTTCCCAGTCCCTCTCTGAGCGACAAACCACGGTGCTCAGACCAATCATAACGCTGCTGTCACGCAGCGTGATGATTGGCTATGGGAGCCTGGGTGCTTCTGGGAGGCAGGATACAGCGAAGACGGAGGCGAGGCAAAGGCTTGAGACCCACAGGTAAGTCTTCATTTGAATTTTTTTCTAACCCCATCTGCCCCCCCACCACCTTCCCCTACCAGCCGCCTCTGCAAATAACTGCAACACCTAACATTGCAAGCACCTGTCCAACATGCCTCAAGGCATCCTATCCCAGGTATGAGTAGCTCATTAAATTGATTTTTTTTACCATTTGCAGTTTGGTACTTGTAATAGCTTTGCTTTTCTTGGCATAAAGCAAGAGAAGACTACAAGTCCCAGAATGCAAAGAATAAACTATGGCCGTTTAAGTTGCTCACATGTCACATTAGGAAAGTTTCGATCTCTGACCGAGGTAATTTCAGGTTTTTTTCTGTCATTTATTCCCGCAAACACATTCCTATAGTCAAGCCAGGTGTGCCATAACACTTCCTGTTAGCAGAACAACTTGCTTATGGTCACAGGATGTCTTTTAACAACTCTCTACGATCTGAGAGTGGCAATGTTGGTTGTCTCGCAGTGGACCCATCGACTTGAAAGAACTAGAGCGAGCAAAACACGAGTCCTGCTCATCTAAAGATCTGCCAATGTTAAACTATCGGTTTTCAGGTCTGAATAGCTTCATTTCTTTAATATAAACTCTAATTATACAGACTAGAAACATGTTAGCATTGACCCTAGTCACTCCCTTTGTTGCTAACAAGACAATGTATTTTTTTCTTTCCTATCCAGAGAAATATGGGGCCATATTATCAAGAACGGCGATAACATTATCGCCGCTTTAGCGGCAGGAAACTGCAGCTAAAGCGGCGATAAGGGACTTGATAATATGCCCTAATATGCCCTATAGAATTCCAATAGAAGCCCAGGTTCTGGTGTGAAGGACATCAAACCTGGGCTTCTATTGGAATTCTATAGTTTCCTGGCGATAATGTTATCGCCGTTCTTGATAATATGGCCCATAGAGTTTTGCAAATAATCATCGGGGTTCCTGCCTGTGTTTAAGATGGCGAGAAGGCCTTGTACTCACTTATTAAAAATAGAGCAGTGAGGTACTGGTGCAGTAAGTACAGCTGCCCTGCTGAGACAGTGCCTAAACAACTACTAACCACAGCATGCCTACAAGTGTGACAATTCAGAATATTCAAGGCCACACAAAGCTGTAAGAATAGTGTGGGCGGCAGGTATTATTAACGTTTAATGTATATTGATTATTGAATGCGGTTGTTGGTCTCATCTCAAAATTAGACAGACAGTGCCACCATGTGGTAGACTGTCATTAGAGCCGGTGTTAAGCATTAAGCGCCGGTGCCAAACATTAAGGGCCTGATTACAATGACGGTGGGACCGCCATCACAATGAAGATTCCCGCCCACCACATTAGGATGGCGGGCGGATGGGTGGCGGTCGGAGAGACCGACCGCCACAGAGGTGACAGGCTCAAGGAGCCCGTCGGACCGTCGGAAGGAACTTCAATCCCTACAATGGTGGTGGTGCCGACCAGGCACCGCCGTAGGGATTATGATGTCCCTCCCTGCTGCCCGTTTCATGGCGGTTCATCTACCATGAAAAGGCTGGCAGAAAGAGACTGTGTGGGCCAGTAGCGGGTCCCCCTTCCTCCTGGCCCTCAGCTTTGGGTTTTGGGGGGCACCTATGGTACCCCCCTACATGTCCCTGCACCATGTGGCAGACACCGCATGGTGCCTGCCACGTAATGCAAGCATATGTGTAATGTTCATTTTGTGTACTGCGGCGTGTGCTGCAGCCCGCAGCACCCGCCGCAATACAAAATCTAGACATTGCGACCGCCTTGGTGGTGGTCGCATCCTAATGCCTATGGCGGGACCGCGACAACCAGTTAGGCGGTACCATGTACGAAGTGTCGGTGCTGAGTACCGGAAACCACCGGTTCAAATTAAGCTTTGCGATGGTATCTGAGAAGAGAGAGCTGTGCAGGTACTGCTTCCCTAAGCTCATAGAAGTCCTGGTGGGAAGGGCAAGAGCATTTCCGTAGAGCTGCCCTGCTCTCGAAGGCATTGATGCTAGCTCATCCAAGCATACTCAGCTGAACATGAAGTACCAGAAGTACCACGCGGCCCGCTTCCAGGAGCCTCTTTAAGCTCTCAGGACCCCCTCCCCCAGGGCCATGTATTTTCTTTAAGGGGAGGGGGCCCCCTACCCAAGCTGTTATCTGCCCCGGGAACTCTATTCTCCGGGCCGCTTATTTATATGAAGGGGAGGGGGCAGCTTGGCCCCTCTCCCTGCCCCTTGTTTGGGCCTGGGGACCCCATTCCCCAGGGCCACTCTTTTAAATAATGGGGAGAGGACATGCGTGGCCCCCTCTCCATGCCGATTTTGGCAGCAGCTACCCTATCCCACAAAGCCCAGCGCAATTTTCTGGAGAGGGGTCACAAGGCCCCCTTCCCTGGGCCTATTTCGTCCCCAAGGACACCATCCCCTTTGGCCCAGCACCGTTAAGGGTGGGTGCCTTGGTGCCCACCCAGTTACCCATCAAACTGTCGTTGAGGGAGCACCAAGGCCCCCTGTCCTCAGCCGGCTCCCCGCATCCAGCGTGAGCCAGCATCGCTCCCGCCAGCATGGAACAGCTAATAAGGCTGCTCCTTGCGGGTGAGAGCAAGATTTAGATCTATTTCCCTGTCCGCATTTCTGCGGGCAAGGAAACAGATAAAAAGTTCGCTCTCAGTGGGTGGCAGCATTTTTTAAGCTCCTGCTTGCTGGGAGTGGACTTGGTGTTTGCTCTAGTGAGAGCAAGCACAGGTTTCCCTGACCTCACCGCTGCGGCAGGGAAACCGCTATGTCCCAGGGGTTGACTCCCCGGGACATAGCCTTTGAGCAAGCCCCGGAGGATGGGGTCCCTGGGGCCATTAATGGCTCAGGGTGGGGGGTCACTCGGCCCATCTCCCATAAAGGAATCGGCCTGGGGGTGGGTTCCCCGGGCCTTTTGAGATTTGGGGAGAGGTCTGCATGACGCACCCCCGTTTTGTGAAATTTTGGGCACAGGAGAGTGCTCCCTGGTGCCTTTTGAGGCTTGTGAAGGGGGTTGCGTGGCCCTCCTTTCCATTCAATAAAGGTTCATACCCGGGGTGGGCTCCCTGGGACATTGTGAGGCTCGGGGAGGGGGGCGCACGGCCCATCCCCATATTATACATTTTCAGCCCTGGCTCCCTGGGGCCTTTTGAGGCTCTGGGAGGAGGTCCGTGCAGCCCCACTCCCATTCATAAACACAGCCCATGGGGAGGGCCGCTCCCTGGGGCATAATGTAACGAAATGTGGCCTGACCGCCATTTTGTTTTCTCTTTTTTCTCTTTCGATCCCATAAGAGTCTCGCAGTATCGCAGCATTGTTTGCAGTTTCTTTTTTCATTTTGGCCCCAGGGTGAGTCCCTCTGGGTCCCCCCCCCTCCATGTGGCCTATGGGGTCAGGGTAGCCCTACCCTGCCCCTTCTATTATTTTTTTTTTTAAACTTCAGGGCAGGGGACTAAGGGCCCAATTATCATGGCGGTCAGACGAGCGTCTGACCGCCATCCTGTCGGGAACTGGACCGGCCGACAGGGAGTCGGTGGTCCTGCCAGACAGATTAGGATCCGACCGCCATGGGGGCAGTTGGAAACATGCCTCGTAGCATTGAGGCTTGTGCTGCGGCCAGAAAAAGGGCTGCAGCACAAGCCTCAATGTTAGGAGGCATGTTTGTAAACATCCCTGCACTATGTGGCAGGCACCATCAGATGCCTGCCACATGGTGCAGGGATGTTTAGGGGGGCACCGTAGGTGCCCCCTAGGGCCAGGGGGGGAAGGGAGGCCCACTAGGGCCCCTCAAAGTCACTTTCCGCCAGCCTTTGCCATGAAACGGCTGGCGGAAAGGGACATTGTAATCCCTGCGAGGGTGCCTGAGCAGGCACCACCACTATTTTAGGGATTGCAACCCCTCCGACGGGCTCCTTGAGACCGTCAGATGCATGGCGTATGGTCTCTCAGCCCGCCCACCATCCCCCGCCATCCTAATGCGGCGGGCGGTCCTGCATGGGCCGATGGCGGTGGGACCGCCACCGATGGCCTGATGGTGGCGGTCCCTCTGCCATCGTAATTGGGCCATAAATCCTTAAGTATAGTAATGGCTGGCAGCAACAATTTTCTCATTTTGCTGGCAGCCAATCAGAATGCTCGCTGGAGTCTGACTCCCCATGGGAGTGAGACGGCCCAAGAGAAATAAAGCTCCCTGGCCCATTCAGAACTTTCTATATTTAAATTGGCACTCCCACAGGAGTCTCTGAGACTCTCACAAGCCCAACCGTCCAAATATCTAGATTTTTCGACTCTAAATATCTCAAAAACTACCGAACCTATTTACACCAAATCACTAAAAGCACAATCTGAGGACCGAGATCGAGCTTCTTGACGAATCTGGTGTAATTCCGTTCAGCAGTTTTTGCTGTGGCCCATCTTAAAGATGTTGATGGAAAATGCATCCCCCCCCCTTTGACCGACTAGAATGAAACTTTCAGGGAAGGAGCTGGAATAGATTAACTCATTTTTGGAAAGTTTTGTGAAGATTTGTCAAACGGGGCCAAAGTTATTAGCAAACAAAAACTCTCAATCTATGAAAAAGCAGACCTGACTATAAGTACCTAGTAGCAATCACCACTAGGTAATATATATATATATATATATATATATATATATATATATATATATATATATATATATATATATATATATATATATATATATATATATATATATATATATATTTATATATATATATATATATATATATATATAAAGGTTAAAGGATGTTATAGTTAGGTGGAGGCGTCAGTTAAAGCAAATCGTTTAAAGAAAGAAATTCACTGAAATTCAGCAGTTATAGTTATTTCAAGATACTATAACTCCTGCTTTAAAGTAACTATAACGTGTACCCTCTCCGTGCACTGCTAATTGCCTCACATATCACTCATGACATGTTTTATAACATCATTGATAACATCACTGCAGCATCTGAAATGACATCTCTGATGACACCACTGTGCATGTCAGGGGGGCGAGTTATAGTTATTTAGGGCACAAATTATAGTTACTTGTGTTCTGAGTTTAAAACATTATGGGGCATATTTACAAGCCCCTATCGCCACCACAACGTCACTTTTCACGATGTTATGGTGGCGATAGGGGCCTCGCCTTATTTACAAGGCAGCGTTAAGACACTATAAAGTAGTAATTAAACTATACAATTACACATTAAAAATAAAATATACCTAAATAATAAAAACAATAATCAATAATTTAAAAAACATACATAATTAATTAACAATTACATATTTAATTAACATTAACAATAATTGAAAACATCAATAATTGATAATTTAAATAACTTCCCACCTACTGCCCTACAAACCCAACAATCGGCTGCTAAATTATGAATGAATAACGTGTGTGTGTGTGTGTATGTGTGTTTGTTTCTGTTTTAAAACATGTTGTCATTTTTAATTAATTTTTTTAATTAAATACATTTTAATTTTTGTTTAAAAATAAAAGCTTTAAAACATTTAATAGAAATACAAAATTAATTAAAGTTCATAAAACAAATGCATTTGAATTTAATTTACTAAATGATAAATGTGCAAATTATAATGAGGAAGGGATTTAAAAATAATATTTTAATTAATGATGATTTTAAATTAAATGAGTATATTTTATTTAATGGTTTAATAACCATTTAATTTGATGAGTAGCTAATATGCTGTATCATTTCATTTTGTAGTTGTAGTTTAATAGTATATATTTTAGGAAGAAACCAAGGCTGTATAAGTGAATTATTTTAAGTTAATTCACATTTTATTTTAAATTAAAATATATTAATATTTGCTATAATAATTATTGCACTTTATTATTTTTACCTATGCTTTACCCTAGGAAGAAGAATATCTATGTGTGAAAAGCTATTAGTAGTAACTTAACACTCATAAAGTCTGTACTAGCAACCCCAAATTTGGAGAGGGTGAAGAAAATAGAACATTTAAACTCATAAATAATGAGTAGCAAAGGGTATAAAATTACTAGTAGGTGCAGAGAATAAATCCACATGTGTGAATTTACACGTTGTGAGTACTCCCCAACAGGTTTTACTGGAGTATGTTAATGGGGGTGAGATGATGTAATCCAGTAACACGTGATACAAGTTGCCTGCATATGCTTTTGATTGCATAGACATTATTGTTTTGTGAATGAGGCCATTCGTCAAATGCAGTTCTCACTTCTGTGAATGCTTGTTTGTGCCTATTCTTTGACAGATCAGATTTAGTTCATTGAAAACCAATTTTTGACCAGACCCTCTGGTAAATTATCATTCCCTGTGGTCAATGAGCATCTTCTGTAACTAATCACTATCCCCTCCGATGAATAACTTTCCCATCTGGTTAATTGCTGTCCCCTTTTGTTTATGACCATCACTACTGGTAAATGATCTTTCCTCCTCAGTGATCATCCCTTCTCATCTGATAATTGATGATTAATGACCATCTCCTCTAGTAAATGACCAGAACGCCTGTTAAACTGGTAAATCACCATCTCCCCTCATTAATGACCATCCCCTCTGGTTAATGACCATCCCCTCTAGTAAATGAGTATCCGCTCTGGTTAATGACCATCCCCTCTAGTAAATGAGTATCCGCTCGTTAATGACTGTTCCCTCTGATATTTTTGCCTCAGAAGAACATTTGGAGCTCGGGGCAGTAGAGCTGAAATTTCATTTCATCCTCTCTCACAAACATTGTGCTTCCACTCACTACATGCTTAGGTGTCAAAGAAGTTGTATTAGTTCCTAACTTTGGAACTACATCTTGCACGCCCTCATTCCCCATCAAATGAAAGCACCCTAAGGTGGCCTATTTAAGAGCATATAGCACTCCACAAAAAATGTTATTAAATAAATCAGGAATATATATTGCCTTTACGAAACTAAGGCCCTAATTTCGATGTCGATCGGACGAGCAACTGACCGACATCGTAGCGGAAACGGGACCACCCGTCAAGGAGTCAGCAGTCCCGCTTCCACTATTACAATGCAACCATATTCACGGCAGTCCGAAAATGTATTTTTTCTATTGCGGCTCGTGCTGCAGGCTGCAGCACAAGCCGCAATAGAAAAAAGACACTTTTAAAACATCCATGCACCGTGTGGCAGGCACCATGTGGTACCCACCACATGATGCATGGATGTTTGGGGGGGGCACCACAGGTGCCCCCCAGGCCTCATAGCGGAGGCCACGGGCGACGGGGGCCCTGCTAGGGGCCCCCAAAGTCACTTTCTGACAGCCTTTCCATGTCAGAAAGGCCAACATAGAAAAGCTGTAAGAAACGGACATCATAATCCCGACGGCGGTGCCTGAGCAGGCACCACCGCCATTTGGGGATTATATGTTCCACGACACCCTGTCAGGCTCCTTGAGCCTGTCGTAAGTGCAGCGGAATTCCGCCGCGGGTTTCCCTCCGACTGCCAGTATCGTAATACGGCGGTCAGACGGAAACCCATGATGTCGGGCAGAAAGCCTCCGATGAGCTGTTGGATGGCTTTCCCCTGACATCATAATCAGGCCCTAAATGTAAGTTATATCAGATAGAGATATTAAATATTGAGAAGACAAGGCTGCCTGTACTGGTTTAGGGTGACAGTCCTTAAAGAACAGCCCCAAAATAGATACTGTCAGATTTTGGGATTTTTTTAAGTATATGGAAAGTTAACCCTTACAGTCCTGTTTTCTTTGTAAGACAGAGACAGGACGTTATGCTGTTCAACAAAAGCAAGTTCGATCAAGACCATGCAGGTCATAGTTGACAGATCTAGAGAAGACCTCTGTGGCTCTGTTTGAAGCCTGTCTGTCGGCAGAATAATCCTATACAGCAGTTGTGTTATCTGGAGCTCACAGATTTAGGAAGAACAGCGCGAGACTGTGCTTCGCCGAACGAGAGTTGGGTATGCCACATTTAAAATAGTCAGCACTGAAATAAAATATGTGGCTGGAGGGTTGCCGTAGTTACTCTTTGTGAATTTGAATACAGTGTCTTTTTGTGTGTAACAACTTTCCCTTGTGGTTACGGGGAAGCATTGACTAAAACTTTTTACATGTGCTCCTACTTGGGATCCCACCAAACTCCAGTTTTACTTCAAGGAGCCACGTCATAGTCTCCATAAAATATCTATGTGTCGCCTTTTGGTAGCGAGCACAGTTAAGAAGGAGCAGGTGCGCTCAGGAACCAACAATTCAAACACCCATACAGTCAAAATAATCAAGAATAGTTTTCTTTAATATATTGATTGAAAAGACACAAAAACTCATAACACTACCCAATAAGGAACCCCTTGTAATGCTCGCAATGCTGTGCGCAAAGCCGAATGGCAATGACAACCACAATTAAGCATTGGAACATCTCAGAATGAAAACAAACATAGGGGCATATTAGCAATGGCGGTATCGCCGCTTTAGCGGCACTTTTTGCCGCTAAAGCGGCGATATTTCTATCGCCCTATTAGCAAACTGTCGCTAACAGCTGTTAGCGACAGCTTTATGGCGAAAACGACCGTTTTGGTGCCGCTTTGCAAGTCAGCGATAATTATCGCTAATGACATGCAAAGTAGGCGTTCCCAACTAAAAGCGACTGGAAACAGTTGCAAACACAACTTCCCCCTATTAGCAATGCCCGCGAAGCGATAAAAAAAGTCGCGCTAACCGCGATTATCGCTGGAATTTAACACCTGCTAAAAACTTGACTTAACCATTCTTGTCAATGGGAGGTGGATTGTAAGGTTAAGTCCTCACCTGCCTATTAGCGAGCTTTTCATTAGCGCAGTGATTTTATCGCTGGATTTCTCGCGCTATTGCTGGGTTTTGCCGCTATTGCTGGATTTTTTATCGCCTTGGTGATAAGCGTTGATAATAACGCGTTATCTCCGCGATGAAATCCAGCGATAGCCGGCGATAAAAAAAACAGCGCTAAGCGCGCTTTGCGATAATTATCGCAAATCCTAGGTAATATGCCCCATGGTCTGCTAGCTCTTGGTGCCTAAGATAGGCGGGACCAATGGAGGGTCTGGGGGTAAAAGACATCAACAGTTTAAAAGCAATGACCACAATCTGCCAGCTCCTGGTGCATAAAATGCACGGACCCAGTAGAGTGGCTGGAGGTAAAAGGCATCTACAGTTTAAAACCAATAACCACGGTATGCCATCTCCAGGTGCCCAAGGCACAGGGGCCCAAAAGAGGGAATAGAGGTAAAAGGCATCTACAGTTTAAAACCAATAACCACAGTATGCCATCTCCAGGTGCCTAAGGACAGGGGCCAAATAGAGGGGAAAAGCATCAACAGTGTAAAAGCAATAACCACAGTATGCCATCTCCAGGTGCCCAAGGTACAGGGACCCAATAGAGGGAGTATGCCATCTCCAGGCGCCCAAGGTACAGGGGCCCAATAGAGGGAATAGAGGGAAAAAGCATCAACAGTGTAAAAGCAATAACCACAGTATGCCATCTCCAGGTGCCCAAGGTACAGGGGCCCAATAGAGGGAATAGAGGGAAAAAGCATCAACAGTGTAAAAGCAATAACCACAGTATGCCATCTCCAGGTGCCCAAGGCACAGGGACCCAATAGAGGGAGTATGCCATCTCCAGGCACCCAAGGTACAGGGGCCCAATAGAGGGAATAGAGGGGAAAAGCATCAACAGTGTAAAAGCAATAACCACAGTATGCCATCTCCAGGTGCCCAAGGTACAGGGGCCCAATAGAGGGAATGGAGGGAAAAGCATCAACAGTGTAAAAGCAATAACCACAGTATGCCATCTCCAGGTGCCCAAGGTACAGGGGCCCAATAGAGGGAAAAGCATCAACAGTGTAAAAGCAATAACCACAGTATGCCATCTCCAGGTGCCCAGGGTACAGTGGCCCAATAGATAGAATAGAGGGAAAAATCATCAACAGTGTAAAAGCAATAACCACAGTATGCCATCTCCAGGTGCCCAGGGTACAGGGGCACAATAGAGGGAAAAGCATCAACAGTGTAAAAGCAATAACCACAGTATGCCATCTCCAGGTGCCCAGGGTACAGGGGCCCAATAGAGGAAAAGCATCAACAGTGTAAAAGCAATAACCACAGTATGCCATCTCCAGGTGCCCAGGGTACAGTGGCCCAATAGATGGAATAGAGGGAAAAATCATCAACAGTGTAAAAGCAATAACCACAGTATGCCATCTCCAGGTGCCCAAGGTACAGGGGCCCAATAGAGGGAATAGAGGGAAAAAGCATCAACAGTGTAAAAGCAATAACCACAGTATGCCATCTCCAGGTGCCCAGGGTACAGGGGCCCAATAGAGAGAAAAAGCATCAACAGTGTAAAAGCAATAACTACAGTATGCCATCTCCAGGTGCCCAGGGTACAGGGACCCAAGAGAGAATAGAGGGAAAAAGCATCAACAGTGTAAAAGCAATAACCACAGTATGCCATCTCCAGGTGCCCAGGGTACAGGGACCCAAGAGAGAATAGAGGGAAAAAGAATCAACAGTGTAAAAGCAATAGCCACAGTATGCCATCTCCAGGTGCCCAGGGTACAGGGGCCCAATAGAGAGAAAAAGCATCAACAGTGTAAAAGCAATAACGACAGTATGCCATCTCCAGGTGCCCAGGGTACAGGGGCCCAATAGAGAGAAAAAGCATCAACAGTGTAAAAGCAATAACTACAGTATGCCATCTCCAGGTGCCCAGGGTACAGGGAACCAAGAGGGAATAGAGGGAAAAAGCATGAACAGTGTAAAAGCAATAACTACAGTATGCCATCTCCAGGTGCCCAGGGTACAGGGACCCAAGAGAGAATAGAGGGGAAAAGCATCAACAGTGTAAAAGCAATAACCACAGTATGCCATCTCCAGGTGCCCAGAGTACAGGGGCTCAATAGATGGAATGGAGGGAAGAATCATCAACAGTGTAAAAGCAATAACCACAGTATGCCATCTCCAGGTGCCCAGGGTACAGGGGCCCAATAGAGAGAAAAAGCATCAACAGTGTAAAAGCAATAACTACAGTATGCCATCTCCAGGTGCCCAGGGTACAGGGAACCAAGAGGGAATAGAGGGAAAAAGCATCAACAGTGTAAAAGCAATAACTACAGTATGCCATCTCCAGGTGCCCAGAGTACAGGGGCTCAATAGATGGAATGGAGGGAAGAATCATCAACAGTGTAAAAGCAATAACCACAGTATGCCATCTCCAGGTGCCCAAGGTACAGGGGCCCAATAGAAGATCTAGATGGAAAAGGTATCAACAGTTAAAAACCAATAACCACGTTATGCCATCTCCAGGTGCCCAAGGTACTGATTCCCAATATAGGGAATACAGGAAAAGGCCTCTACAGTTTAAAATCAATAAACACAGTATGCCATCCCCAGGTGCACAAGGTACAGGGGCCCAATAGAAAATCTAGAGGGGAAAAAGCATCAACAGTTTAAAAGCAATAACCACAGTCTGCCATCTCCAGGTGCCCAGGGTACACAGACCCAGTAGAGTGGCTGGAGGTAAAAGGCATCTACAGTTTAAAACCAATAACCACAGTATGCCATCTCCAGGTGCCCAGGGTGCAGGGGCCCAATAGATGGAATAGAGGAGAAAGCATCAACAGTGTAAAAGGAATAACCACAGTATGCCATCTCCAGATGCCAGGGTACACGGACCCAATAGAGGGAATAGAGGGAAAAGCATCAACAGTGTAAAACCAATAACCACAGTATGCCATCTCCAGGTGCCCAGGGTACAGTGGCCCAATAGAGGAAAAAGCATTAACAGTTTAAAAGCAATAACCACGGTGGTATGCCATCTCCAGGTGCCCAGGGTACAGGGACCCAAGAGGGAATAGAGGGAAAAAGCATCAACAGTGTAAAACCAATAACCACAGTATGCCGTCTCCAGGTGCCCAGGGTACAGGGGCCCAATAGAAGATCTAGAGGGAAAAGGTATCAACAGTTAAAAACCAATAACCACGGTATGCCATCTCCAGGTGCCCAAGGTACAGATTCCCAATATAGGGAATAGAGGAAAAGGCATCTACAGTTTAAAACCAATAAACACAGTATGCCATCCCCAGGTGCCCAAGGTACAGGGGCCCAATAGAAAATCTAGAGGGAAAAAGCATCAACAGTTTAAAAGCAATAACCACAGTCTGCCATCTCCAGGTGCCCAAGGCACAGGGGCCCAATAGAGGCAAAAGGCATCAACAGTGTAAAAGCAATAACTACAGTATGCCATCTCCAGGTACTCAGGGTACAGGGGCCCAATAGAGGGAATAGAGGGAAAAAGCATCAACAGTGCAAAACCAATAACCACAGTATGCCGTCTCCAGGTGCCCACGATACAGGGGCCCGATAGAGGGAATAGAGAGAAAAAGCATCAACAGTGTAAAAGCAATAACTACAGTATGCCATCTCCAGGTGCCCAGGGTACAGGGGCCCAATAGATGGAATGGAGGGAAGAATCATCAACAGTGTAAAAGCAATAACTACAGTATGCCATCTCCAGGTGCCCAAGGCACAGGGACCCAATAGAGGGAGTATGCCATCTCCAGGCGCCCAAGGTACAGGGGCCCAATAGAGGGAATAGAGGGAAAAAGCATCAACAGTGTAAAAGCAATAACCACAGTATGCCATCGCCAGGTGCCCAAGGTACAGGGGCCCAATAGAGGGAATGGAGGGAAAAGCATCAACAGTGTAAAAGCAATAACTACAGTATGCCATCTCCAGGTGCCCAAGGTACAGGGGCCCAATAGAGGGAATGGAGGGAAAAGCATCAACAGTGTAAAAGCAATAACCACAGTATGCCATCTCCAGGTGCCCAAGGTACAGGGGCCCAATAGAGGGAAAAGCATCAACAGTGTAAAAGCAATAACCACAGTATGCCATCTCCAGGTGCCCAAGGTACAGGGGCCCAATAGAGGGAATAGAGGGAAAAAGCATCAACAGCGTAAAAGCAATAACCACAGTATGCCATCTCCAGGTGCCCAAGGCACAGGGACCCAATAGAGGGAGTATGCCATCTCCAGGCGCCCAAGGTACAGGGGCCCAATAGAGGGAATAGAGGGAAAAAGCATCAACAGTGTAAAAGCAATAACCACAGTATGCCATCTCCAGGTGCCCAAGGTACAGGGGCCCAATAGAGGGAATGGAGGGAAAAGCATCAACAGTGTAAAAGCAATAACCACAGTATGCCATCTCCAGGTGCCCAAGGTACAGGGGCCCAATAGAGGAAAAGCATCAACAGTGTAAAAGCAATAACCACAGTATGCCATCTCCAGGTGCCCAGGGTACAGTGGCCCAATAGATAGAATAGAGGAAAAATCATCAACAGTGTAAAAGCAATAACCACAGTATGCCATCTCCAGGTGCCCAGGGTACAGGGGCACAATAGAGGGAAAAGCATCAACAGTGTAAAAGCAATAACCACAGTATGCCATCTCCAGGTGCCCAGGGTACAGGGGCCCAATAGAGGGAAAAGCATCAACAGTGTAAAAGCAATAACCACAGTATGCCATCTCCAGGTGCCCAGGGTACAGTGGCCCAATAGATGGAATAGAGGGAAAAATCATCAACAGTGTAAAAGCAATAACCACAGTATGCCATCTCCAGGTGCCCAAGGTACAGGGGCCCAATAGAGGGAATAGAGGGAAAAAGCATCAACAGTGTAAAAGCAATAACTACAGTATGCCATCTCCAGGTGCCCAAGGCACAGGGGCCCAATAGAGGGAATAGAGGGAAAAAGCATCAACAGTGTAAAAGCAATAACCACAGTATGCCATCTCCAGGTGCCCAGGGTACAGGGGCCCAATAGAGAGAAAAAGCATCAACAGTGTAAAAGCAATAACTACAGTATGCCATCTCCAGGTGCCCAGGGTACAGGGACCCAAGAGAGAATAGAGGGAAAAAGCATCAACAGTGTAAAAGCAATAACCACAGTATGCCATCTCCAGGTGCCCAGGGTACAGGGACCCAAGAGAGAATAGAGGGGAAAAAGCATCAACAGTGTAAAAGCAATAGCCACAGTATGCCATCTCCAGGTGCCCAGGGTACAGGGGCCCAATAGAGAGAAAAGCATCAACAGTGTAAAAGCAATAACGACAGTATGCCATCTCCAGGTGCCCAGGGTACAGGGGCCCAATAGAGAGAAAAAGCATCAACAGTGTAAAAGCAATAACTACAGTATGCCATCTCCAGGTGCCCAGAGTACAGGGGCTCAATAGATGGAATGGAGGGAAGAATCATCAACAGTGTAAAAGCAATAACCACAGTATGCCATCTCCAGGTGCCCAAGGTACAGGGGCCCAATAGAAGATCTAGATGGAAAAGGTATCAACAGTTAAAAACCAATAACCACGGTATGCCATCTCCAGGTGCCCAAGGTACTGATTCCCAATATAGGGAATACAGGGAAAAGGCCTCTACAGTTTAAAATCAATAAACACAGTATGCCATCCCCAGGTGCACAAGGTACAGGGGCCCAATAGAAAATCTAGAGGGGAAAAAGCATCAACAGTTTAAAAGCAATAACCACAGTCTGCCATCTCCAGGTGCCCAGGGTACACAGACCCAGTAGAGTGGCTGGAGGTAAAAGGCATCTACAGTTTAAAACCAATAACCACAGTATGCCATCTCCAGGTGCCCAGGGTGCAGGGGCCCAATAGATGGAATAGAGGGAGAAAGCATCAACAGTGTAAAAGGAATAACCACAGTATGCCATCTCCAGGTGCCAGGGTACACGGACCCAATAGAGGGAATAGAGGGAAAAAGCATCAACAGTGTAAAACCAATAACCACAGTATGCCATCTCCAGGTGCCCAGGGTACAGTGGCCCAATAGAGGGAAAAAGCATTAACAGTTTAAAAGCAATAACCACGGTGGTATGCCATCTCCAGGTGCCCAGGGTACAGGGACCCAAGAGGGAATAGAGGGAAAAAGCATCAACAGTGTAAAACCAATAACCACAGTATGCCGTCTCCAGGTGCCCAGGGTACAGGGGCCCAATAGAAGATCTAGAGGGAAAAGGTATCAACAGTTAAAAACCAATAACCACGGTATGCCATCTCCAGGTGCCCAAGGTACAGATTCCCAATATAGGGAATAGAGGGAAAAGGCATCTACAGTTTAAAACCAATAAACACAGTATGCCATCCCCAGGTGCCCAAGGTACAGGGGCCCAATAGAAAATCTAGAGGGGAAAAAGCATCAACAGTTTAAAAGCAATAACCACAGTCTGCCATCTCCAGGTGCCCAAGGCACAGGGGCCCAATAGAGGGAAAAGGCATCAACAGTGTAAAAGCAATAACTACAGTATGCCATCTCCAGGTACTCAGGGTACAGGGGCCCAATAGAGGGAATAGAGGGAAAAAGCATCAACAGTGCAAAACCAATAACCACAGTATGCCGTCTCCAGGTGCCCACGATACAGGGGCCCGATAGAGGGAATAGAGAGAAAAAGCATCAACAGTGTAAAAGCAATAACTACAGTATGCCATCTCCAGGTGCCCAGGGTACACAGACCCAGTAGAGTGGCTGGAGGTAAAAGGCATCTACAGTTTAAAACCAATAACCACGGTATGCAATGTCCAGGTGCCCAAGGCACAGGGGCCCAATAGAAAATCTAGAGGGGATAAAGCATCAACAGTTTAAAAGCAATAACCACAGTATGCCATCTCCAGGCGCCCAAGGCACAGGGGCCCAATAGATGGAATAAAGGGGAAAAGCATCAACAGTGTAAAAGCAATAACCACAGTATGCTATCTCCAGGTGCCAGGGTACAGGGGCCCGATAGAGGGAATAGAGGGAAAAAGCATCAACAGTGTAAAACCAATAACCACAGTATGCCATCTCCAGGTGCCCAGGGTACAGGGGCCCAATAGAGAGAAAAAGCATCAACAGTGTAAAAGCAATAACTACAGTATGCCATCTCCAGGTGCCCAGGGTACAGGGACCCAAGAGAGAATAGAGGGAAAAAGCATAAACAGTGTAAAAGCAATAACCACAGTATGCCATCTCCAGGTGCCCAGGGTACAGGGGCCCAATAGAAAATCTAGAGGGGAAAAAGCATCAACAGTTTAAAAGCAATAACCACAGTATGCCATCTCCAGGTGCCCAAGGCACAGGGGCCCAATAGATGGAATAAAGGGGAAAAGCATCAACAGTGTAAAAGCAATAACCACAGTATGCTATCTCCAGGTGCCAGGGTACAGGGGCCCGATAGAGGGAATAGAGGGAAAAAGCATCAACAGTGTAAAACCAATAACCACAGTATGCCATCTCCAGGTGCCCAGGGTACAGGGGCCCAATAGAAAATCTAGAGGGGAAAAAGCATCAACAGTTTAAAAGCAATAACCACAGTATGCCATCCCCAGGTGCCCAAGATACAGGGGCCCAATAGGCGGCTTGGGGGAAGAAAATATCAGCAGTTTAAAACCAATAACTACAGTATGCCATCTCCATGTGCCCAGGGTACAGGGACCCAATAGAAGATCTAGAGGGAAAAGGCATCTACAGTTTAAAACCAATAACCACAGTATGCCATCCCCATGTGCCCAAGGTACGTACAGGGGCCCAATAGAGGGGCTGGAGGAAAAACACATCAGCAGTTTAAAACCTACCACTAGATAAACACAGCCCAACAAAATGTCTGCACTGGATTAATATTCTACAAACGCCTGTTGCACAGAATTTCGAAAAGGCTAGACAGAGCCACGCAGCACCGCTGCAAAAGCGACAGTTCCAGCGTCCCCGCTGCTTGAGAAAATATCAAACTGCCTCAGACCCAGTGAAAACGTGCGCCTTGTCACTGTGTTTGGCAGGAAACCGTAGGAAAGCGTCTAGACTGCATGAAAGAAACTTGATTTTAGGTCTGGCTTCTAAGACAGTTCTAGCTGTCTTGCCAGACTGCAGTGTTTGAAAAAAGAATATACAATATACATGCATAAAGGGGCTTTTGGTCAGCGGTCTTAATCTATTGATCTGTTACATTGACATGCATGATTTGCTTCTGCCTAAAACACAACATGCAGCATGGGGCACCGGGTCAGCCCTCCTCAGCCCTCCTCAGCCACTGACTCCCCTCTCTGTGAGTGGTGGCATTTTGCCTGTGCCCAGTATTTACATCTGCTATTGCAATAGCCCCCTTCAGTGGCAGGGCTGGAGGGCAATGTGTGCCTGACGTTTTAGTATCAGGCCTGCCAAGTATCACGCAACGGACGTGACTCTAACACATTTCAGTGTGGTGTTCCGCATCACCGCACTGAAATGCTTTGTCACGCATTTTAATGGCACTGTCTCTGCTGTACCAGCCGCGCTGAAGTAAGTAACTGGCTACGCCAGACTGTTACCGCGCGGCGCGCCGACCTGTGGCACCCAGAGTGCTAGAGTTAATGATGATCTTATGCACTCACTGCTGCTGCTACAATGTGTGTTGAAATGTGTTGCTGAAATTCCCGCGCCCGTCACTCACTACAGCCCTGACGTCACCCAGCTGAGTGGCAGTCCTGTGCCCATTCAGACACCATAACCCGCGGCGGGCGGGGCCTGCCCTCACAGCAGTGGTTGCCTACTGGCGCCGCCGGGGAGGGGGAGGGATGTGACCTCACGTCCTGGTTGTGGAGGAAAGTGAGGTTGGATTGGTAGGACATACGCGGGGACTCGACACGAGATTGGATTGCCGCGCGCCGGGGGCAGACGGTGTCACTGTCCTGTCCGCGTCCCGGCGCATGAATTAACTCACTAGTCAGTGTGCGGTGCTGCGCATATTTTACCGGTGTTGGACGCGGGCCGCATCACTCAGCAGCATGGCGTCACCCGTCAGCAGGCGCGGAGCCGCGGCTCGTGCAGGAGTATGAATCCGTGCGTGAACTCTTATCTCCTCTCTCCCGGCTGTGAGCGTCTCTCATCCCTCCAGTTTCAGGACGCGCAGTCTCTGTCCTTCCTTGGGTTTATTTTCTATTTATCGAGCTTCAGGAGACTTTTGAAGAAATAAAGGTAAATACGGATAAAAACACAAATTCGAGTATTGTGATGCAGTATCTTTGACTGAAACACTATACTGTTGTTAGACTTGGCATCTTTTGGCGTGTTTCCCCTGACTTTTTGCTTTCTGACCTCCCGGTTTTGACTCTGTTTTTGCTGGTGTAATGATTCTGCGCGCTTTCCTCACTGCTGTCCAGTGGGAAAGTGCAAGTGCTCCTGTATAAAATGTATTATGGATTGGTGTTTCCATGATTGGCCTATTTGGTTTATGTGTCAGTCCCTTGTAAAGTGCACTGCGAGTGCCAGGGCCTATAGACCAAATGCTGTTGGTGGGCTGCAGCACTGGATTGTGCCACCCACCCAAACAGCCCGTAAAGTGTAACTCGGGCCTGCCACCGCAGAGCCTGTGCGCAGCCTGGGGCTGCCATGACGACTTGGCAAGTGCACACACTTGCAAGTCCCTAAACCTTCCCTTTGCTACATGTTAGTCACCCCTAAGGTAGGCCCAAGGTACCCCTGTGGGCAGGGTGCGGTGTATGCGAAAGGTAGGACATGCCCGGGTGTGTGCGGCATGTCCTGATAGTGAATTACAGCCTAGTTCGTTTTTCACTATTGCAAGGCTACCTGTTCCCCTAGGCCAGAGCGGGCAGTTTTGATTATTACAGCTTATAATCCTAACTGACCCCGGGAACATGGTAGAAATTCGAGTTTAGTATGCCTGGACTCAGAATGATAAAATGCATCTTTTAGTGAAGTTGGTTTTAACATTCTGTGTTTGAAAATACCACTTTTAGAAAGTGGGTATTTTCTTGTCTAACCATCCAAGCCTGCCTCTGCGGGGTTGTGTATTCCTTGTCTGGAGTGTGAGTGACAGGGGCTGGGGGATGCCAGGAGACAGGGTGAGTCAGCACAGGGCTAAATAGCAAGATCTACATGTAGATGGGTGGGAGGGGTCGCACCTGGGCCCTGAATAGGACAGTGCCTTCCCTCCACAATGCTGGCTCCACCTCCTGTGGTGCGTCTGATGTCCCTGGCCTACTCACTGAAAGAAGGGACGGAGACTTGTCAACAAAGTGCTCCAGAACTGGTTTGGACTAGGCAAAGGCCTCTCTGCCTTCAGAGAACAAAGGAATTTGGGATATAAATATTGGGGCCCTGACCCCATGAATTTAGATCTCGCTGGAATCAAGGAACCTGCCAAGACGAAGAGCTGGAAGAGCTGCCAGGAGGAGTACTGCCCCTTTGCTGTGTTGTTGCTTTGTTGGGTTGGCCTGCAGTTGCTGCTTCTGTCTTGGGCAGTGAAAGGACTGGACTGAACTTTCTACAAACTTGTGCTGAGTATCTCCAAGGGCCTGAAATCGAGCTGGCCTCCTGTTAAGAAGTCTCAGGGACTACAAAGACTTCACAAGCCTCTGGGTACCGCTTCTGGAACGCTGTTTCAGTTGCCACAGAGGAAGGGAACCGCAACCGACTCCGTCAACCGAATCCATCCCTGGCCGGTGACCTGTTTGCACCGCAGACCGCATCGCCCCGCTTCGCATCGCAACCCTGGTCTCACCGTGGGCGACGTCCGACGCCGCCAACATCGAGCCGCTGCTTGCACCGTGACCTGTGGGCACCGCAGTTCGCATCGCATCGCTTCACTGTGCCAGCCGGACCAGACCGACGCTGTCGCTGCAACTGGCTCAAGAGTCGAGACCGCACCGCATTTGGGGCACCGCTCGCACGTCTGCGACGCACCGCTCCGACTCGCACCGCTGTCCGACGCCAGCTCCCGCACTCCGGCTTGGTCGCCTGCATCGCAACCTGTCAGCACCGCATCGAGCATCGTCTCACCCTGCATCGCACGCCTTGGACTCACCGACTCCGTCTGCACGACGCTCATCGAGCTGCTGCCTGCACCGCATCGAGGGACACCGCACCTTGCATCGCTCCGTCTTGCACCGCAACCCGCGACGAACGCCGACCGGCTCGTACACTCCGTACCAGCCACAATGAGAAAGGTACTGTAGCCGAGTCTGTTCACGACTCTGCTGGCCCAGTATCGACGCGGTCGGCTGGAACTGTTAGACTCTGTGGTTTTCAGCATCGCGGTAGGTTCGGACAGAGCTGCCGACTCGTACGAACTTTGCTTTTGTGCTATTCCTGCAAAGAAGAAGTTACTGTATCAAGTATTCATTCGTAAAGTATAGTATTGTGGATTTTTGTCGTAATTGGTCTTGTCTTGAGTATATAAAAATATTGGTTATTTTTCTAAACTGGTGTGGTGTCCGTTTGTAGTGCTTACACTGTATTACTGTTGGTTATGTGCAAATGCTTTACACACTGCCTCTGAATTAAGCCTGATTGCTCGTGCCAAGCTACCACGAGGGTGAGCAGGGGTTACTTCACGAGTGTAACACCCTTACCTGACTAGGAAGAAGGGTCCCTACTTGGACAAAGGTGCAAGCCCTTGCCAACTAGAAGATCCCATTTCTAACATTGGTTGTCAGCGGTGAGGATAGGACTTGTGTTTGCACTTGACTTACAGTGATTGGTGTGCACTACTACCATATCGCGAGACCATTACGTACCACATACTGGTTCTTTTTCTTTTGGCCTATTTTTGATCTTGCCAGTTTTCAACTCACGACTTTTGTCATGCCTGAATCAATTGCATCATTCGTTGCATCTCTGGAAGTTATCTTTGAGGAGGACAGGTTGGAATCCTACGCCGTAAAGGAGTTACGAGCGATTTGTAAAAACCTGAAAGTCCAAATTAAAGGCCTCACAAGGAAGGAGGAGCTACAGAAGGCGCTGAGGGCCTGGGTAGCAGCCAGACATGCCAATGGGCAGCCTGGTGATCTCAGTGAGGAGGTGGAGGAGCCTATTTCCAGGGTGGATGTGCTTTTGGGTAGGGGGAACCCGCCAGGTCAGGCAGCAGCAGTCTGTCCCCAGAGGAGCTGGAGGACAGGCGGGAGGCAAGGCAGTTTGAGCTGCAGAAGCTCAGACTGGAGAGTGAGCGGGAGGAGAAGAGATTGGCCATAGAGGAGAGAAAGATGCTCTTAGAGCATGAGAGAGAACTGAAGGAGCTAGAACTTAGGAGTAAGCCTCAGATGGTGGCAGCAATTCGTCCAGAAAGGCAGACAGGATTGTGCACATTCCCAAGAACGTAGGCAAGGAGTTCAAGAAGGGGGATGACATACAAAGGTGGTTTCAGGGTTATGAGGCAGCCATACACATGAATGGGGTCCCTGAGGAGAAGTGGGGAGCAGGATTGTGGCCACTTTTCCCGGAAGAAGCAAGGGATGCTCTGATAGCTTTGGGTAAGGGGTATCACCTCACCTATGCTGACATGAAGGATGCCCTTCTCACGAGTATGGTCTTACTCCTGAAAAGTACAGGGATCAGTTCAGGTCCAGTAAGAAGTCTGATGCCAACACTTGGTTGGAATGTGTGGATGTGTTCTGCAGGTCTCTGGATGGTTGGGTAAAGGGCAGTAGCGTAACAGATTTTCAGGGGCTCTACAACTTGATTGCATGGGAGCACTTGTCTAGTCTATGTTTTGCAGATCTGCGCCAGCACCTAGTGGATAGTAAGCTAACTGACCCCAGGAAGCTTGCTATGGAAGCGGACCGCTGGGTGAGTACCAGGGTCCACAAGAAAGCGTTTGGGGAGACTCAGCCAAAGGTGGGCAGGGTCCCCAGCAGAAAGGTGGGGGGGACAAGGGTAAAGCACAGGAGTTCTCTAAAGGGCCCCAAACTAGTACCCAGGGTAAAGGTTCCCAGCCCCCGGTGATAAGAAGAAAGGGGTCTCCACAGGGAAGCCTGTTGAGACCGGCCCCCAAGTGTTATGCATGTGACCAGGTAGGTCACTTTAAGGGGGACCCCAAGTGCCCGAAGGGGACACAGCCACCCACGGTGGACAATCCAAAGTGTTGGCTAGTGTAGCGCTTGGGGAGGAGGGTGCCCACAGGAGGGTGGGGATCCCGCAGAAATGACCCTTGTCTCACTAGGGGACAGTGAGATGGTCCCAGGAAACCAGGTGCCCCCTAACACAAAGAAATATAGCACCTGGGTGACCATTAATGGGAACAGGGTAGAGGCTCTCAGAGATACTGGAGCCAGTGTGACCTCAGTCCGGTGTCACCTGGTGTCTGAGAAGCAAGTAGTCCCAGGAGCATTCCACCAAGTAGTTGCTGTAGACAACTCAGAGCGCCAATGTATGGTGGCGCAGGTTCCCTTTGAATGGGGGGTCTCAGGTCCCTTGAGGGTGGTTGTGAGCCCTACCATGCCTGTAGATTGTCTGCTAGGAAACGACCTGGAGCAGTCCTCATGGAAGGAGGTTGAGCTCAGGTCTCACTTGAGAGATGCTTGGGTTGCCAGAGTGGGCATGCGTGTCTACTCGGTCAATGGCAGCCAGAAAGGGTGATCAAGAGGACTTGGAGCCTGAAACAGTGGCCCAAGTCCCTGCCAAGAGAAAGGGCAGGGGGCGCGGGAAACCGGCCCCCGAAGTCCCCACGGACCGGGAGGAGGCGGACCTCGAGGGGACGCCCCGGTGCCTACAGGGGAGCAGGTAGCCGAACTGGGAGACATCTCTGAGCTGACCCATTGGCAGCAAGAAGGGGGTCCCACCAGGGAGGAGTTCTGCAGGGAGCAGAGCAGTGCCCTACTCTGGAGGGTCTGCGGCGGCAGGCTGCAGACCAGGCAGCTGGTAATCAGTCCGGGTCACATCTGATCTACTGGGAGAGCGGTCTCCTATACAGTGAGCCTAAGGTTGCTGAGCCTGGGTCAGCCCGTGTGCTGGTGGTACCCCAGCGCTTCAGGACCTTCCTACTGGGTCTGGCTAATGACGTGCCTTTGGCAGGACATTTGGGGCAGGACAAGACCTTTGACAGGCTTGTCACCCACTTCTTTTGGCCCCAAATGCGAAGGCAGTCAGATGCACACTGTAGGTCTTGCCAAACTTGCCAGGCGAGTGGTAAGAGTGGGAGGAAGGTCAAAGCTCCTCTCCAACCTTTTCCGGTTGTTGGAACACCCTTTGAAAGGGTAGGGATGGATATTGTGGGGCCACTGGATCCCAAGACAGCCATGGGCAACAGGTACATCCTGGTCTTGGTGGACCATGCCACCCGGTACCCGGAGGCAATCCCTCTCAGGACAACGACGGCGCCAGTGGTGGGCCGGGTGTTAATGGGGGTCTTTTCCCGTGTGGGATTCCCCAGAGAGGTGGTTTCCGATAGGGGGACCAATTTCATATCAAAGTATATGACATCCCTGTGGAAGGAGTGTGGTGTAACCTACAAGTTCACCACTCCTTACCACCCACAAGGAAACGGTCTGGTGGAGAGATTCAACCAGACCTTGAAAGGCATGATCAAGGGTCTAACAGAACCCATGAGGCGTAAGTGGGACGTCCTCTTGCCATGCCTACTCTTTGCATACAGGGAGGTGCCTCAGAAGTCTCTTGGGTACAGCCCTTTGAGCTCCTGTATGGCCACCCTGTCAGAGGACCTCTGAGTTTGGTAAAGGAAGGCTGGGAGGCAGCTCCCAGGAAAACTCCCCAGGATGTATTTAGCTACATGCTGGCCTTTAGAAACCAAACTGCCCGCTTCAGGAAACTCGCTCAGGCGAACCTAGAAGCAAGCCAGGAAGAAATGAAGAGATGGTATGACCAGAATGCCACTCTGGTCGAATTTCAACCTGGGCAAAAAGTGTGGGTCATGGCCCCAGTGGCACCTTGTGCCTTGCAGGACAAGTGGACTGGGCCATATGAGGTAAAGGAGCGCAAAAGTGACGTCACCTACCTGGTGGATTTGCAGGCTCCAAGGAACCCTTTGAGGGTCCTTCACGTGAACCGCCTCAAGCCCCACTTCGAGAGGTCCGAAGTGAGTATGCTCTTGGCGACAGATGATGGGGTGGAAGAGGAGAGTGAGCCTCTCCCTGACCTCCTGTCTACCAAGGAGCATGATGGGTCAGTAGAGGGTGTGATCCTCTCCCTACTCTGACTCAGGAGCAGCAGGGGGACTGTCGCCAGTTGTTGGGACAGTTCGCCCCACTGTTCTCTCTGACCCCCGGTGTTACTCACTGGTGTACCCATGGCGTGGACACCGGTGACAGCCATCCTGTGAAGCACAAGATTTACAGGTTGACTGACCGGGTCAGAGCCAGCATCAAGGAAGAGGTCTCTAAGATGTTTGCGTTAGGGGTGATTGAGCCCTCCCACAGTCCTTGGGCCAGCCCAGTGGTGTTGGTCCCAAAGGCTGCGGCGCCCGGTGCCACTCCAGAACTCCGGTTTTGTGTGGACTACCGTGGGCTCAATGCCGTCACCAGGACTGACGCGCACCCCATCCCCAGAGCTGATGAGCTCATTGATCGGTTGGGAGCTGCCCGGTTCCTCAGCACGTTTGATTTGACGTCTGGGTACTGGCAGATTGCCTTAACCGATGGGGCCAGGAGAGATCAGCATTCTCAACCCCAGAAGGTCATTACCAATTCCGGGTGATGCCCTTTGGGTTGAAGAATGCCCCTGCCACCTTTCAGAGGTTGGTCAATCAGGTGTTGGCCGGGCTGGAGGATTTCAGTGCCGCCTACCTGGATGACATTGCTGTGTTCAGTTCCAGCTGGGAAGAACATTTACAGCACCTTGAGAGAAAGTGTTGAGGGCTCTGCAAGGTGCAGGCCTCACGATCAAGGCCAGTAAGTGCCAGATCGGGCAGGGTTCTGTGGTGTACTTGGGACACCAGGTAGGAAGCGGCCAGGTGGCGCCCTACAACCCAAGATTGACACCATTCTGGCTTGGGAACCCCCAAGACCCAGACAGAGGTGAGAGCCTTCTTAGGTCTCACCGGTTACTATAGGAGATTTGTTAAGGGCTATGGCACCATCGTTGCCCCCTTAACAGAGCTGACCTCTAAGAGGCAGCCCAGGAAAGTGATCTGGACTGAGTCCTGCCAGAAAGCTTTGATGCCTGAAGGCAGCCATGTGCACGAGCGCCCGTGCTCAAGGCACCTGACTTCTCAAAGAATTTGTCGTGCAGACTGACGCTTCAGAGCATGGTGTTGGAGCGGTGCTCTCACAACTGAACGAAGAGGGCCTGGATCAGCCTGTAGTCTTCCTTAGCAAGAGACTACTTCCCAGGGAACAGAGGTGGAGTGCCATAGAAAGGGAAGCGTTTGCTGTGGTCTGGGCACATAAGAAGTTGAGACCATACCTGTTTGGGACTCACTTCCGGGTTCAGACAGACCACAGGCCCCTCAGATGGTTGATGCAAATGAGGGGTGAGAATCCAAAACTGCTGAGGTGGTCCATCTCCCTACAGGGAATGGACTTTACGGTGGAACACCGTCCTGGTACAGAACACGCCAACGCAGATGGTCTGTCCAGGTTCTTCGCACTTAGTGAAGAGAACTCCAATGGGGTTGGGTAGTTCTCCCTACTTTCAGCTGGAGGGACATGTGTTAGACTTGGCATCTTTTGGCGTGTTTCCCCTGACTTTTTGCTTTCTGACCTCCCGGTTTTGACTCTGTTTTTGCTGGTGTAATGATTCTGCGCGCTTTCCTCACTGCTGTCCAGTGGGAAAGTGCAAGTGCTCCCTGTATAAAATGTATTATGGATTGGTGTTTCCATGATTGGCCTATTTGGTTTATGTGTCAGTCCCTTGTAAAGTGCACTGCGAGTGCCAGGGCCTATAGACCAAATGCTGTTGGTGGGCTGCAGCACTGGATTGTGCCACCCACGCAAACAGCCCGTAAAGTGTAACTCGGGCCTGCCACCGCAGAGCCTGTGCGCAGCCTGGGGCTGCCATGACGACTCAGCAAGTGCACACACTTGCAAGTCCCTAAACCTTCCCTTTGCTACATGTTAGTCACCCCTAAGGTAGGCCCAAGGTACCCCTGTGGGCAGGGTGCGGTGTATGCGAAAGGTAGGACATGCCCGAGTGTGTGCGGCATGTCCTGATAGTGAATTACAGCCTAGTTCGTTTTTCACTATTGCAAGGCTACCTGTTCCCCTAGGCCAGAGCGGGCAGTTTTGATTATTACAGCTTATAATCCTAACTGACCCGGGAACATGGTAGAAATTCGAGTTTAGTATGCCTGGACTCAGAATGATAAAATGCATCTTTTAGTGAAGTTGGTTTTAACATTCTGTGTTTGAAAATACCACTTTTAGAAAGTGGGTATTTTCTTGTCTAACCATCAAGCCTGCCTCTGCAGTGTTGTGTATTCCTTGTCTGGAGTGTGAGTGACAGGGGCTGGGGGATGCCAGGAGACAGGGTGAGTCAGCACAGGGCTGAATAGCAAGATCTACATGTAGATGGGTGGGAGGAGTCGCACCTGGGCCCTGAATAGGACAGTGCCTTCCCTCCACAATGCTGGCTCCACCTCCTGTGGTGCGTCTGATGTCCCTGGCCTACTCACTGAAAGAAGGGACGGAGACTTGTCAACAAAGTGCTCCAGAACTGGTTTGGACTAGGCAAAGGCCTCTCTGCCTTCAGAGAACAAAGGAATTTGGGATATAAATATTGGGGCCCTGACCCCATGAATTTAGATCTCGCTGGAATCAAGGAACCTGCCAAGACGAAGAGCTGGAAGAGCTGCCAGGAGGAGTACTGCCCCTTTGCTGTGTTGTTGCTTTGTTGGGTTGGCCTGCAGTTGCTGCTTCTGTCTTGGGCAGTGAAAGGACTGGACTGAACTTTCTACAAACTTGTGCTGAAGTATCTCCAAGGGCCTGAAATCGAGCTGGCCTCCTGTTAAGAAGTCTCAGGGACTACAAAGACTTCACAAGCCTCTGGGTACCGCTTCTGGGCAGCTGTTTCAGTTGCCACAGAGAAGGAACCGCAACCGACTCCGTCAACCGAATCCATCCCTGGCCGGTGACCTGTTTGCACCGCAGACCGCATCGCCCGCTTCGCATCGCAACCCTGGTCTCACCGTGGCGACGTCCGGCGCCGCCAACATCGAGCCGCTGCTTGCACCGTGACCTGTGGGCACCGCAGTTCGCATCGCATCGCTTCACTGTGCCAGCCGGACCAGACCCGACGCTGTCGCTGCAACTGGCTCAGAGTCGAGACCGCACCGCATTTGGGGCACCGCTCGCACGTCTGCGGCGCACCGCTCCGACTCGCACCGCTGTCCGACGCCAGCTCCCGCACTCCCGGCTTGGTCGCCTGCATCGCAACCTGTCAGCACCGCATCGAGCATCGTCTCACCCTGCATCGCACGCCTTGGACTCACCGACTCCGTCTGCACGACGCTCATCGAGCCGCTGCCTGCACCGCATCGAGGGACACCGCACCTTGCATCGCTCCGTCTTGCACCGCAACCGCGACGAACGCCGACCGGCTCGTACCTCCGTACCAGCCACAACGAGAAGGTACTGTAACCGGAGTCTGTTCACGACTCTGCTGGCCTGTATCGGCAGCGGTCGGCTGGAACTGTTAGACTCTGTGGTTTTCAGCATCGCGGTAGGCTCGGACGGAGCTACCGACTCGTACGAACTTTGCTTTTGTGCTATTCCTGCAAAGAAGAAGTTACCGTATCAAGTATTCAGTATAGTATTGTGGATTTTTGTCGTAATTGGTCTTGTCTTGAGTATATAAAAATATTGGTTATTTTTCTAAACTGGTGTGGTGTCCGTTTGTAGTGCTTACACTGTATTACTGTTGGTTATGTGCAAATGCTTTACACACTGCCTCTGAATTAAGCCTGACTGCTCGTGCCAAGCTACCACGAGGGTGAGCAGGGGTTACTTCACGAGTGTAACACCCTTACCCTGACTAGGAAGAAGGGTCCCTACTTGGACAAAGGTGCAAGCCCTTGCCAACTAGAGATCCCATTTCTAACAACTGTCATGGATGTATATTCACCAGAATGCCAGGAGTACGTCAATCACACCTGATGACATCACAAGGTTGACCCCTTGTGTCACCTTTCGCCTGAAATGGCTCTTTGGTTGGGGGCTCTGTCTCACTCTGCCCTGGGGCTCATTCTGTGGCCCGGCGCACTATGCTTGAGAGGGTCCGGTCCGTCTTTGCACCGTGCTCTTGCTGCTTAGGAGGGGTGGAGGCAGGCATTAGGGGATCACGCCCTGACTCAGGGGCGCATTGTGGTACTGCAGAGCCTGGGGTGGAGGGTGCTGATTGTTTAGAAATTAAATAATAGCTTTAAAAGCACCTGCTGCAGAGTTCGACATCCTTGTTGCTCAAATGAGGTTAATTTCTGGTATTTGTCTATTTCCATTGACTCCATTCCATGATTTTGGTCGCAAGAAAGTGCCACTCTATGTGTTACATATTTAGTCGTTGCCTGACTCTCTTAAATCCACTGAATCTATGAAAATGTCACACATAAACAATCTGAAACATTAGCAGCTATACTCAAATGGGTGTACTTTCCGATATTTACATGATTCCCTCGTCTTCATTGCTTGATTTTGCTAGCGAGAAAGTGTCACTCATAGTCGTTGAAATGTCACTCATAATTACACTGAAATTATGAAAATGTCACACATAGCAATCTAAAACCTTGGCAGCTATGTAGTATGCTTTTTTTGCTTTTATTTATTTTCTTCAATTTCCGAGGAATTGACAGCTCCCCAGACACAGATATCAGGCCCTTGGTGACACTTGCATAGTGTGTGTGTGTGTCTGTGTGTGAGACCATTCAATGATGATGTCCCATATGCCTGCATTGGCGGCCATTTTGGCATGTTTACAACATATTTTATTATTCCTTACCATAGCGGCCATCTTGGAATGAGAAAAAAGTTATAAATATGCCAACCCAAACAAGCATATAGCCAATAGCTCTCTGTCCGCATATAGCAAGCCACTTGGTCCATGCTTGCTAATAGTTTTCCACTCTTGTTTCCTCAAGGCAGAGTGGTTTATATCTGAAAAAATGTTGATATTACTACCACTGGATATCAAAATACTTTTTCTCTTTTTATACCAATATACAAGGCCCTACTGTCTCGGGTCACCTAATGTCACGTTCACACTTTCTACTGTCAACATCTTAACAGTAAGGTCTGTCGTCAGGAGTCTAGCACCGCTACATGCCTCATGCTCACCATAGAAGCCACATGGACCACCTCTGCCTCCAGAAAGTGATGCACCATGTTTTTTTAGCTCTATCATTGGTAAGTGGAGGGCCACCAAGCAGTGCTTAATTTGTAAAATAAAACGTGCCAGCGCCTTCGTCAGCAGGCCACTGCAGCTTTTCCACTCATTGTCCCTGCCGGCGCTGCAAATGACAATTCAGACTATTCCAGGCCCCAAAAGCTATAGGAATGGCTTGGGAGGCAGCTATTAGTCATTTTTAATATATAGTATATTAATAATAAACTGCTGTTCTGCTCATCTCTAAATTAGACAGACAGTGCCACCATGTGGCTGCTGTCATGAGTGCAAGTACCAATGTTGACAATTAAGTGCCGGTGTCGAGCACCGGAAACCACCGGCTGAAATTTAGCACTGCCATTCAAGTAGTCTTTATGAGAGGCTTCCGCCGCTTTTCTTAAAGTTTCACTTTGTTTTCCAATTAATGCAAATTTATGAAAATGAAGGAAGCGCCATAAAAATGAATACAATGCATGTACCTTGCTAGGGGTACTTTTTCCAAGACCTTGGACAGTGTCATCTTAAGATTTTTTGTGGCCCGGGCCTGACATATTGTGGGCCACCCTGTTTGGAGCAACTTTGAATTTTTGTGCCTATTTTCTGCTAATTTAAACCTGCATCAATATTGAATCATCTATGTATGGGAACCTTAAAAGAGAGAGACCAAGACAAAAGTAGCAGTAGAGAGGTATAGCTTCTGATACAAAAATCTACAAAGGTAAGCTACAGTAGAGAAATCTCACATGATAAGGGGGCCCCTCGTAAGTTGGGGACACTGGGCAATTGCCCACTTTACCTATGCATTAAAACGTCTCTGACCTTGTGCATTCCAGTAGGGGGACATTTCACAAATCTTTGATCTCTTCAGATCTCTGCTCTTTGAACTGGGAGATAGCCACAACCTGATGTCGAACAAGCATTCCACATCGAAGAATCAGGTGCATGGTAGTTCACAGTGTAGACTATGTGCACCAATAGAAATCCACCAAGCAGAGTGATGTAGCTTCTTTTTTTAAAAGTTCAAATAAGAAAATGTAAATTCACAAAGATATTTATGGATACAGGGCCTCATTTACGAGGCCCCTAGAGGCACTTTTGCACTGCTGGAGCATCACTTTTTTGATGCTCTGGTGGCGCAATGTGCTGCAGCATATTTACAAGGCCACGCAAAGCCACTGCATGAAAGGAGCATTCCATGTGTGTTGCTGGGGGTGTTCCCACACAACACCCATGGAATCTGAAGCATTCCCAGATTTACAAGGAATCATAAACTCGGGAGTGCATCAGATTCTAAGGCGCAACGGGGAGAAATATCTTTATATCTCCACGTTTCTTCCTGTGTGTGTGCTTGATTCTGCATCACACATAGAAAGAGGAAAGCATCTCCCGTGATTGTTTTTGTGCAGGAAGGTACACCTTCCTGCACAAAAACAATCACCCCTACAACACAGACACCCTTGCACCATGGCGCAAGGGTGCCTGTGTTGGCGCATGGCAGCCCATTGTGCGCCAGCGCAGGGGAAAAAGACAGGAATGCGCTGTATCTTATAGGCAAGGGTCACGTATAAAGCCCTGGTAACTATCCATGCCGCACTTTATGAATACGGCCCCCTCTACCTCAGGAAACGTTTTCAGTTCTACTCTCCCAGCAGACACTTGCGCTCTTCTAACATGTTCCTGGATTCCGCTTGAAGAGAAAGGGCGGTAGCTCTCTGGCCTACTTGGCGGCCATGGCTTGGAACTCGCTCCCTCTAGACCTGCGTAGTCTGCAGAATTCTACCCAATTTAGGAAGAAACTAAAAACCTTCCTTTTTCAATGATCTGGTTTTTGTGTTATTGTCTCTTATTTTTTCCCTTTCCTTCTGCTGTCTCTTGGGTTCGCGCCGGGACACTCTTGAGTAGCTGTGCGCGTTATAAAACCATAAACATAAACATAAACATAAGGCACATTCCTGCCCTTTTCTTTTGACGCAGGGCAGTGCAGCAAAATTCCTTGTGGTGCTGCCCTGCACCAAAACCTTGTAAATTAGGCCCACATTTTTTTACCATAAAATACACCTACATTTTTTTTTTTTTTTAAACGTAGATAATCTAGAAAAAATATGAACAGAATTTGCTTGATGCAAAAAATTGCAAAATCTCTGTGCCCGTGAGTTTTAAAAAATTGATAAGGGTAAAGTAATTGGAGAGGTCATGGTCATCCCCCTCTACTTCAGATGGATCTTCTGAAACTTTCAATGTCTCTTTAGCTCTTCAAGTGCTCTTCTGGTGGGACTGTGTAAACTTTGGCTACATCACCTGCAGAGCTTAAACACCGCAAATCGGGTTCACCAGTGTAAATAGTTCCTAAGATTTGTACTGCAGGAATAGGTTACTTTGTGAAGGATGGAGGCTAAAGTTGGAGGTCTGCGCTACATACCTAAGATGACGATCAATTTCTGAAGAAGCAGGTCTAGTTGTGGGGATCTGGGCTGTGGGGCGGTAGTGGAGCACTTTCCAAAGCTGTAGGTCTCAGGATGGTGGTTTGGGCTCTACACTCTTAGCTAGGATCACATAATCCTCTTGCTTCAATGTCTGTCTGTGCGACCTTGGCCAGATCACATTGGCAGTGGTTCACATTTTCCACAGAAGCTTCTTGCCAGCCGGTACTTCTCACCGTGACCGTCTCACATGTTCGCTTCCCCGGCACAGCATGGCTGACACAGAAAGTGTAGTGTAAGAGTATGGTGACAAAGGTCCTTCTAAGGAAAGGGGGTTCTGGCACACATGTTTATATCACGATACCCCTTCCGCAACAATGGCTGAAGATCAACTCCGCCCAAACTCTCCTGTGTAAATTGAGTGACTTTCTCAGCATGTTGTTGCAAATGTCTTATCAGCATCATAAGGATGAAGGGTTTCTGGAATACAAACCAATGATGTGGATGTTATCTACACACTTTAGTGTCTGGTACTCAACCCATCAAGCAGTCTTGCCAGCCAGATCTGTTTTTTGTTTTTTTCTATGGACCCTGGGGAAGGAAGTTCAGGTGCTGTTGGGGTGGAGAACGCCAAAATGAACGCTTATTGAAAACATAAAGATGTGAAGTGGTTGTTCTATCTGGGCTTCCTCTGCAGCCAGTTCCTGTACACACAGGTGGCTGCCCAGCCTGACTTCCAAAGCACTGGGCATGCAGGGGCTGTGAAATGCTGGCAAGTGTGATACTCTGCAGAGGAATGTGCCTCAGGCTGTAACAACTGTGCCAGGACTCTGCTGTTCCAGAGATAGTCTCCCCCCCGCCTTTACCATAAGGACATTTAGAGTCCCCATGAAGACATCCTTTGTGCTCTACAGAATAGACATCTGTTCCCCGGCTTCTGTTTGCAGTACAGCCTCTATTACTTTCCGGAGTAGTTCGGCTCAACCTCCCTCTTTCCGCTTCTTCCTCTGCTGTCTTTGTGGATTTTCTCTTTTTTTGCTAGTTCATTAAATTTTTGCCCTTTTTTTCTATTCTTTTCATGTCACAAGTCCACAAAGACTTTTTTAATTGTTATTTTTCTGTTCAGATTTATAATTTGTATTTGTTGTTTCCTGAACACTGCTATCCAGTATCAGATAGTTAAGTACGATGCAGCCCTGACAGAATGTTTTTTCTCAGCATACATACATTTTGTATCTTTAAAATATATCATATTGTATATTTTTTTTAACTCTCACAAACAGACTAGAATTTCTCGTCATTAACAGGTTGAGTTAGAGGGGCTGCTACTTTGCACTGCAGAATAAAAGATGACTGTTGGACTTGGTCCTTTCTGCTGGGTCCTCCTAAACATTTTGCCTTCACCCTCCTGTTTTCTGGAGCCGTTTTTTGGCGTTCAGGACTCTGCACACTTTACCACTGCAAACCAGTGCTTGTGCTCTCTCCTTTTAACATGGTAGAATTGTCCTACACCCAATTGGCGTCTTTAATTTACTTCTAAGTCCCTAGTAAAGTACATGTACCCAGGGCCTGTAAATTAAATGCTACCAGTGGGCCTGCAGCACTCCTTGTATCACCCACTTAAGTAGCCCTTTAAACCTGTTTCAGTCTTACAATTGCAGCCTGTGTGTGCAGTTTTAGACTGCCATTGCGACCTGGCAAAATATACCTTTTGCGAAGCCAAACCTTTCGTTTTAATACATATACCTTATCCCCAGGGTCAGCCCTAAATAGTCCAGAGGGCAGGATGCAGTGTATTTAAAAAGTAGGATATGTACTTTTAAGTTTTACATGTTCTGGCAGAGAAAAAAAATAGTTTTTTACCACTGCATGGCCTGCCTCTCCCATTGGATAACATTGGAGTTACCTTTTTACATTTAATAAGTTGTAACTTCCAATTGGGAGCAGGTTGATAGGTCAAGTTTGGTGTCTAAAGAATTGTAATTAAAAGCCCTCTTTAATGTTAAAGTCAGAGGTTTAGTCACAAATCTGAAAATGCCACTAGAAAGTTGGCATTTTCTTGTCCTAACTATTTGGTGCCTGCAGCCTGATCCTGGATCACGAGAAGGTGTAGATGACAGTTGGTCTTTGTGTATTGCTCCTAGACAGTGAGACAAATGAAAAATAGGTGTTGACAGGATGGGCCACTCTGAATTAAAGAGGGGGAGGAGCCGTCACCTACCACACTTGCACATCACAAAGGCTCTGTCTGAGCACTCTCACAAAGTGTTTGACACTGGTCGTTTGTGATTCCAGACAAGCTGAGTGCCAGGACAGGGAAGAAGGGTGATGTCTAACACCTTGGGGGGTGGGGGGATGCGACCCTTCAGAAGCTTCCTCTACTTCAAAGTGAGCACCCGATATAAATATAGGACCCTTAGATCCAACTCTTCAGTCCCTCTTTCAGACCTGTGGACTCTGGCAGAAAGAGGGACTGCTGTGCTACTGGAAGGACTGACAGTTTCCTGGACTGCTGCCCTGAAAACCTGCTTGCGTGCTGTGCTTACCTGCTGCTCTGCTGCCCGCTTGACTGGGTGAGAAGGACTGTACCTAGATCTCTAAACTCAAAACCCCTGAGTGACTCCAAGGGCTAGTTGGATGGCTTCCTGATCAAAAGCCTTAGGGATAGAGCAGTCTTTCAAAAACCTTGAACCCAACACTTTGACTCTGCCATCTGTGAGTCTTGCCCTCCCAAGTGGTGCCATCCCAGTCCAGGACCCTTGGAAGTGGGTTTGAAGGTGTTATGCCTGCCCATCGGTGGATTCAGCAGAACCAACGCATCTTCTCCACGGCACATCTCCCACAGAACCGGTGTACCACCTCTGCTGCTTGATGCATCGCCCTTGAAACTGACACATCACCTATGTGCATGGACTTCTCCAATGCAAGGACTTTGCATCACCAACGTAGCCCATCGGAACCCCCGCTGCGTGACGCATCTCTATGCAAGTATGTTGCCTCACCCAACACAGCCCATCGAAACTGCTGCTGCATGACGTATCTCGATGCAAGGACATTGCATCACACCTTGCAGCTCCTCGGAACCACCGCTGTACGATGCATCTCCTCACCTGGACCTCACTTCACCACGTCTGCGTGATGCATCGTCAATGTGGGACTCGGCATCTCTTCGCAACTATGATTAAGGTACCTTGTTTAGCGGGCTTAAGTAGGCCCCAGTAGCCTGCCCGTGCTCCATCGTGGGCGGCCTGAACTTGTGACTATGTTCTAGTCCGGCGCGACCAGATTACCACAGTTGGTGCTTTGTGGAGCTATTTTCATTGAAATCCTTACATTTGCATGTCTCCGGGTCTACTGACTGATTTTGTTGTTGTTTTGGTCTTGATGTATTTATTAAAACTTACTCTATGTTTCTAATTTGGTGAGAGATTATTTTTGTGTTGTGTTTTCACATAATTACTGTTTAAATTGTTGCACTAATACTTTACACATTGCCTCTAAGTTAATCCTGACTGCTTTTGTGGCAAGCTACCAGATGGTTAAGCACAGGTTAATTTGAGGTTTGCTTGTGACTTCCCCCTGACAAGGACTGTGGTTGCTCCTTGAGTAGGGTTTCGCCCCCTTCAACCAGTAACCCAGTTTCTCACAGTGACCAATCTCCTTCTGAAAGGGTGATTATGGCATTCAGAGCATAATTCTTTTCTAACCCTACTAAACCAGAATATATTTGCAGTAAAATGGAAAAAAATGATTTTTTTAAATTAATATATTTCTTTGTTTTAATTTACATACAGCGAAAACGCTTCAACTAGAAATGCTGTACATAGTAGTGATGACAATAGACACATACTTTTCAATTCACCCTCATTTAAGGGTGTTCTCCTTGAACCCATCTTCACCAACTAGCAAAATGCCTCCCATAGATCACCTGGCCTGAAAATCTCCCTTTCACCAGGTTTTAAATTTCGCGAAATATTAATGGGGATTTGTGGGAGGAGTACGTATGAAACTAAACAGTGTAAAAAATGTGTAACATAATCTAATTGCCTTGTAAAGCGCTCCAATGCCTTCAAACCACGTTCGTGCTATATACATCTGCAAAAGAACCACAAATCAGGATTTACCGACCCCATGTAATGAAGGCCTAAGTAGTGACTTCAGTGTTGCAACTATCAGCATTGGGCACACTAGAAGGGCCTGTTGTACTAGGTCTACTATCAATGTTCATTAAGCCATCTATTGCAATGCATGAAGCTGGAGCCATCTGTTGAAATGCATGAACCTGGAGCCATCTATTGCAGCGCATGAAGCTGGAGCCATCTATTGCAATGCATGAAGCTGGAGCCATCTGTTGAAATGCATGAACCTGGAGCCATCTATTGCAATGCATGAAGCTGGAGCCATCTATTGCAGCGCATGAACCTGGAGCCATCTATTGCGATGCATGAAGCAGGAGTGATCTATTGCAATGCATGAATCTGAAGCCATCCATGCAATGCATGAAGCTGGAACAATTTTTTGCAATGCATGAAGCTGGAGCCATTTATTGTAATGCACAAAGCTGGAGCCATCCGTTGCAATGCATGAAGCTGGAGCCATTTGTTGCAATGCATGAAGCTGCAGCCATCTATTTCGATGCATGAAGCTGGAGCCATCTTTTGTGATGCATGAAGCTGGAGCCATCTATTGCAATGCATGAACCTGGAGCCATCTATTGCAGCGCATGAAGCTGGAGCCATCTATTGCAATGCATGAACCTGGAGACATCTATTGCAGCGCATGAAGCTGGAGCCATCTATTGCAATGCATGAAGCTGGAGCCATCTATTGCAGCGCATGAAGCTGGAGCCATCTTTTGCAATGCATGAACCTGGAGCCATCTATTGCAGCGCATGAAGCTGGAGTCATCTATTTTGATGCATGAAGCTGGTACCATCTATTGCAGCGCATGAAGCTGGAGCAATCTATTGCAATTGCAATGCATGACGCTGGAGCCATCTATTGCAAAGCATGATGCTGGAGCTATCTACTGTGATGCATGAAGCTGGAGCCATCTACTGTGATGCATGAAGCTGGAGCCATCTGTTGAAATGCATGAAGCTGGAGCCATCTGTTGAAATGCATGAAATTGGAGCCATCTATTGCAGCGCATGAAGCTGGAGTCATCTATTGTGATGCATGAAGCTGGTACCATCTATTGCAGTGCATGAAGCTGGAGCGATCTATTGCAATGCATGAATCTGGAGCCATCCATGCAATGCATGAAGCTGGAGCCATTTATTGTAATGCACGAAGCTGGAGCCATCCGTTGCAATGCATGAAGCTGGAGCCATTTGTTGCGATGCATGAAGCTGGAGCCATCTATTGCAGTGCATGAAGCTGGAGCCATCTATTGCAGCGCATGAAGCTGGAGCCATCTATTGCAATGCATGAAGCTGGAGCCATGTATTGCAATGCGTGAACCTGGAGCCATCTATTGCAATGCATGATGCTGGAGCCACCTACTGTGATGCATGAAGCTGGAGCCATCTGTTGACATGCATGAAGCTGGAGCCATCTTTTGTGATGCATGAAGGTGGAACCATCTATTGCAGTGCATGAAGCTGGAGCCATCTATTGCAGTGCATGAAGCTGGAGCCATCTACTGCGATGGAGGAAGCTGGAGCCATCTTTTGCGATGCATGACGCTGGAGCCGTCTATTGCAATGCATGAAGCTGGAGCCGTCTATTGCAATGCATGAAGCTAGAGCCATCTGTTGTGATGCATGAAGCAGGAGCCATCTATTGCAATGCATGAAGCTGGAGCCATCCATTGCAAAGCATGAAGCTGGAGCCATCCATTGCAATGCATGAAGCTGGAGCCATCCACAGCAGTGATCTATTGCAAAGCATGAAGCTGGAGCCATCCATTGCAAAGCATGAAGATGGAGCCATCTATTACAATGCATGACGATGGAGCCATCTATTACAATGCATGAAGATGGAGCCATCCATTGCAAAGCATGAAGCTGGAGCCATCCATTGCAAAGCATGAAGCTGGAGCCATCCATTGCAATGCATGAAGCTGGAGCCATCTATTGCAAAGCATGAAGCTATAGCCATCCGTTGCAATGCATGAAGCTGGAGCCATCTGTTGTGATGCATGAAGCAGGAGCCATCTATTGCAATGCATGAAGCTGGAGCCATCCATTGCAATGCATGAAGCTGGAGCCATCTATTGCAAAGCATGAAGCTATAGCCATCCGTTGCAATGCATGAAGCTGGAGCCATCTGTTGTGATGCATGAAGCAGGAGCCATCTATTGCAATGCATGAAGCTGGAGCCATCCATTGCAAAGCATGAAGCTGGAGCCATCCATTGCAAAGCATGAAGCTGGAGCCATCTGTTGCAATGCATGAAGCTGGAGCCATCTTTTGTGATGCATGAAGCTGGAGCCATCCATTGCAATGCATGACACTGGAGCCATCTATTGTAATGCATGAAGCTGGAGCCATCTTTTGTGATGCATGAAGCTGGAGCCATCCATTGCAGTGCATGAAGCTGGAGCCATCTTTTGTGATGCATGAAGCTGGAGCCATCCATTGCAGTGCATGAAGCTGGAGCCATCTTTTGTGATGCATGAAGCTGGAGCCATCCATTGCAGTGCATGAAGCTGGAGCCATCTTTTGTGATGCATGAAGCTGGAGCCATCCATTGCAGTGCATGAAGCTGGAGCCATCCATTGCAATGCATGAAGATGGAGCCATCCATTGCAAAGCATGAAGCTGGAGCCATCCATTGCAATGCATGAAGCTGGAGCCATCCATTGCAAAGCATGAAGCTGGAGCCATCCATTGCAATGCATGAAGCTGGAGCCATCCATTGCAAAGCATGAAGCTGGAGCCATCCATTGCAATGCATGAAGCTGGAGCCATCCATTGCAATGCATGAAGCTGGAGCCATCCATTGCAATGCATGAAGCTGGAGCCATCCACAGCAGTGATCTATTGCAAAGCATGAAGCTGGCGCCATCCATTGCAAAGCATGAAGCTGGAGCCATCTATTACAATGCATGAAGCTGGAGCCATCCATTGCAATGTATGAAGCTGGAGCCATCCATTTCAAAGCATGAAGCTGGAGCCATCCATTGCAATGCATGAAGCTGGAGCCGTCTATTGCAAAGCATGAAGCTATAGCCATCTGTTGCGATGAGCCATCTGTTGCGATGCGTGAAGCTGGAGCCATCTGTTGCGATGCATGAAGCTGGAGCCATCTGTTGCAATGCATGAAGCTGGAGCCATCTTTTGTGATGCATGAAGCTGGAGCCATCCATTGCAATGCATGAAGCTTGAGCCATCCGTTGCAATGCATGACAATGGAGCCATCTATTGTAATGCATGAAGCTGGAGCCATCTTTTGTGATGCATGAAGCTGGAGCCATCCATTGCAGTGCATGAAGCTGGAGCCATCTTTTGTGATGCATGAAGCTGGAGCCATCCATTGCAATGCATGAAGCTTGAGCCATCCGTTGCAATGCATGACACTGGAGTCATCTGTTGCAATGCATGACACTGGAGCCATCCGTTGCAATGCATGACACTGGAGCCATCCGTTGCAATGCATGACACTGGAGCCATCTGTTGCAATGCATGAAGCTGTAGCCATCTATTGTAGTGCATGAAGCTGGAGCCATCTATTGCAATGCATGAAGCTGGATCCATCCATTGCAATGCATGAAGCTGGAGCCATCCATTGCAGTGCATGAAGCTGGAGCCATCCGTTACAGTGCATGAAGCTGGAGCCATCTATTGCAGCGCATGAAGCTGGAGCCATCTTTTGTGATGCATGAAGCTGGAGCCATCCATTGCAATGCATGAAGCTTGAGCCATCCATTGCAATGCATGACACTGGAGTCATCTGTTGCAATGCATGACACTGGAGCCATCTGTTGCAATGCATGAAGCTGAAGCCATCTATTGTAGTGCATGAAGCTGGAGCCATCTTTTGTATTACATGAAGCTGAAGCCATCCATTACAAAGCATGAAGCTGGATCCATCCATTGCAATGCATGAAGCTGGATCCATCTATTGCAATGCATGAAGCTGGAGCCATCCATTGCAGTGCATGAAGCTGGAGCCATCCGTTACAGTGCATGAATCTGGAGCCATCTATTGCAGCGCATGAAGCTGGAGCCATATATTGCAAAGCATGAAGCTGGAGCCATCCATTGCAATGCATGGAGCTGGAGCCATCCACAGCAGTGATCTATTGCAAAGCATGAAGCTGGAGCCATCCATTGCAGTGCATGAAGCTGCAGCCATCTATTGCAAACAACTCTCGTGCTTATGGCGTTCGCACGATGCTGGACACGGCGGAGCAGCGGGCTTATCAGGGTCATGCCACGATTTCCCCAGGACTTTCTGAAGCATACACAAGTTGGGGATCTTACTCGAAGGTTTGTCCATTAATGGGACAACCATTGTTTTAGAGGCTTCAGACAGAACGATTTGCCTCAATACCTTTTACACACCATTCTTGGAGGGACTCTAGGAACAGTTCAGACTTATAACCATAGCCTTGAAAAAGTCCAGTAGGACGAAACACGTGTCGGCTGTGGTGTATTGGATAATACTGTATGAAAACTTACCTTTGAAGTAAAAACGATGTGGAAGAATTTGACTTTTGTGAACTGGATCTGATCATTTCAATAGAACTTTATCAAGAAAAGACCTACTGTTATAAACTGGACAGTGTGTGCTTGAGTGCATTTTTTCTCTTTGGATATAGCGTTTGCACTTTGGTTTCAAGGTGCGGCTGGTTTGCACCTAAGGTGGCTCAGTGCATAGCACGATAGCACCACCAAATGCTGAAACATTGGATACTGTGTTTTTCAAACAACCATGACTTTTGATAGATGTGCAGTCATTAGGGCTTAGTCACCGATGTTGTATCTGTATCACTGTATGAATCCATAGTTGTTTGGAGCTATTGGCAAACAAGTGGAACTCAGCTGCCATCAGTCTGAGCTTGAAAAAGGTGCTTGAAATCCATGTATAAATTAATTAAATGCAGCATTTGAGCCTCCGAATGTTGTTGGCTCAGGTGATTTTGAGATAGAGTTAGTTAATGTAAACCTACTGGTAGATCTTGATGATGGTGTAATATATATGGATTCAAAAACTTCCATATAAGGTTTAAAGATGATGGAGCGAGGATGGAACTGTGATGTACTCTGCAGGAGATGTGTATTCTCTGGAATGTTGCGGTTTCCATGGGGTGGATCAGGGCTTGATGGTCCACTTTGTTGATGACAATGGAGAAGTCACGCATGATCAGGTGGAAGGATTTGTTTGTGTCATTCATGAGGATACTATTTTTGACTACTTGAGGATTGGTGGTCTCCATTTTCAAACATGGTTTGAAGAATGATTTTTTACATTCTATAGATTAGTTCTGCCAATGTACTTTGTTAGCTGGGTGGAGACTACGCTTCTGATTATTTTTTCTGTACATAGCATGTTATTCGACAAAAGATTGAGATGTCATCTGAGTCAAGGGTCCATTTCATCACCAGGGTAAAGATCTGCCCTGTCTTGAGGACATCCAGGAACGGCCCTTACATGAGAAGACATCAAGAATGTTGAGAAGGATGTGAGGGTATCTCCTAAAAGAGACCTGATGATGGATGATGGTAGAATGATGTCTTCACTGAGATGGCCTTGAAGAGGTAGTGATGTTACAGCACAGAGCAATCTGAGAGGGGTTATAGGAAGTGCACTTGGGTGGAGTGATGAGGTGCAATTGGAAACACCGAATTCTGTTTTGGATTTGGGACCTAATTTTATTTACCTTCTCAGTGAAGAAGTGATTGACAGCATTTCATTTATTGACTAATGGGGGGATTGCAGAGTTTGGGAATGAATTGATGTTGTGCTTGATGGCTTCAAAAGGCTTTTGATTTCGCTAGTTTCTTCATTTATGGTGGTCTATAAGGATGTTGTTTTAGTTGTGGTGATACAGGATCTGTGTTCTGAGTGGAGTTCTTTGTGTTGAATGAGGTTGTTTGGGTGATTGGTCACCTTCCGTTTTATTGTAACATCTGCATATGGTGGATTTGTTCTCAGTGAGTGTTTGAGTGTATATGATTGTTATTTTTTCAGTTTGGAGCATCATGTCTTCAATGGAGTATTATGTTCTTCCTGGTTTTTCAGAGTAGTGTTGTAGATGTCAAGAAGAATGGTGACATCTGCACCCGGCTGGCTTGAGTTTTGTGGGTTTGGTGGGATCCTTTAGGAGGTCTTTGAAGGAGAATAGTGTTTCTTTATCTCTTTTCTGTTGGACTTAATACACCAATGTGGTGTGATGGACAGAGAAGGGAATGGTGAGGTGAACCCTCCAATCCAATGATATTGGGACCTTCATGTGCAAAGTGGAAGAGGCTGACATGATGAGGTTTAGCTTGTAGCCTTTGGAGTGTGTTTTGTTGGTGTTGTGCTTAATTTCAGGAGGGATGAGGATGACTCATTCATATTCTTTATGCTGAAGTGACTGGGTTTCTTGACATCTCTAAGGAATGTGTAGTGAATGGAGGTGAAAGTGATGAAATCAGGTGTTTCTTCTATAAAGGTCTTGTGTACGAAAAGTCTGAAGATAAGATGCAAGGAAGCTGGCTGAGATGCTGACAGAGGGAAGTGGCAGGTGAATAACTTCAGAGTCACTGTGTCTCTAGTTGTGCAGAGCCATGAACACTTGTGGATGACTCCAATTTCCCTCCTTTTTTAGATGCAGTCTATAATTTAGAACCTACTACCTTTGGGGATCAGTACATTTATTAAATGTTTGGATGTGCGCCATGTTTCTCTAATCTAGAATTCATATAGGTTGTGTAATGTGCTCATGTCAGCTACGTCTGGAGCATGTGTAATGGCAGGGTGTGCGCTGATGACCATTGGACCCGCACTCTTTGAATTCATGGATGGCTTGTTCTCCTCCTCTCTGCACCTACCTACAGAAGCCCTTCTCTGGTGCTTTCCATCACGCTTGCAGGCCCAGCCCCAGCCTCCTGCTGCACTATTCACCATTGGCACATGCCCCCCTGGGTTGTGGCAATTCGGGGTGTTGTGTGAATGTGCTGAGGTTCAGTGTGGTTCTCGCATGACGTCCGCCTATGGCTCTGGGATTGATTAGTGCTTCCTTTTCAACCATACCTCCATCTGCCTGGGCTCTTTGATGGAATAATTGGCTTATTCTCTGTCTAGCTACTTACCTACACAAGTCTGTCTCTAGCGCTCTACCTTGTACTGATGGCCCCAGTGGCATAACGAAACTTGAGGGGGCCCCCCTGCAAGGTAAGTGGAGGGGGCCCCTCCGAACTCAATCAGGAGCTCTCCGGCCGAAGTGCTGTGCTGAGGGGGCCCCCAGGAGCTTGGGGGCTCCCCGCACTGTGGGAGCTGTGGGGGCCTGTGTTATGCCCCTGGATGGCCCCCCCTCCTCCTTCATTCCTCTCCTTCCGTGCATGCTTCCCAGGTACTGGTGACCCAGGGGTAGTCTGCATAGGCACAGTGATCTGGGGTGGTGATCACCAGACCTTCTCTTGGTTCTCCGGACTTGAACCGTCCTTCCTTTTCAGCTGTATTTCCAACTCTCTGCAACCTTGGATGGCACAGCTAGCTTGGTCTTCGCCTCTCTAGGCACCTATGTACCCTGCTTCTAGCGCTCTCCCTTGCGCCTTTGGACCCAGCCTTCCCATACTCTCACCTTAGGCACGAGCTCCCTCGTGTAGTGAGCGGTTTACTCATGAACAGAGGTTTGGGGTGATGGTCGCCTGATTTCTGCCTGGTGCTTTGAACATTAGAGCAATACTTCTATTTGCCTAGACTCTGATGGTGCAGCCATTCTTCTTCTAGGCCTAGCAATCTATCTGCATGAGACCATCTTTACTGCTGTCCATTGTGCTTATGTACAACAGTAGAGATATATTCCGCACCTATGTTGCATGCTCCCACCGGTACTGGCAACCCGGGGGCAGTATGCATGTGCAGACGCTGACTTCCAATGTCCTCACAGGGTGTCATCGCCTGGGCATTCCAGGAAAGGGAAGGCAAAACAACATCCTGACAGCTCTGGTCAGATGTGGGTTTGGGATACTTATTGTGATAGTCAACCCACCACACTCATGCTCGCCTGTTTCTCGTAACTTGAGGTTCTAATGTGTGTTTCATCTTCTTATTATTTCTCCTCCTCATTCTTGAGCAACACGAATATTCTGGTCTGCATTTCACATCACTCTAAATCTCTCAATTTTTGGACTTCAGTTCCCACAATTTATGCTCAGTCATTTGATAGTTACCTCTTTATAAACAAAAACGTAGTGAGTCACAAATCAGTCACAAACCTATTTGCGACCATTAGAAATGATCCTCAATGTACAAAATGGCTGAACAGTCACATTTAGATACATTGCACTGTGACCGAATAACTAATTGCAAAAATGTGACTCAACATTGCAAATCCCAAAAAGGAAAACGTTAGAAGCGAAACACAAAATGCATGTATAACTAGCCCAGTGCTTAATTTGAGCCAGTAGTTTCTGGTGCTCCTCACAGCACTTTGTTGTCAACACCAGGGCTTGTAACAGTCTACCACAAGGTGGTGCTGTCTGTCTTGTTTAAAAATGAGCCCAATAACAGTTGTTTATTAATTCAGTATACATTACAAATTACTTTTCTGAGTTGCGTAGTTGTCTCAGACTTGGTCAGTATTCACTGATTGATCTGAAGTCCATTGAGGTAGTTTTGTTCTGATGGCTCTCCCAAATAGTAAGGTGGCTGGACTCTCACCAGTTGTGGAGTGAGGATCAATTCCTTCCATGGATGCTCATTGAAGGACTCTCTTGAGGGTGCCCCTGAAATGTTCAACTATGCCATTGGCTTTGGGCCAGAGAGGTGTACTCTTTTGGTGTTTGACAAGAAACTCTTTGAACGCTTTGCTGTTAAAGGGTGGGCTACTGTCAGATTTGAGGATTTTTGGAATGCCCTACGTTGCAAAGATGTCATCAAGTCGTTCTATGACCTTGTCATGGGTTGTCTAAGGTAGGTCTTTCATCAATAACTACCATGAGATGGAGTCCATTTCCTAAAGGCCCAAAAAAGTCAACTGCAACTCTCTCCCAGGAATGGGCAGGAAGGTCAGACATTGTCACTGATTGTTGCCTCACCTTAGGAGACAAGCAATTGTAAATGTGGCACATTTTCAGCTCCTTCTCAACTTGCTCATATAGTCGAGGGAACCACACTCGATCTCACAGGGATCTTTTGGTGGCTACGATACCACGGTGTCCTGCATGGGCCAGCTCGGTGACCCACTGCCTTAGGCTTACAGGTATGATGATTCTCAAGCCTCTCAGTATTACACCTTCTTGTGTGACAGCTAAGTCGTCCTGCACATTTTTGAACTTTTAGAATTCAGCATCATCAGCAAGAGGCCGGGTACTTCTCCTTCACGATGGCGTAGCAAAAAGATCTTTAATGATCATCATGTCTTTCAGCATTGATGGCAGCATTGATTTGTTCCACTGATAGAGCCGCTGGTGTGCTGGATCTCACGATAAAGTTGAGATATGCTTCAGCTGTCTTATATGTTGAACTGTGACGATGTAGCGGCACTCGTGAAAAGTAATCTGCTGGGTTTTGATCCTTCCCCGCTTTGTGCACAATCTCATAGTCATACTCTTGCAGTCTTAACCCCCACCTCTCGATGCGACGGGGCATCTTGGCCTTCGGGTTCCCAAAATTGTGACTAACTCCTAGTGATCTGTGATGACAGTGAATCGTTTTCCATAGAGGAATACATGAACATTTTCGCAGGCCCACATCACAGCCAGACTCTCCTTCTGCAGCTGAAAGTAGGCACATTCTGTCTCAGACAGGCTCTGACTGGCAGAGGCCACAATGTGTCTCTGAGCATTCGGATGGCCATTGTGTTGAGTATGGATTACCCCAAGTCCTACCGGGCTTGCATCACCTGTTATTTCGGTTGAAGTAGGCCATTTCAGTTGCATTCTTAATTGCATGTTTAATGTCACTGAAGCTCCTGTTGCTTTCTGGAGACCACGGAAACTGTACATTTTGCTTTGTCAAGTCTCTTAATGGGGCACTCACTGTAGCAAAGTTGCGAATGTATCTTGAGCAATAGCTCAATGCCTAGAAAGAACCGCAGCATGGTGCCATCTTTGGGGGGCAAGTAGATGACAATGCTTGCACCTTATCTGGGTCTTGAGTCACTTCCCCATCAGAGAATATGTGCCCAAAAATCTTAAGTTTGGTTTTGTGAAACTCGCACTTTGCAGCATTCAGAGTGAAACCTGCATCAGCAAGTAGCTGGAATACTTGGGTAAGAGCTTTGTCGTGTTCTTTCTTGGTTCTCCCAAAGACCAGTATGTCTTCACTGTAATTGAAAGTATGTGTAACAGGTTGTATTATTCTGCAAATGACATCCTGAAATATCTCAGCAGCCGAAGATACTCCAAAACTTAGTCTCTTATATCTGAACAAACCAACATAAGTCGAAAAGGTAGTAATGTACCTGCAGTTCTCCTTCAATTCGAGTTGATGGGTACATTTATTCAGGTGATGATGGGAAAACACTTTGGCTCCATTCAATTGCATGATCATGTTCGCTATATGTGACCTCTCCTTCTCAATGGCTTTGTTTGCCTGGCGCATATCAGCGCAGATGTGCACTGCTCCACTACTGTCCTTTTTTGGTACTACCACTATGGGCGAAACCCATGCCGTGGGGCCTGTGGAATGTTCAATGATGTCATGCTTTAAAAGCACTTCCAAATCTTACTCTACAGCTTCTTGTAGATGGAAAGCACCTCTATGATGTTGCTGAGCAACAGGATGAATGCCTTCAGTGATATGAAGCTGTGCTTTCATTTCCTTGAGTTTTCCCAGGCTATGAAATAATAATGGGAATCAGCTTGTGATCTCAGACTGAGCACAGAGGTTGTAGTTGAGGGATATTAACCCCATGTCAGCAGCAGTGGCAAAACTGAGCAAACAGGCACTCAACGAAGTCCCTTGCAGAACATGAATGGTGGCTTGCACTGATGTCTTTTTCTGTTGCATTGTTGCTGTGAATGACCCTTGGTTTTGCAATAGTTCAGAAGCAGCCCAGGTATACACCTTCGTGCTTGATGGGCAAAGTTAAGGCACAGGGTATAGGCTGTTGAACTTTTCCACTGGCATTATATTACTCGATGCACCACTGTCTATGATGAATGTTATTGGGTGATCGTTCGATTTCGGTGTGATTTTGGGACAGTGTCCAAATGAAGCTCACTGCTTTGTTTGGTGAGTTTTCTTTGAACTGTGTTCTTCTTTACAGGCAGTTAACCCCACATGTGCACGCTGCTCCTTGATAGATACCATTAGCGCACACCCATCTTCTTAGCTTGTGCTCGACAGTGAGGTCAAGAGCTTTTGGACAATGAGCTTGACGACAATTGATTTTTCCTGGTTTCCATTTGTCATAGCTGATGTTGCTTTTTGATTTTGAGGGCATGGCGAGAGTGCTTCTGGAACGTTTTTGCGCCCATCTTTTCTTTCCGTCGTGACGCACTTGATTTTTCTTTAGCTCGGCACATAGTTATGAAATGGTTCTCTTTCCCACAACCTTTGCAGACCTGCCTGATGGCTGGACATTCACCTTCATGGAGAAAAAAAATCCACATCAGAAGCATAGCTTTGATTTCTTCTAAGACATCGACTTATGTGCATCTTGTTTTTGCTTGTTCTTGCTTTTCACAATCAAGGTTGATTCGTTGTGGGTGTTCCTGCTTCCATTTCAGCACCTTGTCGGTTTTCTCATTCTTCTGTTCTCACAACTATCAACATTTTCTCTAGACTTTGATTTTCTCTCAGCATGCGCCTTCTAAATTAATCTGAAAGGCAACCATCAATGACTCTGAAGCGCATGACTTCTTTGTCGGGGAAGTCACAGAACTTGCAATGTTTAAGGAGCGTATCAAGTCTTTCGACAACCTCGTCCATTGTTTCACTAACCTGTTGTTGCGCTTGGTTGAAGATATGCCTTTCGTAGTCGACATTTGGCATTGAATTGAACTTGGCCTCCAAAGCTTCTTTTATCGCTTAGTACAATTTTGCATCAGTTTGTGTAATTTTCTTTAGCACTTCTTTCACTTCATCACTTGCAAGGTTTTTTTAAAGTATTTGATGATCTTCTTTCCATCTTCTTCTTCTAGTGCATCTATGAAGTCATCGAAAGTTTCAATCCACGCAGGCCACCTGGCACCAATGTTATGCTTCCTAGAAGTGTTGAAAGGCAGTGGTGGCTTCATGAACGTGGCTGCAGTGTATTTCATGCTCCCTTCTGCCCCCATTGAGAGCATATGCTGTTCAGACAACTTTCACGATACCCTGCGGCACCTGCAACTTCTGCAAGCACCACCCTTGTGCTTAAACTTGGGTCACTATGCCTGATCTGAGGGCGTAGAATGCTTCACTTGTCCCTGACAGTGAGTAAATTCTCTTTTCTCGTACCTGGTTATCGCTGCTGTAATCTTTCTGCTTCTTCTGAATAATTGCTCTGTATTCAGGGTGCAGCACAGTGTCTCCGACGACCACTTCACCAGCGGTTTTGACGGCATTTTGAATGTGCTCCTCTGCAGGGCCTTTACTGTCTTCTTTGGCTATGTATGGGCTGGAGCAGGTCTTTGACTCCATATGTACCAGTCGCAGACTACTTTGCATCGGTTTGAGGCACATGTGGCACACATGAGCAGATTGGCGCACCTTTACAAACTCTCAGGAAGAGCAGCCTTGTTATCTTTGGGGAACATATCCCATCCTCATCGCCAGATGTAGCGTCTTCCCCAGCCCTGGAACATGTGAATGAAATATGCCACAAAGGGCCCCTTAGTCAAACACTGTTTATCCTTCAGCATACATTCACACACTGTGCATTACCTCATACTCAACATTAACCACACCCTAACACCTCCCCACATATGACACAGTTCTTGTTCAGAGTCTGCCCCTGAACCACGAGGATCCTAGTGCACATGACATCAGTACACTACAAACTCTTCTTCTTTCTTCAAGTTGATAATCTTTTTTTCTCCAGTTCAGTCTGGTTTTTGCCCTGGTCATTCCACTGTGTCTGCACTTCATTCTGATTCTAGCATTCTCCTCCGTGTTCACGATAACAAACAATCCTCTGTTCTCATCCTTCACAATCTCTCTGATGCTTTTGACAAGGTGGGTCTCTCTATCTTCATTTGCCCTTTATCTAAGCTTGGGATCTCTAGTGATGTCCTTAACTGTTTTTTTTCTTATCTCTCAGATCACTGTTTTACAGTTTCCTGGAAAGGATTTACTCCCTCTCCTCTTCCTGCTCTCTATGGTGGGCCTTGAGATTCGGTTCTTGTTCCATTACCCTTCTCATTGTACAATATTTCATCAGCTTCAACTAATTCTTCCTTTGGTTTTTACTCTGATTTCTAATTCTGATGCCTCTCAGATCTATTTTTCCTCTTTCCCTGATTTTCTCCTTGACACAGCCTATTTATCTTTATCCACCATGAAAAACTGGATGGCACTGCACTGCACTGTCTAAAGCTGAAACTAAAGAAAACTGTGATCCACTTTTCTCTTACTTCTGTTGTTATAACCACTTCTCCTCCTGTCTACTTCACTCCTATCACTTTTCTATTTTCCTTTAAAGCTAGGAACCTGTAGTTTTTGAATTATCCGTGAATTTTTCAGGGCACTTTTGTTTGTTAATAAATCCTGTAACCACTACTTCACAACATCTGGAAAAGTTTTCTCAGACTTTTCTTCTAACAAAGTTCTGCTGGAGCCTTTGGTCCTCTCGAAGCAAGTACAGTTCTTCTTTAGATCTTGACTCTCCCAGATACGTGCTTACCTTCCTTCAAATTATTTAAGACTCTTGTACCCATCTCCCTCCTCTCTTGACTACCAGACTCATTCTTCTTAGCGTACTCATCTTCGCTGGTTACCTGTGCACTCTTTTCATGGCCTCCATTTTCTTTTTCTGCCTTACCTAAGTTCTCTAATTACTTTGTACAACTTATTCAGTTGGATCTGCCTCCCACTCTCTTCTCTCCCTAACTTGAAATTTCCCTCACATTTTCATTCTTCACAGTTCTTGCTCCTTATCTTGGGTATGGTTGTGTGCTCTCCATCCTTTAATAGAGTGTAACCTTGTTTTTCCTTTTTGATTTTTGTTCCCTAGTGTTCCATTTTGTCTTTCGGTATTTTAAGCACCGTAGATGAAGGCACTATAAAAAATCAGTAAATAAATATTGAATAGAATTGCTTGTGAATTGGGTAATGAATGTGCGCTAGTGAGTAGAGGGTGGACGAATGGTGTGTCGGTGAAGTAGATGTGCAAGAAGGATGTTTGTATGGTCCAGGTGTGAATATGGGTATGTGGAATACCGCACTCTGGGTGCAACATCTGATGCTGAAGGCTTACCTAATGAACAGGTATTTTCTCCCTAAAACCTTACTCGCCCAAACACCCACACACCACTAAATTACCCCAAACTGGACAGGGGAGCTACTAAGAAATGGTTCATTGAAGAACTTATTGGGTTCAAACATACCAGTCGCGACACAGAATGCAAGTGGTGTTAGGGTAGGTCATGAGCAGTAGGCTCCTCTGTAAGAGCCAGAGGAGACGCTACCATAATTCCAAAAAGGAGAGAAAGAAAATCCTACTTTGCAAAAGGCATCTAGGCGGGCTCTAACCATACAAGGTAGAATTGCATTAGTACACCAAAACGACATTGTGACAACTTTCTTGTGTACAATAAGACCAAAATCAGCATAATCCAAACGTCCTTCTAAATCAACGTTGCACCTTCCCGCTGCTTGCCTACCCTTCCACCTCCACAACAGTCCACTTTTGCAGCCTTTAGAGTGCTAGAGGCGAAGAAGGTATTAATACTGGGTTCTATGATAAAAAACATCTACTCTAACCAATGAGCAAGCCCCAGCTGCTTGTACTAAACAAAGCCTGCCATTCCGTAATAGAGACATCCTGACCACAGTAAACACTTCCCCGACCAAGGGAGCTGTCACTGGCCCTTTAAGTCATGCCATCACTACCACTCCATTGAAAAAACATCTGCAGACCCAATGCTCCTGGCAAATTATCGACCAATCTCCAGTTCTTAATTTGAACCGGTGGTTTCTGGTGCTCAGCACCAGCACTTAATTGTCAACACTGGCGTGTGTGACAGTCTGCCACAAGGTGGCGCTGTCTGACTAATTTAGTAATGACCACAAGACCAGTTAATTATTAATTCAATATACATTAAAAATGACTATTACCAGCCGCTCAAGCCAGTCTTATAGCTTTGGGGCCTGAAATTGTCCAAATTGCCACACTTGCAGGAGTGTGATGGTTAGTAGTTGTGTTGTTACTATCCTTGGCAGCATGGCAGGGGCAATGTACGGTGCCAGCTGCAGTGGCCTCCTGACGAGAGCCCGGGCACTTATTTTTTTACAAATTAAGAACTGCCAATCTCCAACCTACCGCTGCAAGAGCACGAAGAGGAGAGTCGTGAATCAACTCACAGAGCTATCCATTGCAAAATCAGAGAGGACTCTTCACGCCCGAGATGGGCCTAGAAGCAACCTTAGCCGAAAAGAATGAAGCTCTCTTCCTCTCCTGGATTAAGAAAACAGATCACTTTCGCTAGCTGATCTCGTTGGTCTCTCCACCACCTGTACTTTACTTTACAAACATAAAAGCTATAATTAATCTCAAGTTAGTGAGATCATATTGTACACCTCAACACTTCTATGTATACATGGTGTAGTGTGCTACCCACATAGGCAAGTGCTTCATCACCACACATAGGGGTAGTAAGCGCTATATAAATATTCTATTATAATACAATATGATTCTATTTTTTCACAGTAGTGGCTGCTCTATCACTGGGGAAAGTTTACAGGCTATGACGCTCTTTGATGATCACAAGAAAAAGGTATGTCAAACAAAATTACAAAACATTAAATAAAATATTTTTTACTAAGCAGAACATACTAAACCTTTCCATTAAAAAAAGAACACCCTGTCACTGGTGCTAAAATTAATTCCATAGAAACCGAATTACAGCTTAAAGTTTATAGAATTAATCCAGTAAATCACATAACATAGATGCCGATGGGCTAGTCAAAGGCGGCTGTATTACTACCACCTATCATGCGAAAATACTAGATTACTCCCAATATTTACCAAACACCCCTCCCCCCAAATACAGTAATGGATCCCCGTAAAGCCATTCCTGCTGCAGCTATTACCCATAGGTGGGCAAGACACTGAAAGCTCGAGGCAGGCTCGAACTTGAAGCCTGGCTCTGGCTCAGCTCGAGGTCCTTTTGGAACCTCGAGCCCATAACGAGCAGAGCTTTCATGTGGCTTCATCGTGCCCTTCCCTGTACCCTGAAAGTGGCGTTAGGGCCAGACTGTCGACTTTGGATTTGGGGAACCAGGTTTGAGTCTCAGCGTCGGTTTAACATCCTGTGATTCTAGGCAAATCACTTCATTTCCTTATTACCTATAAACAATCAATGTTGGCCGTGTGCAGTGTAACAGGTGGTTATGTAAAGCGCTCCAATACCTTTGGGTCGAGTTCCTGCTACATAAAAACTGTAGAAAAGTGCACAAAGAGGTAAAAACAAAGCCTAAACATTTCAAAAGACAAACAGATACCCATTTACTAACTGATTTGTACAAAGTGAAACCAGAAAACCTGGATAAAAATTACGGATTCTCTGCTTAAATTGTGTGATTTTAGACAAATAATTTATTTCATCAAAACTCTTTTTCTACATTATCGCGTATGAAAGCACTTTCAAATATGTGAGTTCAGAATACCTGGTGTACAAAAACCTATTGTGTTTGATTTAATAGACTATAATGTTGCTCTATATTAATCTGGACCACTACAGAATTTACATGACAATTGCCTCTTAGTTCACTAACGGTTCATGTTTTAAAACTATCACTTTTAATAAAGTACTTCTAAGTGCAGTGTTATAACGTGACGCATTAATGACAAAGCTTCCACGTGCTAAAGAAATAAACGTTTTTTAAATTTTAAAGAGACTTTTCATATTTATGTGATGTTTGTTGTATGATTTACATAGCAAACATTTTCAGGGCTCGGCTCGTGCACGGACCTAAGATCCGAGCCAGACCATTGGCTCCGCTCGGGCTCGTCTTTCCCCGTTAACCGCTTCCATGCTCATGACGGAATGATTCCGTCATGAGCACAAGTTCAAGTGTGCTCATGACGGAACCATTCCGTCATGAGCACACTTTTTAAAAATCCCTCTGCTGTAAACAGCAGAGGGATTTCCCATTTTTTTTTTTTTTTTGCTTTGGGAGGTGGTGAAGAGCTTCCCCAACCTCCTGAGGCCTGTTAGGGGTTTTCATTGCAATGACGATCGCGTGCATGGTGCGCTGTCGTCATTACAATGAAAACGAAATTGAAACTTAGTTTCAGTTTCACAGTTTCGGTGCTTGTGGGGCTATCTCAGCCCCCGAGCACCGAAAAACATGGGAGAGGTATCGTTGGAAAGGGGAGAATCTCCCCTTTCCAATGGTACCCTTCCCTAGTGGATCCCTGCTTGGGGATCGCCCCAGGAGGGCGATCCCCAAGAAGGGATTCAACCACTAGCCACCAGGGAGGGGGGAGCGGCCCCTTGGGCAAGGGTCTTTGCTCCCCCCATACAATTTTGCCAGACAGCCTTTCTGCCCCCACTGGGGGGCAGAAAGCCCACTAGGCCCCAGGGATTTTTTTTTTATATATATACGTAGTTTTTACAGTCTTTCTGCCCCCCTTTGGAGGCAGATGGGGCAATAGCCCCATATCTGCCCCGGGGAGGGGGGGGCAGAAAGCCCACTAGGCACCAGGGATTTTTTTTCTCAAAAGTTCGGGGCGGGGGCTGCCCAGAATAGGCATGCCAATGCCCCACCCCCCCAAAAAAATGCCACAGTCTTTCTGTCCCCCCAGGAGGCAGATGGGGGAATTAGCCCCTGATCTGCCCCCGCAGGGGGCAGAAAGCCCACTAGGCACCAGGGATTTTTTTTTTATACGTAAGGGTGGGGGCTGCCCAGAATGGGCATGCCAATGCCCCACCCTCAAAAAATTACCACAGTCTTTTGCCCCCCCCCCCGGGAGGCAGTAGGGGGCAATAGCCCCTTATCTGCCCCCTCGGGGCATAATCCCACTAGGCACCAGGGGTATATTTTTTTCAAAATTCAGAGGTGGGGGCTGCCCAGAATGGGTATGCCAATGCCCCCACCCCCCTAAAAAAGATTCCACAGTCTTTCTGCCCCCCAGGAGGCAGATGGGGGCAGTAGCCCCTGATCTTCCCTCCGGGGGGGGGGGCAGACAGCCCACTAGGCGCCAGCGATTATGCTGGCTTTTTTATACGTAGTGGTGGGGGCTGCCCAGAATGGGCATCCCAATGTTCCCACGCACCCACAAAAATAGCCACAGTATTTCTGCCCCCTTGGGGGCATATCGGGGCAATAGCCCCCGATTTCCCTTCTCCCCAGAGCGGCAGAAAGCCCACTAGGCAAAGACTTTTTTTCGGATTGTGCCTACCTGTGGATTTTGGGTCCTAGCGCAGCTGGCACCCAAGGAAACCTAGCAAACCTATACATTTTTGAAAACTAGACACCCAGGGGAATCCAGTATGTGGTGACTTGTGTGGCTCTCACTCGGTTCTGTTACCCAGAAGCCCTTCCAAACCTCAAACTTTGTAAAAAAAAAAAACTTTCCTCACATTTCTGTGATGGAAAGTTCTGGAATCTGCGCAGATCCACAAACTTCCCCCCACCCCGCATTCCCCAAAGTGTTCTGATAAAAATCATACCTCACTTGTGTGGGTAGGCTTGGTGCCCGCGACAGGAAGCGGCCCAAACCGCAACGTGGACACACCACATTTTTACAGTGAAAACGGACCCTTTCTTGGCAAAGTGCCTAGCTGTAGATTTTGAACACTAGCTATGCCCGCACCTAAGCAAACCTAGCAAACCTATACATTTTTGAAAACTAGACACCCAGGGGAATCCAGGATGGGGTGACTTGTGTGGCTCTCACTCGGTTCTCTTACCCAGAATCCCTTGCAAACCTCAAACTTTGTAAAAAACAAAAAAAACATTTTCCTCACATTTCTGTGGTGGAAAGTTCTGGAATATGCGTGGATCCACAAACTTCCACCCACCCCGCATTCCCTAAAGTCTTCCGAGAAAAATGGTGCCTCACTTGTGTGGGTAGGCCTAGTGTCCGCAACAGGACACGGCCCAAAACGCAACGTGGACACACCACATTTTCACAGTGAAAACTGACCCTTTTTTTGCAAGGTGCCTAGCTGTAGATTTTGAACCCTAGCTCTTCCGGCATCTAGGAAAACCTAGCGGGTGACTTGTCTGGCTCTCACCAGGTTCTGTTACCCAGAATCCTTTGCAAACCTCAAACTTTGTAAAAAAAAACACATTTTCTTCACATTTCTGTGATGGAAAGTTCTGGAATCTGTGTGGAACCACAAATTTCCTACCACCCAGCGTTCCCTCAGGTCTCTTGATAAAAATGGTACCTCACTCGCGTGGGTGGGTCAAGTACCTGCGACAGGCAAGGGCCCAAAACGTATTGAGGGGACATCAAAATTACCTATCACAAAACAACCTGGTTTTGCAAGGGGGTCACCTGGGTTTTTGGCCCCGGGCTCTGCGGCCATCTTGGGAAACTACGAAACAAACACATTTTTAAAAACTAGGCCCCCGGGGGAGTACAACGAGGTATGACTTGCGTAGATCCCCCAACGTTTTCCTACCCAGAACCCCCTGCAAACCTCAAATTTAGCTGAAAAAAACACATTTTCCACATATTTTTGTGTGGAATCACCGTGCCGGCACAAATGTCCTACCCCACAGCGTTCCCCACAGTCTCCTGAGTAAAATGATACCTCACTTGTGTGGGTGGGGCAAGGGCCTGTGACTGGGAAGAGCCAAAAACATAGGGATTAAGGGTATAGCACCGAGAATTCTGGGCGCTACAGAAATTTGAGAAAAATTTGATTTTTTCACCTAAATCTGAGGTTTGCAGGGTACTCTGGGTAGGAAAATGTTGAGGGGTCCACGCAAGCCATACCTCGTTGGACTCCCCCGGGTGTCTAGTTTTCAGAAATGTGTGGGTTCGGTAGGTTTCCCAAGATATCCGCCGAGCCCGGGGCCAAAAACCCAGGTGACCCCCTTGCAAAACCAGGTTGTTTTGTGATGGGTAATTTTGATGTCTCCTCAATATGTTTTAGGCCCTTGCCTGTCGCGGGTACTTGACCCACCCACGCGAGTGAGGTACCATTTTTCTCGGAAGACTTTGCGGAATGCGGGGTGGGTGGAATTTTGTGGATCCACGCAGATTCCAGAACTTTCCACCACAGAAATGTGAGGAAAATGTGTTTTTTTTGACAAAGGTTGAGGTTTGCAAGGGATTCTGGGTAACAGATCCTGGTGAGAGCCAGACAAGTCACCCCATCCTGGATTCCCCTGGGTGTCTAGTTTTCAAAAATGTATAGGTTTGCTAGGTTTTCCTAGGTGCCGGCAGAGCTAGGGTTTAAAATCTACAGCTAGGCACCTTGCAAAAAAAGGGTCCGTTTTCACTGTGAAAATGTGGTGTGTCCACCTTGAGTTTTGGCCGTTTCCTGTCGCGGGCACTGGGCCTACCCACACAAGTGAGGTACCATTTTTCTCAGAAGACTTTGGGGAATGCGTGGTGGGTGGAATTTTGTGGATCCACGCAGATTCCAGAACTTTCCGCTACAGAAATGTGAGGAAAATGTGTTTTATTGGACAAAGTTTGAGATTTGCAAGGGATTCTGGGTAACAGACCTGGTGAGAGCCAGACAAGTCACCCCATCCTGGATTTTCCTGGGTGTCTAGTTTTCAAAAAAGAATAGGTTTGCTAGGTTTCCCTTAGTGCCGGCAGAGCTAGGGTTCAAAATCCACAGCTAGGCACTTTGCAAAAAAAAGGGTCAGTTTTCACTGTGAAAATGTGGTGTGTCCACGTTGCATTTTGGGCCGTTTCCTGTCGCGGGCACTAGGCCTACCCACACAAGTGAGGTACCATTTTCTCGGGAGACTTTGAGGAATGCGGGGTGGGTGGAATTGTGTGGATCCATGCAGATTCCAGAACTTTCCACCACAAAATGTGAGGAAAATGTGTTTTTTTTTACAAAGTTTGAGGTTTGCAAGGGATTCTGGGTAACAGACCTGGTGAGAGCCAGACAAGTCACCCCATCCTGGATTCCCCTGGGTGTCTAGTTTTCAAAAAAGTATAGGTTTGCTAGGTTTCCCTAGGTGCCGGCAGAGCTAGGGTCCAAAATCTACAGCTAGGCACTTTGCAAAAAAAGGCTCAGTTTTCACAGTGAGAATGTGGTGTGTCCACGTTGCGTTTTGGGCCATTTCCTGTCATGGCCACTAGGCCTACCCACACAAGTGATGTACAATTTTTCTCGGAAGACTTTGGGGAATGCGGGGTGGGTGGAATTTTGTGGATCCACGCAGATTCCAGAAGTTTCCACCACAGAAATGTGAGTAAAATGTGTTTTTTTTTTTACAAAGTTTGAGGTTTGCAAGGGATTCTGGGTAACAGAACATGATGAGAGCCTGACAAGTCACCCCATCCTGGTTTCCCCTGGGTGTCTAGTTTTCAAAAATGTATAGGTTTGCTAGGTTTCCCTAGGTGCCGGCAGAGCTAGGGTTCAAAATCTATAGCTAGGCACTTTGCAAAAAAAGGGTCAGTTTTCACTGTAAAAATGAAGTGTGTCCACGTTGCGTTTTGAGCCCTTTCCTGTTGCGGGCACTAGGCCTACCCACACAAGTGAGGTACAATTTTTATTGGGAGACTTAGGGTAACACAGAATTGTAGAGCAACTGTTATTACCCATTGACTTTCAATGCATTTCTACCTTCCAAATGAAAGACAATGTGTAAAAAAAGAAGTCACTTTGAAAAATGTCCTATAATTCTCATGCTAGTATGGGTACTCACAATTTCGGAAATGTGCAAATAGCTACTGTTTCTAAACTGTATATTTTCTTCCAATTTCAGAAATAAATAGGTGTCTTTCATCCCGATTGTTCACTATATATATTTTCCCAAATTAATTGCTATACACCCAGTACATAATAAAAAACCATTGCAAGACGCTGCTCAGTTATTGGCTCTGGGTTCGTCGGGTTCTTGGTGAACCTACAAGTCCTATATATCCCCACAACCAGAAAGGTCCAGCGGATGTAACAGTATATTGCTTTCAAACATCTGTCATAATTAGAAGAAGTTACAGGTAAAAACGTTGGCACAAATGGCTGTTTTTTTCAACTCATTTTCAATTTTTCCAATTTTCAACAGTTAGTTTCTATAAGGAAACCTTGAAGGATCTACACAAATGACCCCTTGCTGAATTCAGAATTTTATCTACTTTTCGAAAATGTATAGCTTTCCAGGATCCATTATTGCTTTCATACCCATTTCTACCATTAACTGGAAAAAGGTTGAAAGCACAAAAAATAGCAAAAATAGGCTATGTCCCAGTAAAATGCCAAAACTGTGTAAAAAATGTTGGTTTTCTGACAAAAGTCTGTCAGTCCCTGAAAGCTGGGAAAATTGTGATTTCAGCCCCACAAACCCTTTGTTGATAACATTTGCAGGGAAAAAACCAGACACTTTCATTTGCAGCACTTTTTTCCCATTTAAAAAAAAAAACACAAAATGTTGCTGTATTTTGGCTAATTTTTGGGTCCCCTTCAGGGGAATCCACAAACCCTGGGTACCTTTAGAATCCCCATAATGTTGGAAGAAAAGGATGCAAATTTGGCGTGGATACCTTATGTGGTCAAACAGTTACAGGGGTCTAAGCGCGAACTACCCCAAATAGCCAAAAAAAGGCTTAGCACAGGGGGGAAAAGGCCTAGCAGCGAAGGGGTTAATTTGTTAGCTCGCCCACATCTACTGTTACCTGTATTTATCAGCAGGTTCTTAATCCGAGCTCTTGACGCGTGAAACACGTATGATGGAAGAGCACCCACTTTAGAAACAAACGAGGGACTGTAAACCTGAAAGGTGTTTCCCGAGGGAAGGGAAGTGCTGTTATAGATCCGGCACAGCTGCTCTGCGCGCTGTAAATGTGCGAGGAATTTGTTGATGTTAATAAACGAGTACAATGCATTTGAAATCTTTATTTGTGAAGCAGGAACTAGGAAAAGGCGCCAGGGCGCTAATTTGTTACAAGTACAGCCTAATGAAATCTGCCATGGACTAATCCGGTGCATAAGGGCGAAGAGAGAAGAGCCAGGCATCTGAGTGGAAGCGACCCTGTAGCTAAAGTTTAGAAATAATGTATTTTTAGTGGGAAGGGCTGCAAATAAATCCAGATGTTATCCATGGTTTTAGATCTCTCTCTGCCGTTGGTGTGACGTGTAAAGATGTAGGCCAGCTGTATGGAAATAAAATAAACCTAAACACAAATCATATCTCACTCCTTTTATCACGTGTACTGATCCATGTAGGAAATTGTTCTGCAAGGGACCGCAAACATTCTGTTAAAGTGTTTAGATATGTCTAGGGTCGTTTATCAGCTGTGCCGCCTAGAGGCTCTGGAGTAGAATTGCTGTTTGATTTAACCAAACATTTAATTCCTCTTGGATGTATGCTTTGATGACTGTGCACTGACACCCACTGGAGCCTACATTGCACTTGCACCTAACTGCACGTGCACTAGGCCTGCACTCACAGGGTCCAGCAACAGCACCTACTGGCAACATTTCTGGGCATGTTCCATCTGGCCCCTAGCATACACATGCAGTTTGTGGCACCATCTCTAGACATGCTGGCACTGGCCAGTGTCATGCAGGTGTACCCACCTATACCATCTCTAGACATGCTGGCATTGGCCAGTGTTATGCAGGTGTACCCACCTATACCATCTGCAGACATGCTGGCATTGGCCAGTGTCATGCAGGTGTACCCACCTATACCATCTTCAGACATGCTGGTACTGGCCAGTGTCATGGGGTGTACCCACCTATACCATCTTCAGACATGCTGGTACTGGCCAGTGTCATGGGGTGTACCCACCTATACCATCTCTAGACATGCTGTCACTGGCCAGTGTCATGCAGGTGTACCCACCTATACCATCTCTAGACATGCTGGCACTGGCCAATGCCATGCAGGTGTACCCACCTGTACCATCTCTAGACATGCTGGCACTGGCCAGTGTCATGCAGGTGTACCCACCTATACCCTCTCTAGGCATGCTGGCACTGGCCATTGTCATGCAGGTGTACCCACCTATACCATCTCTAGACACGCTGGCACTGGCCAGTGTCATGGATGTGTACCCATCTGTACCATCTCTAGACATGCTGCCACTGGCCTGTGTCATGCAGGTGCACCCACCTATACCATCTCCAGACATGCAGGCACTGGCCAATGCCATGCAGGTGTACCCACCTATAACATCTCTAGACATGCTGGCTTTGGCCTATGCAGTGCACCTGTGCCCACTATTACCATCTCTAGAGAAGCTTCCACAGGCCGATGCCATGCATGTGTGTCCTACCAGTACTATATCTAGATATGCTTCCACTGGCAGATGCTGTGCATGTGTGCCCACCAGTAGCATCTCTAGAGAAGCTTCCACTGGGTGATGCTGTGCACGTTTGACCACCATTGCCATCTCTAGATATGTTTCTACTGGCCAATGCGATTGATCTGCACCACCTATGTACCATCTCTAAAGAAGCTTTGATGCCATACACGTGTACCCACCTAAAGCATTTTTAGAGACACTTCGATGCCCTGCATGTGTACCCTCCCATACGATCTGTAGAAATGCTTTGACAGGTCGATGCATTGCACGTATACCCCCTGTGTCATCCCTAGTAGAAATACTCCGATGCCATAAGCGTGTACTCTAATGTACCATCTGTGGGCAGGCTTCCCCTGGCCAATGCCGTGAAGGTGTACCAACCTGTATAATTGCTAGAAAAGCTTACACTGGCCACTGCCATTCACATGCACCCATCCGTACCATCTCTGGATATGCTTCCATTGGCCAATGCCATTTACATGTATCCACCTGTAGCATCTCAAGAGCTGCATCGATTGTGCAATTCTACCCTCCTGTACTGCGTCTAGACAGGCATCAGCTGGCCAATACTAGGAAGGTGCACCCATCAGTTCCATCTCTAGAAAAGCTTCCACTGGCCGCTGCCGTTCACATGCATTCACCTGTTCCATCTCTAGACACGCTTCCATTGGCCAGTGCTATGCACGTGCACCCATCTGTATCTTCTCTGTGCTAAACGCTTTTGATTGCCACATACATGATGGTCTGTTTTGAAAAAATGATGCTCCTGGGTATGGTGTCAATCTGAAGTGTTAAGAATATTTCTTGAGCTCCTTCTTAGAAGTACCTGTAAAAATGTTGGCGTTTTATGAAATAGATTTGGAATTTAATACTGTAAAATGCAACATTTAGTTCAATTTGTTTACAAATTGTCCATGATGAGACAGTGCTGGAAATGGAAAAAATGCACTCTAGGATCCCATACATTTGCCGTTAGGGGGAGGGATGGAGGGTTAGGCAGCAGAAAGGGGGTGGAGTCACAAGGGGCGGGGCAGAGCCATGTGAAGTGGCAATTGGCAGTCAACTGAGACATTTTTTTTCTTTCCTAAAACTCAAGTAAAACGCCTGGCTCCAAGTCACAAGTCCTAAGAAAGGTAGTGAGGGGACCAACTATCATATGAATATTAATAATAATTTGTAGATTCATATAGCGCAGCTTATCACCCGGTGATTTATATAGCGTGGCTTATCACCCGTGAGGGTATCCAGGTGCTGTCCATGGGCACAGGGAGATAAATAATTTGCCAAGAATCACAGGATGTTGAGCCAACGCTGAGACTCGAACCCAGATACCCAGCTCCCGAGTCTGCTGCTTTAGCCTCTGCGCCACATCCTCTCCCTGCTCCACAGTGACGTCACAGGAAGTGATGTCACAAAAAGTAATGTCACGCCCTTATAAGATTTGTAACTTATAAATGGAACAGGACTATATTCCAAAAACATCAAATTAACATAATCACTGAGAAATCCGAAAAGAACATTATTTTCGATTTGTTTTGCTACTTGTAAATCACAAATATGTTTTCCACGTATCAATGTGTTATTGGAGCTAAAAATGACTGGAAGTGACTATTTTTCAGTAGACATTTGGAACTTTGTATTCTAGGATCATCCTGCCTGCGGAGAGTAAAGACAATGTTCCATGTGCACTTTTGAGCAGTCAAGGATGCTGTTGGTGCATCCTTTGCTTCTGCTGATGCGCCTTTCCGGCTTTAAAGCACTTATATACAGGGACTGAAAAAAGTAAAAAGCGTGCCTCTCTTAAGTATCTGTGAAGAGATAACAATGTGCTTTTGTTTCCTCTCCTGTCAGGCCGCCTCCCATCCGATACTCGATCAAAAGGAGGCCTGATGGCCCCTTAACTTCTGCCTTAATCTTCCGCACAGATGGAGGTGTAAAAAAAAGCCCCCTAACTGCCTGCACGTTGCTGCTGAGAATGAAAAGCAGACAACGTGCAGAAGCTGCTGAACGTGTCCCGGTGTCTGAAAATCACACTGGGACAAGTTCAACATATTTCTGTGGGGCCCAACTCCTTGGCAGGGGGGACAGCGTCCACCCTGTGAAAATAGTGGGTGGACACCGTGTACCCGCGTGTACCCCCCGACTCGTGCCCTGGCAGGAGGGTTAATGGGGTGAAGGTCTCTGTTACTTTTCAGATGAGAAATGAAACACTAGCTTCCTACAGGGCCTCTCTCACTAATAAAGGGGATACTACCTATTCAAGGGGGAGTAAAACACCCCAAGGCCAGGCTTCACACACACAACCTTTGCAAATGCAAGCAGCTACATTGCTGGGACACGGCGGACGAACGCCTCTCGGTCTCCTCCGGCCTGGGGTTAGGTGTATGGGGTCCCCTCTCAGAAAAAAAGTGGGGTACTCTATGCATCTGCGCCCACTCCTCACTCTGGGGTCCTGTGGCCTACCTGGCTTCCAAAAATAGTTTAATTCTAAAGTACTTGTGAAGTGACGACAAGCCGAGCAGCCAGAATGAAACAAAATGCTTGCTGATGGCCCTTTAAGTGAGGCATTTGTATTGGAGAAGTGGGTGAATGTGAGAGGACCCCCTCGCACCGTGCAAGTTGCTGCACTGAATGTAAACCTGCGCATCTGAATGTGTACGGAGTAAGCAAATTGTACTGGTTAGCACTGTTTATTGGGGCCGGCCCAGAACCAGACCCTAGATCGGTCCAATAATAAATGCCAGGTCCAAGATCCAGTCAGATCCACTGAATTTCCAGTGCTGGAAGGAAATCCCTCTAAATAAACTCCTATGACGCCATGAGGGTTTCGGCTCTTACATTCATTTCAACAAACCCCACCCACCTCGCCCTGACCTCCCCCACAGATTTGATAAGGGATCGCAATGTAGAACTGTTTGTAATATTGGCAGCTTTGAAAGGGGTCGCTATTTTACAATGGACAGTGAGTGAACACCCCCCCCCCCTGCTCCAATCCACCCGCCTCTCCCGGACCTCATTCTGCATACAGATCTCTCAAATCTGGCTAACATGGGACTTGGCGCTTTCCTAGCCCCTGGAGGGCTGCCATGTTATTAAAGCCATTCCCCATCTGTACAGACCACGCGAGGGAACATCCGATTGTTTCCTGCCTCAAAATGTAGAATACAGGCCCAGTCCCAGAACACACTGGGGTGAATCAAAGGCGCGGACGTGGACCGGATGTTGTCGTTCTTCGCCTTACTCCGCGGCGCATCTGCTTCACCAGCGCCTCAGCGGAGTGCATATGGCCATGTGTGAGCGCGGGAAGCCAAGAAAGAGCTCAATTAGCCCAAAATAAACATCTGCGTGCTGTAATTATCACTCATACTAGAGGGAAGAAAATCAATGTATTGACATGACAGTTGGCCAGGATTCATGGTTCACGCCGAACATATGTTTGAAGTGTTCTCGATCCCCATTGGAGATAAAACCCAGAGTGGCCTGCTGAATGGAACAGAGTCTCATTCAGAGATTTACATTTCTATATTTCGCCGTACTCGACATTCCTCTATGGCTTATAGAGCCCCTGTATCGTATATATTGTTTCCATAGAAACATGATCAAAGAAAGCCCTTAGGGTTGTACCTTAGCTCCACAACCTGGAGCAAAATGAATACCAGCCAAGCCAGGAAGTTCAGGTTATATGTATTTGTATATGTAAAGTGCACTATCACCCGCGAGGGTATCCTGGCGTTGAGCAGGTGTGTGTGCTTAGCCCGCCATGTGGTAGCTTGGTTAATTAAAAAACCTTTTCTTCAGCTTCTTGCGGGATTCAAGAAGAGAGGACGAGGCTGTGCTAGAGGTGTCTTGGCTAGAGTTTCATGCAGGGTCGGGTTGGTAAGGCCGGCACTTGGGCGATGGGCCGGTATCTCAGTTGGAGCTGTGGGGCGCTTTTTTGGCCAGCGTGCTAGCCGATTTGGGCTCTGTCTGTGCTATTCAGGTGTCGCCAGCGGCCCAGTGGGGTCCTGAGAGGCCTCACCAGAGGCAGATGGGCCTCTATTACCTCCCTTTTACTAACGGGGTGGAGGTGTCATAACCAGTCTCTCGTTGGGCCAGCCCATTACAGTATGCAGATTGAGCAGGGGCCGGCCTGAGCAGAAGTGGCCTCACTTATATTCAGGTGTGGTTCACAACTGTGAGCTAACCTGTGCACAAAGAGTCCTGTCAACATTTGCGTTTTTTTTATCTCAGCAAAGTTAAGAAAACATGCCTCTTTTAAAGACCCCCTCCCCTTCATAATACTTAAAGCACGGAAGCAGTGTTTTGTGAAAAAGCGCAATCCGCAATTGTGGGCCACTATTTTTAGGGTGCCCGCGCCTACTTTTGATCCCAATCCAACCCTGCTTTCATGCTGACACATTTCAATAGTGAAAGTTCATAGCTGGAGGTATAGCTGTCCCACCTTGCCCTTCTAAGATTCTTCTGACATTCCCAATTTGTTTTCCCATTTTAGAGGTGTTTCCCACCTCCAAGAGGGTGCCAGGATTCTAAACCTTCAGTGATACGTAGGTGGCTGTTTAAACTGAGACATCGTAAGACCCCCCATCTTGTCCTTGAAGGTGTAACTCACCTGTACTAATTAAGACACACTTTTTAGTTGGCTGCAGGCATCATAATTGTTTTTGGGGCTATTCTGAGGGAGAAATTGCTACATTTGCACCCATTTAAATTTGTGTTGCCCCCTATAATGCAACCTTCTTCTTCTACCACCACAAGTGTGTGGTCATTTTTCTGTAATGATGACTGAAATCCTTTCTGAAGGGATGTATGCCTGTAAAACAAGATGTTCCTGTGAAGGAAACCAAGATCCTTCGTTCAAAGTCCTTCCGGAGTGGCTGCTGCCATTGACAATCTCAATAAAATTAGCTATTTTTCATCATTTGGAGCTGGTTGGTATGGAATACACACAATTCCAGCTCTCTTTAAGTTACCAAGTTAGGGTCCTGTAAAAGCCCTCTTCTCTGACTGGCCAGATTTTGAAATTGAAGCAATTTGTGTTACTGCTTGAGAATTGAGGCTTTCTCTACACCACCCCAAATCTGCCCACTGTAACCAGTGCATTTAATTATCTTGTTGAGTTAAAAGAACCTGACTGAACCTCCAGAGTGTGGACACACTATAGAGGGCGCTTCTTTCCCAGTTACAGTCATGTAAGATGCTAACCCAATCTTCGTGCCTCCTTACCTTCATGCATCTACCACTGCAAGGAGGCACCACCAGAGCTGAGCTAGCCGAGGGTGACCCTCCCCAGTTTCCTAAGATCGATGACCCTGCTCCCAAACAGATGATGGAAGCATGGAACAGACCTCATCAGCTGGGAGTCAACACTTTAAAAAATATGCAGGGGAGCAAATAATGGTGTATCTGCCTGGTAGCCTACCAGGCAGGTACCCTCTCACCTGCACCAACAAACTACTAACTGTTCACCCTCGGGTGAAGACCCAGACAGATAACGCCTAACTAGAAGAATCACCTGAGTGGCCCACACGGAAGACTGTGCCCATGCGAGTGTTCACTAGAGTACACTAAATATCTATCCCATTTCTGCTTAGCAGTTGCAATATCCCTCACCACAGCCCGTGCACTACTTTTCATGTTGGCAAGGAGTTGATCCCTGCTACTGCCATAACTGAGGTTTTTCCCTCTCCTGGCGTCTGTGACCTGAAAAATGAGGCTGCAGAAGAACCACCCAGATGGCAGAAAAATCAACTGCAACCAACATGAATGAAGATAAGGGTCTATTTTTCAGTCTTCTGGCCTACAAACCTGAAGTGTAGATGCCCAGGATACCAGGCTATCAGCAGACACTAAGATACAGGACGATATTGTTTCCCAATGACTTCTAACAGCAAGAAAACTAAATTGTAGGTGTTAGACCTGGCATCCATCATGTGGTTTCCCCCTAAATTTTTGCCTTCAGATCCCGTTTTTGCTGTCTTTGTTTTTGCTGGCCTTAGGACTCTGCACAATTTACCACTGCTAACCAGTGAAAGAGAGCTGGTGCTCTCTCCTTAAAACATGTTAGATTGACTTAAATCCAATTGGTGTATTTAATTTACTTGTAAGTCCCTAGTAAAGTGACACTAACTGTGCCCAGGGCCTCTAAGTTAAATGCTATTAGTGGGCCTGCAGCACCGATTGTGCCACCCACTTAAGTAGCTTGTTAAACATGTCTCAGGCCTGCCATTGCAGCCTGTGTCTGTGTGCAGTTTTAAACTGCCATATGGACCTGGCAAAGTAAACCTTTTGCAAAGCCTAAACCTTCCTTTTTAATACATTAAGTCACCCCTAGGCAGGGCCGGACCGTCCGTAGCGGGCACCGGGCCTTTCCCCGGTGGTCTGGAGGGGTGGGGGCCGGTTTTGTTACTGGGGGCTGGTTTTGCAGCAGTGCTGCAATATAGGCCCCCTGTAACAAAAGCGGGAGCAGTGATTCTCACTAGCACCCCTCCCCCCCATGCTCCTGGGGCGGGTCGAGCAGCAATCTGCCAGAACTGGTTGCTATTCCCATTCCGGCTGTGCCCCTAGGGCTGGCCCTGCACAACCCAGAGGGAATGGTGCAATGTATTTAAAAAGTAGGACATGTACTTTTAAGTTTTATATGTCCTGGTAGGGAAAAACTCTTAAATTCGTTTTTCACTACTACAAGGCCTACCTCTCCCATAGGATAACATTGGAGTTACCTTATTACATTTTAATAATCTGTAACCTCCAAATGGGAACAGGTGATCAGTTCATGTTTGATGTCTCTGGAACCGTAAGGAAAATCCTAACTCGTGGTGAAGTCGGAAATACAATTTCATTTTTTTAAATTTCCACTTTCAGAAAGTTATAGCAAAACAAAAATGCTGAACAGTGTCAAACATTCACCCCAGACACAGATCTGGGTTAAATTCAACTTTTATTTTCTCACCATGCCACCCCAGTTTGGATTCAGCCATATGCAAATCAATCTTGACTCTGCTCCCCATGGGAACAGTCCAGGCCGAAATGCCAGGCCAGGTCCTCGCTGGACCAGAAAACAAGCATCCTGGGACCAGTTTCTGGGTATCACCTCTCATAAGCCAGACTAGCTTGGATCCAGTGGCATAGCGAGAACGGGACCCATTTCTGGGCATACCCTTCCTACTTATGGCAATTATAGCAGCACTAAAAGATGATGGACGGAATGCTGAATATTGTCAAACATTCACCCCCCTCACAGATATGGGTTAAATCCCATCATGTTTTTGCTCACCATGCCACCCTAGTTTGAACCCATCTATATGCAAATCAGTCTTGACCCTGCTCCCCATGGGAATAGTCCAGCCCGAACTGGCAGGCCAGGTCCTCACTGGACTGGATAACAAGCAACCTAGGACCAGTTTTGGAAAGTTGGCATTTTCTTGCCTTAGCCATTTGGTACCTTTAGCCTGTCCCTGGGTCACATGTCTGGGTGTAACTGACAGTTGGGCTTTGTGAATTCCGCCTGGACAGCCACACACAATTAGGAGCTTAGGTGTGACAGAATGATCCATCACTGGCAGGATGGAAGGGAAGAGCTGGGCACAGCCCCACTTACACTTGCATAGGCTGTGTCCTTTCTCCACACAAAGAGCTGCATACCCACTGTAGTTAGTCTGGAACCAAAGCCAAGAAAGCAAGGCACCTGTGCACTTCAAAGGCATTACTCTAGAAGCGTCTCCCCACTTCAGAGGCACAACTGTGTATAAATACTGGACCTCAGACCACCTCTTCAGTACACTTCTGGACCTGTGGATACTCGGTTAGGAAAAAGGTCTGCTGTACTCCTAGAAGGAATGCCACTCTGCTGGACTGCTGTGCTGCTGTTCTGACCTGCTGCCTACTGCCCTTTTGGCTGGGTGAGAAGGACTGGACCTGCATCTCTTGAACCCAGAACCCCAGAGTGTCCCTAATCTGAAGCCTCAGGGACACAAATGGGTTCCAACAACCTTGCACCTGCACCTGGACTATGCCATCTATGAGTCTACCCTGCCAAGTGGTGCCACCACAGTCCTGGACCCTTGAAAGTGGGCTTAAGATGCTCTGCCAGCCTCTGTGGATCCAGCGGAACCAACGCATCTCCTCTGCTGCGCTGTGCAAACCTGAGCAGAACTGACACATCACCGCTGCTGCATGGATTGGACCTGTCGCAAAGACCCTCATCACAGCCCATCGGAACCACTGTTGTGCAACGCATCCTAGGTGCAGGCCCTCGCATCCCTCATTGATGGCAGCCTCAACGGCGATGACAGACTCCGCATCGCAGCCTCACAGCTCATCGGAACCGACACATCACCCGTACTGTGTGCCGCATCCCCAACACTGGACTTTGCATTACAAGCCCCTTCGACAGCATCCACGATTACGACGTAGGCCCTTGCATCACAGCATTGTCGCATTTATGGAATCGATGCATTGTTTCGGCTACATGGGGCATCTTTGACCTGGATCCTTGCAACACTCTGCAAACCAGGATTTAAGGTACTCTGTTCAGCGGGTTTAATGGGGTCCCTCTAGGTGGCCCGTGCTGCATCCCAGTTGACCTGAACTTGTGACTTTGCTCCAGTCCAGCACAATCAGATATCAACAGCTGGCACCTTTTGCTTTTTTGCGCTATTTTCACTTACATTTTTAAAATTGCATTTCTCAGGTTCTACTGATTGGGTTTTTGTCGTTTTGGTCTTGTTTGATTTAATAAAGAAAGTTATCTCTTTCTAACTTGGTGTGAGATCCTTTTCGGTGTGGTGTTTTCACTTTATTACTGCTTGAAGTGTTGCACAAATATTTTCCACATTGCCTTTAAGTTAAGCCTGACTGCTCTGTGCCAAGCTTCCAGAGTGTTGACCGCAGGCTAATTTAGGGTTGGCTAGTGCCCCACCCTGACAAGGACTGGGGTTGCTTCATGACCAGGGCTCACACCCCAGTCAACCAACAACCTAATTTCTCACCATTGGGATGGCAAGCACCAGAAAAGTATGACCATGATATATAGAGAATACAAAACTCTATCAGGAAACTACTTTTCCTCAATGAAATTTCGCTTGTTTTCCATACACAAGGGTTAAGTAGAAAGAAAAACTTGGGGGTGTTATGTAAACTAAACCCAAGAGGCCACCTATTTTCATGAACTGCATGCCACCCCATAAACTTTCATTAAAATAACTACAACTTCAGGGCTTGCTTGTGAGCTGTCCAGGGTACTGAAACCACATATGATCCATAGTTATCGCCAAGTGCTTTCAGTAGCATTTAAACCTTCATGCAATAAGATAATTGTGTGAGAGACAAATGCATATTATAAGTCCTTTTCTTTAAATGTATTCACCTGCCTGAGGAAATATTGGGTCATTACTTTCAAGTGTGAGTCTGAGCAAATGAGCACTAAAACCAGTCATAGACTGTAGGAATCACAAATGCACCCATTGATTATCCTTGACTCATATATCTCTATCGGACTTGTATCCCCACTTTAGTGTTAAAGCCTTTTGAGTGCATATCTTTCATTTTTAGGGCTATAATCCTCTGGCTTTGTTTTGAGAATTTAATTTGAACTGTGCTGTTGATCTAATATGCATTACAATTGACATTTGTCTTATGATGTATCTAGCATCAATCAAAACACCACCTTACGTATGCTAGGTCTCGGCTGCTTGAGCACTGCATCATGGGAGAGCCAAGACAGAGGATGCTCAAATGTTCTCAGGAGAACACTAGGGACCAGTTCAAGACACAGGTAGTCACCCAGAGGGTATATAATATAAAGCTACTCCGCATGCGCTCATCTTTATTCGCAGGCACGTTCTACCATAATCCCTTGTAGTCCATACAGAAATCAAAAGAGTGTTCATGGATAGCTGAGGGGGCTGTCACTCAATGGCATATCACTCATTCCATTGGCCTGTAATCTGCATACGAAAGGCATCAATGCGAGGAATGGAGGAGCTCATCAGGACCCGACCTGATTCTTACAACAAGAGGGAACGAGATTTTCAAGATGGCAAAATAATTCCAAATGCCAATATAAGATGTGACCTCGACCTGCTGGTATTGCTTTCCAGCACACTAACACCAGCATCCTACTTTGCTGTTGCAACTGACTTTGAGTGTCTGGACGACTGACAGCTACAGAGTAGTAGCTGAGCACAATGCCTCACTCACACTCAACAAGCCATATCACTCCTCCACACATTGCTGTTCACAGATGAAGTAAAAAAGTCTCATCTTTGTCCTCAACAAACACAGCCCTTCTTGGGAGCCATACTAAAAATAGTTAAAACCTACCACAGCAACAGTGTCATCTTAAGGATTTTGGGGGCCCTGTGCAAGTACTATTTTATGGGCCCGTGTTTGGAACACCTTTGCATTTTATCACCCATTTTTTGCTAATTCAAGCTCTATGTGCCTAACAATATGGAATTATATGATAAAGGTTAGGATACAAAAATACACGGACGTAAGCTAGAGAAAAAGTGTAATTTGGAAGGTGGGGATCCTGTGCAGTTGCCCACTTTGCCCATGCATTAAAATGTCTCTGCCCAGCAATGAAAGAGTCATGACATTTCAGAGGCGGCCTCCCCTTTGCCAGATGTTGTGTCCACAGACATTGAGACTGATCATGGAATTGTTGTGAATGATGGCGAGTTGTATTGCAATAGCCCTGGTTGCCCAATTCCACATACACCCTCTGCAAGAGCGCTTTGCGAGGCAAAGGTCACAAGCAACTGTGGAATAGGAAGAGCTTGTATTGATGGAACCTAGTGCTCAGCACAAGCTGCAATGGGCAACAAGAACTTGTTCCTGGGCCCCCAGCCTCAAGTTACCATCAGCACAGACACCTCCTTGTGATGGGGAGCTCACATGTGCCAGTTTACAATACACGGGCCAGCTTACAATCAGCAGCAACAACACCCACACATCAATATATAGGAACTGATTTATTTAAGAGTTTTATATAGCGCGAACTAGACCCGAAGATATCAGGTATCAGAGCGCTTTACATGAGCACCAGTTTCGTTACACAGGACACATTCATTTTGTTAGGCACGGGGAGATTAAGTGATTTGCCCAGAATCACAGGATGTTGACCGTCGTTGCCGAGACTCGAACCTGGTCCCCCAGCTTCGAAGTCGACCGCTCTAGCCGTAAGGCTACATCCTCATCCCAACTGATGGAAGTTGAGTTAGCTCTGTGAGTAATTTACTGTAACAATCTACACCAAAACACCAAAAGCCCTAGAGGCACAGTGCCAGACATTATCTGTTACGTGTTACTCCTATAAAAGGCAATACTAGCCTATTCTTCCATAATGGTACACCTAGCCGCTGTAGCTGCTTACCTGCAAAACAGAGAGCACCCGTCAGTCTATTAAATGCCTATTGTTAACGCCTTTTTGGAAGACCTCGAATGCCACCAGTCCCTTTATGAATCCTCAACACTGTGCTTACAGGGCTTATGGGACCTTCATTTGAGCCATTCTCCTCTTGGCCACTACAGTTATTTTCCTGAAAAGTGTCCTTCCTTATTGCAATCACTTCCCTTCACAGGGTTAGTGAACAGCAAGCCCTAACCGAGGAGACCTTTACCCAGGTGCACGAAGATGTGATTGTTCTGTTGACTCACCCACATTTTGACAAAAGTCACCTGGCCTTTTCACATCAATCAAACTATTGCCCTCTGATGTATCTCAACCACATTCGGTTGCGGAACGGGCTATACACACCGTAGATGTTAAAAAAAATTCCTTATGTACTACATTCACTGCACCAAATCCTTTAGAAAAAACAACCTGCTCTTTGTCTCTTTTGGTCACCTTCACCAGCTAATTTTCAAAACAGATCTGGTCCGATGGATTGTCACGTGCAGTCAAACCTTTCATGACTAAGCGAAACGTACACTACACTGTGCCAAGGGGATGTTCACTTTGCAAAAGAGGAGTCACTTTGGCTTTCCTATGCAGCATTCCGCTCACAGATATCTGTAAAGCTGCAACATGGTCTATTATCCACACACTCACGAGGCATGACTGTGCAGTCTTTGATTCCCAACAGGAAGTCCATGTCGGACAAATTGTTTCCAATCATCTTCCGCTTCTGCTTGCAAGACACTGCAATAGAGAGATGGGGGCTACATTACAGTCTATGCAAAGCCTGTGGTCTACATCAGCACGTTCTGCAAACTGATTGCTACCTGTAACCATCAGTTTGCAGTTTGTAGCGCCTTAAGTATGAGCTTAGAGTGAGACTCTTAATAATTAATATCTTTATAAATACTAGGAGTCGGCGTAACTCGTATAATTTACTGTTGCGTAAGTACCAGAAATTACAGTGAAATTACGCAAGATGACGCAAGGAGTGTAAATCAGCATTTAGTGCTATTTTCTTTGCACAAACTGCATCCTTGCCTCCAAATTGGATCTGAAGATGCATTTTGTGCTAAGAATATTGCACTATATGCAACAAAAAGCAAACTACAGCCGTTCACGCTCACTAAATTTGTTTGTTGGCTCCTACAGAAGGATGTTTGTACCAAATTACTCATAATTATATGAACGAGCACAATTGCATAATTTTCAGTAATACTGCATCAAGAGTAATGTCAAAATTACCAAAATGACTCCGATTACTCCAGTGTAATTAAAGATTCGCACAGGCACATTGAATACATTTGTCTCTTCCAGCTCACAGACATGTTACTGATTCGTACTTAATCAATCTAAGGTGGAGCCTGTGTCCAGGTGCATTGCGGATTTGGGGAGGTATCACGTGCCACCTGGACACTCAGGGCCGGCGCTAGGCATGGGCAAAGTGGGCAGCTGCCCAGAGCCCCGTAGTCAGCCCTCCAACTTGGGGCCCCGCACCAATGCGGCAGTCAGACCACGGCATGAAAGGTGCCACTTTGCAAGTGCGCCACCTTAGGAGGCCCCCTCCCCTAGCCTCACTGCTATGGTGTAGCAAGGGCAACGCGAGAGGAGGAGGGCCCCTATTCCCAGTTGCAAGACACATTCCTTAGGTTTGTCCGGCAATTAGGCCTCCACCCCCCACCCAAGCAGCAAAGGCACAGCGGGATGGCAATTGCCCTGCTGTTTAGCTCCCTAGCAGTCTTAACCCTCTCTGTAGATCAGCAACCCTCACACCTTCAGCCCTTGATGAGCCGTTAAGAAGTGCCTGTCGATGGCTGAGAGGGAAGGGCTGCAGCTTCAGGAGCAGGGGCATCTATTCAGATGCGAACAGCCCTGAATGTGTCACGTCTATGCAATTTAGAGGGGCCTCGCACATTCCCTTTCTGCCCAGGGCCCCAAACATCCTAGAACCGGCCCTGTGGACACTGACAATTGACTTGCAACATTTGCACCCAAAAACTAGATGGAAGGAGTGGTCATAGCATGATATCTGCCGCTGCAAAACTGCAAACCGATTGTTAAATGAAAGTGACGTTTTCCTTATTGCTGCATTTAATTTCCCAACTGGACAAGGGCAGGCATTTTACTGGCTTGAATGAGGACCCATAGTTTCCTTGCTATGCCACTCTTCTCAAGGGCTTGTGGCAGGTACTGGGAGAGGAGTCCCCTTGCAGGAAACACTAGTATTGAACAGGCACTCAAGCATCATGCTGTGAAAATTGGCTTGCTTTCAAAGTGGTACCGCTACACTCCTCTAACAACCTCCAAATAGGACGCTTCTAGAGAGTTGCACTGAAGCATGGGGTGAGAAAATGTATTACCATATGAGCAACCACAATGATAAAGCCAGGATTAAATGGCTCAGTGAGTTCAACGCTCGCTGCTGAAGCAGGCAGTGGTCGGCAGAGCTTGAGTTGGAATTTCAGCCAGCACGGCCCCTCTTTTTATCCTTCTGCAAGTAGCTAAGTTGAGGAGCATTGGTTGGGTCTCTGTATCTACTGCACTTACAAATGGCAGAAGTGTGGTATGAAGAGCTATATAAAAAAAGTTTATTATTGTTCATTCATAGTGACGTGAGCATATGCGCCCTTAAGCCAAGTATTGTATTCAAATGTGATGTAGCAGCTTAGCTGCAAAATATATATCCGATTAGTCAACAATGTATTGGGAGACGAGACCGAGAGGAAGCCAAGGCCAGGAAATACACCTGAAAGCTGTTAAGGCTGGTGTGATGGTGTGCACCCATATGAGGGGTTTGAGTCTGCACGATGGCCGCCCCTTCCCTGGGCCTCTCTGATGCCCCATGGTGATTTTTAATGCCAATGGTCTTAGATGAAAATGAAACATTGTAAAATAATCTAGTCCAAATGTAATAAGCACACACTTCCAAGCAGTAACGCCTAAAACTAATTTTCACTCATGCAGAAATATTTTTAAAAGGGACCATATTTCCAGACTACCATCAAATGTCGCCAAACATGCACCATTTTCACATTTTAATAGTGCAAGAAGAAAGCACCCTTGACGAATCCGTGCTACTACCCAACTTCCAACATTACCTAGGGGACGACCCATGGTACAGTCCAGAGGTTAAAACCAGTAGGCCAGCAGCGGCTCCTCCACTATGGCAGAGGAGCGTCGCCCCACCGCCAGCAGCTGCAAAAATTGAAATATAAAATGATAATAAACCTGGTGCAAAAATTGGAAAATGATAATAAACCAGGTTTATTATCATTTTATTTTTCAATTTTTGCAGCTGCTGGCGGTGGGGCGACGTTCCTCCGCCATAGCAGAGGAGCCGCCGCTGGCCTATGGGTTTTAACCTCTGAGCTGCACTACGGATAGGCCCCTAACCAGGTTTATTATCATTTTATTTTTCTCTCCCTGGTGAATCTTGGGAGTGGGGCCATTGCGGGGGCAGTCACGAGGAAGAGTGGTAGTGCACTGTTGTCAGTGCGCATGTGGGGTTGGCCGGCTATCTCAGGATGGCCAAACCAACATGTGCACTGAAGCTGTCTCCAACCCGAGCTGCGTTGCTGGTTTGGAGACAGAAGGCCCAGGCTCCAGTCTCTCTGGGAGTGCAAATCGAGGGAGCTCAGGCCAATCCTGATGCTGCTGTCATGCTGCCAGCAGCAGTATGAGAGGAGCGTCAGGACTGGCCACAGGGGGTTCTGGGAGCCTGTGCTGGTGAGGAGCAGAAGAGCAGCGATGCGGCAGGTAAGTTATTTTTTATTTGTTGTTTTTTCGTTTTTTTGTTGTTGTTGTTTTTGCCCCCACCCACCACTCAGCCCTGACACCAGCCGCTACGGCAACAGGCCAGCAAGACAGATGTGATTTCCAATCCCTTATTTCTTGCATTTCTTGGCACAGTAACTGGAATGCATGCCCTCCACCCTGATGCCAAAGAGGAAATCAAGATGAATATGGTCCCAGCTGAAACGTCTGGCCCTCCTCTGAAAGGTTTCTGAAAGGTTTTCCAAGAATCCCTTTTAATTAGAGTGTTTATTAGCAATCACGCGATCCAATCAGTCACATATTTGTCATTAGAGTTTCAAATTGCATCAAATAATTGTTGATTTTATAAACCAAACAGGTCTCAGTTAACTACCACAATCAAGTCATATAATTCTTTCCAATCCTATTACTTGAATTTTTGCCATTTCGGTAAACATTTTTATTGGGACGCAAAAGAAGGGGGGCTAGCGAGGGTCCCATGTTTATATCTATGATGTTGCCCCTGCTCTGTTATCTTTTGATGACGATTCAGCTTCACTACATGAATTTGATAGTCTAGTTGCCCAGTTTACAGGGAGATCACCCCTTTGTGGAATAAAAGTGTAGTGAGAAATCTCTCCAAAATCAGGTCTTTGGTCATAGGGGATGTCAGACCCTGTACAAGGCGTCATTGGGGGAGTAGTGGCCTACGGGGCATCAACCATGGGGTTTGAAGTCATTTGCCTCTGATGACCCAGCGTCCCTCCTACTATGGCTCTGCAAACTAGATCATGTACCTGCCTGCCAGTGGTACAGAGGGTGAGCAGTCACAGGCTTCTCAGGTTGGCATTGTGGAGGTGCTGAGCTCAAGTCTATCAATTACGAGATGTGCTGTTCCTAGCAGAGGGAGCGGGATCAGTACAGAAGGGGGGGATAGCTCCTATAAGGAGCAAAGGCCCTCACACGCCTCGGGAGGTGTCATGCTTCATCATAGGGCTGCTCCTCATTGGACCAGCGCTGCAAAGCCCAACGGGCCCCACACAGGGACTCTTTGCTGGAGATCTTCTTTCTGTGGGTTCTGCCATAGATGAAGTGGGTGTGTGTGGGATCTGTGGTGTATGTACAAAAAGTGAGTAGAGTGTGGGGTGAATGAAGTTAAAAATAAATACTGGAACTCGCTGTGTTCAATTTATTTCGCATGTTCCATGTTATGATGAAAAACCTGTAATGCTTGTAAAAAGAGATTGTCAATGGTCTCGTTAAGCGTTGTGAGTCAGGATAGAGCTCAAGTCAATCCAATCACGGAGCAGCACAATAACTGAATATCCAACACCGTGCTAGACTTTCAAGAACAATAGCACACATCTTGGGGAAGGCGCGCTCGCCAGCAGATCTGTCTGGGGTCTTCTCGATGGCTGTGGGCACATGCATGGCATACGTGGCTTCAGTCGCCATGCTTCTGCATGCCTCCGCTGGTCACTGGTGGTGTTCGAGCATGCAGTTGCTGTGATCTCCAAAGAGCTCTTTATCTCAACGCACAACAGGTGGCCCTCGAGTGGGCAGGTTCTGTGGGATTGATGCAGCCACGTACAGACTGATTTCCTTCCTGTGGTATGAGCACACCCTGAATGATCTCCTCGCGATGCAGCCGTGCACAGGCTGATCTCCTATTGGATGTGTAATAGAGAAAAACAAGGGTACCCCAATATGCGAACCTGGTGTGGTAAGACGTTTTACAAAAACAATGGTTCTGGTTTGGCCAAAAGGTCCATTCAAAAAGTGACCCTGTGGGAGGCACCACGATTGAGAGTAGGAAGTTCATTCTTTTAGGGAGCGATAAGCAATATACAAGGGGACATGTAGGTCAGTTTATAACAGAAATTTATTTCCAAAACAATAGTATTCAGGTGCTCACATAATAAGTGACAATAAGCGTGACGTGAAAGGTGAGAGTGATATTAAAATAAAGACATCGCATTGACAACAATAGTAGAAGCTCCTCAAATTTTTTTTACAGAGTCAGAGGAGTTCATGTTGTAGGGGGTCGACGGCGTTTCGATCTCAATTGTTTGAGATCATCTTCAGGACATATAAGAGGTGAGCAAGCTGAGTTGGGATTTAATTGCGGTATAATTCAGCGGAAAACAAGCACCTATGGAACGCTGCAGTAGTATCCACGGTAGTGCGTGATAGATATTCATGCACATGCCAGTCTTCTTCCAGGCATTGTGGCCCTGCACAGGCCGATCTTCTTCTGGGCAATATGAGAATGCCCATGCTGATTTGGACCTAGATCACAGCTTCAACTGGGCTTCAATGATCGCAGGGTCAATTGTCATGGTTCCTTCCCAGAGAGACTGTAGACCTACAATCACTGGGGTTTACAGATCACGCTTCTCACTCCTCCTCTTCAAGAAGTCCCACCAACACTGGGAACCCGCTGCAATTCAATTCTTCGGGACAGTCACTTCTCCTGCAGTGTTGACAGGATCTTTCCCTGTCTTAGCAGGCAGACTGGCTTATAGGTGCTTCAGGACAGGTATACAGGTCTTCCAGCATGGGATCAGATGCAAGACCTCTGCGAGGCTAGCTGTGAGGCAGACACCACCTGTGGTTGCACTGCAGCCCTCTTGAGTACTCTAAGGATCATGCCCTTGCATGGCCACAGAGGACCTGGAACTGGAACAACAATTTTGCACATCAAAGGAGACTGGGATGTGACTCTTCTGAATGTACTTTCCGAACTGGTTTGGAGTGGTTCTCCTTTCAAGTGTTCTTTCCAGTCTGCTCTCGAGACACAGCCTCTGTGTAATGTGAAGCTTCTCGCAGCAGGGTTATCTTCATCCTGGAGCACTCACAGAGGTGTGAGGTTTCTGAACCTGCCTGTCGTCAGTCAACTACGAGTGTAATCAGTGAAAGGCAAAAGGCTGGGCCTCCTCTAAATCCCCTTAACCTTGGACATCAGTGTCTGCAGTCCCACCCTTCACCCTTACATCCACCAAAAGGCAGTTCAGGAATACTAATCAGCAGCTCCTTGCTGAGCAAATTGCCTGAATAAATTTCTAAAAGTGCCTTATAGCCTCTTCCCCCACTTCAGTGTCTAGGCCATCTCCCTCCAACTTCAGGAATGTCAGCAATACACTTCCACTGTCTGGGAAGACAACCTCACCTCCATTTTGTGCAAAAGGCCCACAGGCCTCCATTACTCTGACGCATTCACACACAAATGCATTACCATGCAGGCTGCATACACAACCATGCACAACATACACTCGGGACATTAGTGCTAGGATTTGGGTAAGCACATTGAACCTTACATGAGACAGCCACTAGGCCTCCATGCTAGTAACACAGATAAAGAGGTCTGGTCACAACCATCAATTTACAAAACATAGTAGGCCTCCACCAAAGCTCTACTTGCTAAACCCTTGACAGGAATAGTAGTCTACTATTGGTCAGTAAGCACACGTGTGGTGCATTTTCCCAGATCACAGGACAGAGCCAGGACCAAACTCATGCCAAGGGACAGGCCTAGCCCTCTGCACACACGCTAAATTAGTGTGACACTATGGCCAAACTCAAAAACGAGGCTACCAGGTACTCACAATAAGGGCAGAGTAGCACCAGGTTTCCCTGGGTGGCAGCAGAGCCTAGGCTCAAATTCCACAGTATAGAAACACATACCACTTCAGTAGATTCTCAAACATTTAGGATGCATATGAAGGAAGCGAACCGATTAGGGCCACCTGGGTCACCACTTACCACATCTCAGCCTACCATGCCAAATGAAGAGTCAGAGAAACAGTGAGAATATACACCAATAATCATTTATTGTGCGTGCTCAGAGCGGGCACCGTCTGCACAGTCTCGAGAGAGTGTTACAGAGGGAACTGAGAGACTGTAAGCATAAAGATACATTACATGCATTGCATGGACAACTAATAACACGCCCACAGTGGAATGTTCCCAACCGATGTGGATGAACAGTGTAGAGAGAAAAAAAACTTCTAATCTCGTATCTTGCACAACTCTGAACATTTTCAAGGCCGGTCCACCCTGCGCTGCGATCAAACTGCCAGACAGGTGGGAGAGGGCCTCGACCGAGAGGGAAAGCTATGCGTTGACACTAACTGTTCTTTGCTGCAGGAACGAAACTTAGCAAGGATCATTTCTCGGAATTAAACAGGATTAGTTTCGAAAGGTGAAGAAAATGGCGGCATGAAGGAAAATGGCGTAGCGAATGCACACTTATACATGGCATTTAAAAAACATCAGCGAGCATAATCTAACACATATATTTAAGGAGTAACGGTGGATCTCAGCTCCTGAAATTGCAATTCGGACTCCTGGAAGTAGATTTTCCAAAATGGCCTGGGTACTGTAAGTGACATCATGCACCCTATGACCCCCGATGACATCACAAATTTGATCCCTTTCCTCACCCTCATCACCTTGCAAAGGAAAGGGTACTCAACAGATACCACACAATGCAAACAGAGTCATATTAGCAGTTTGCTCCTGTGCTTCTGTTGTATTCTATTTCCATGGTGACTGAATGTATTGGAATGGAGAGGGGATTCCAGCTGATCATTCGAGGTCCGGCAGTTATGCGGAGACCTCTGAAGTAGGCTGGTCAGTTGGGACGTTGCTGTGTACCTTTTGGAGAATAAAGAAGACTTTAATCACCACCTTTCTCTCGTGGATTCCTTGAAGAACCCTTCTACATTTGGCGACGATTGGGATCTCCTGGTACACCCTACAGCATTTCCTGACTTTATTCAGGAGTTTACCGATTTCTACACTACTGATATGCAGCGCTTTGTATCGCTTTTGGACTGAGGTGCTGAAGCGTACGAATTCAGTTGGTGACAGGTTGTATGTTTTTTTTCTCTATCAAAACATTTCATTTGGGCCTGTCACCCCTCCAACTGTCACCTCGCGAGCACTCAGTCCTACCTGCATGCGTAATTCAGAATCTTCCTCACTGAAGATTCTTCTGCTCTCCGGCCATTCTCCTTCCTACCGAGTGCCAGCTCTGCACACGTCACGTCGTAACGTCAGGGTGACACGGGGTTCACGCAACGTGCCGCCATTTTGTCAGGCACCAAAGTTTCTGCAATTTCTGCGCGGTGACGCGCACACCACTTAATATGTTTGGAAATCAGCTGAGCGTGCACCGATAAATATTTAAAGTCGGTGACACGCACACCTTTGCTCATTCATTAGAGGCTCTGCTTCAAAGTCGGTGATGCGCACACCTGTTTCTACATAACGCGCATTTTCTAATTCATCGCAGCGCACTCCTGTTTATACATTACGCGCATTTTTGAATTCATTGCAGCACGTCTCTATTGTTATAAACCGGTGACACGCACACCTACTTTAAGTGCGTTTCTCTGTTTTACTGTTCCAATTCAATTGAATTTTTACACTGAGGCATATTTCAATTTTTGGGACATTTCTACATTTTATGTTTTAGTCTCTTTGCCTTTCTTTATTCATAATATGTTGGTGGGCACATCTTTTGCTGTCTGCGCATTTTTTTTAGTTCATACTATTCGTTGATCTAGACATTTAAAATGCAAAATATTACATGTCCTCCACATTTCTTACCGGAACCAGGTATACCTAAAACAAAATTGAAGCAATGGTTTAAAGGCTTTGCCAGCTATATAATAGCTTTGGATGGGTCAAAATTCGAGCCGGTTAGGAAACTAGCTCTTCTATACAATAGCCTTGGTTCGGAAGGTCAACGTATTTTTGATCATTTGCCAATGGTCACCCAAACTGAAGAAACTGATTGGGATGCTTATAAAGAGGCAGTTTGCAGACTTGATAACCATTTTAAGGATGACACCAGCGTTGTAGTGGAGAGACACAAGTTCTACACTAGACGTCAATTTGAGTTTGAATCTATTGATACTTTCCTAGCTGAATTGAGAGTTTTAATTGTCACATGTGAATTCGATGGTAATATTGATTCTTACCTTAGAGACCAGCTAATCGTTAATTGTTTTAACAAAAAAATACAAGAAAAATTACTTTGTTGTAGGAATCCTTCTTTGAATGAAACTCTTGAATTAGCCAGAGGCATTGAAAGATCAATAGTAGCACAGAGAGAATTGAATAAGGCCAAATTTGATACTGTGGCTGAACCAGTTAATGCTATTGGCACTAAACCAAATACTACATTCAGCGAACCAAAAGAGGTTAAAAAGCAAAGTGTTTGTTACAGATGTGGATCTTTTACACATCTAGCTAATGCAAAGAATTGTCTTGCTCTTGGCAAACTTTGCGTAAACTGCAAGAAATATGGTCATTTTTCACGAATGTGCAAGAATCCTCATAAAATAGCCACCCTTGAAAGTGTAGAGGATTCTTCTGATAATAATATTTGCACTGTTAAAAGTTTTAAAAAGATTGTGCACTCTATTGATTCTGATATGAATGATGGTGGTCCTTTGTGCAATGTCACCATTGGTGACATGGAGGTACAGGTAACTGTAGACTCCGGTTCTCCGGTTACTTTTGTCACTGATGTATTGTTTTACAAGCACTGGAATTCAATTCAATTATCACCACCAGACATTCGTACTATTTCTTTTGGGGGTCACAATATTGACATGCTGGGTTTCTTTCTTAACAATGTTAAATTTAAAGACAGAATAATCTTCACTAAAGTGTATGTGGCGAAAAAAGGATACAATATCCTAGGATGGAAAGATCAAGGGAAATTTGGCATGGTGTTAAGACCAGGTACTTCGTGTCCCATTTCGCTAGTAGATATACCTGAAGCTAATCCTTCTCTGCAACAGTTACTTCTTAAGCATGATTCTTTATTTAGTGATAAATTAGGTCTTGTGCATGACTTTGAACACAAAATTATATTAAAGAAGTATGCTGTTCCCATCATCCACAAAGTGAGAAATGTTCCACTATGCATTAGAGATCAATTAAAACAACATTTGGAGAATCTATCCTCTGATAAAGTAATCGAACCAATCGATTCAGCAGAATGGATTTCTCCGATTGTCGTCGCAAAGAAAAAAGGCACAATGGACATCAGACTTTGTATTGACTTAAGATCTTTGAACAAGAACATCTTAGTTGATTGCTTTCCACTACCCAAAATCCAAGAAATGTTAGCTCAGTTGGGAGGTGCCCAGGTTTTTTCATGTCTTGACTTGAAATCTGCTTACCATCAGGTGGAGCTTACTGAAGATTCCCGCTCTCTCACGGCTTTTAACACCCCTTTTGGTGCTTTCAGATTTTTGCGAATGCCTTTCGGCCTGGCATCTGCCGCTTCTGTCTTTCAGAAACTAATGTATAAATTGTTTGGGGATTGCAATAATGTTCTTGCTTACCAGGACGACATTCTGGTGTTTTCCAAAAATACTGAGGAACATCTGGAAAATTTGGCGAATGTGTTACAAATATTAGAGTCAAATGGTTTCACGGTTAAAAAATAAAAATGTAAATTTCTAGTCAAGGAGATTGACTATCTAGGTCATCATATTTCTGAATCTGGTATTACACCCAAGTCTGACCTGGTCAAAGCTATTGCTGAAAGTCCCTCTCCGGAGAATAAAGATCAATTGAGATCTTTTCTCGGGTTATGTGAATATTATTCACGGTTCATTGATAGTTTTGCCCTTCAAACTGAACCTTTAAGGAAACTACTTAGGAAGGGTGAACAGTTTACTTGGCAGGAAACTGAATCTGCAGCGTTCAGTAATTTAAAAAACCTTATTGTTAAAGCTCCTGCTCTACACCCCTTCAGAGATGATGTACAATCCATTGTCACAGTAGATGCCAGTGGAGTTGGGTTAGGTGCTGTTCTTACCCAATTAGTAGAAGGTGTTGAGCATACAGTGGGTTTTGCCTCTAGATCTCTCACTCAAACTGAACGCCATTATAGCACCATTGAAAGGGAGGCTTTAGCCTGTGTGTGGGCTACTAAGCACTTTGAAACATTTCTTTGGGGCAGAAGATTTGTCTTGGTCACTAACCTTAAGCCTCTTGTTTTCTTGTTCTCCACTAAATATCATGATAAAGCCAGTCCTAGGTTGGTGAGACTACTTGCCAGGATGTTTGAATTCAATTTTTTAATTAAGCATATTCCAGGAGGGAAAAACGGTCGTGCCGATTTTTTATCTAGGTGTCCTTTACATGAAGAGCATTACAATTCTTTTAGTGATGATCCTGAATGTGTTGTTGGGTTGGTTGATGGTTTGTTTGTTTTGGATGGAGCAATCAGCAACTCAGAATGGTTGGATTGTGCTAAATGTGATGATTTACAGAACTTGATTAAGAGTCATATTATCAATGGTTGGCCTGAAGAAAGGAACTTGGAGGAAGGTTTGCGTCAGTTTTACAAGGTAAAAGAAGATCTCACTATTGAAAACGATTTTATTATGAGGGGAAGTTTGTTAATTCCTCCTGGAACACTTAAGTTAAGATTGATTAAGTTTGCTCACCAAGGTCATCTTGGTATGACTGGCTCAAAAAAACGTTTGCGTCTCTACTATTGGTGGCCAGGTATGGATATTGAGGTGGAGAACTTTGTGGGACGTTGTGTTAGTTGTTCTGAGGCTGATAAATCACTGAAGGTTCGTAACACTCCCCTTCATCCTGTTGATTTTCCCAAGGGTCCTTGGGAAAAATTGGGTATGGATTTTATTGGTCCAATGTACAATCTCAAAGCTAACATGAGATTTGCTTTAGTCACAGTTGACTACTTCTCTAAATGGGTGGAATGTAAGTTTTTATCTGAACCTTCTACTACATCTGTGATCAATATGCTTAATGATTTGTTTCATAGAGAAGGGGTTCCTAAATATCTAGTGTCAGATAATGGAGTTCAGTTTAAGTCTCATTCTATGCAAAGTTTTTTAACCAACATGGGAATCAAGCACATGACTGTGGCTCTCTATAGTCCCCAGGGCAATGGTATGGTGGAGAGAGTGAACAGGATGTTAAAAGAAACGATTCAGTTAGCTTCGGTTCAGGATGAGTCTGTTCACGAAGCTGTTCAGGAAAGGTTATGGAGTTACCACAATACTCCACACTCTGTGACTGGTATTCCTCCTTTTGTTCTTCTTAAAGGACGTTTTGGTTCTTCTAAACTCAGTCCTAATTGGGTTTTGGAACAAACAAAGTGTTCTAACAAGATCCCTGATTTGAAACAGTTACGTGATTCTGTTGAAAAAGCACAATCTAAAATGAAACAAGTCTATGATGTTAACAAGAAAGTAAAAGATGTGCAACTTTCAGTTGGGGATTTCATCAAGGTTAAAAGACCGTTTAGTGTAAAAAATCATAAGTCTAAGTTTTATCCCATGACACGAATTGTTAAAGTTTCCAAATATGCAGTTTTGGTTGAGAATGGGAAATGGTGGAGTAAAAGGAATGTGGTTTTAATGAAAAACAATGTTCATAAAAGCTGTGGCATTGAAACTCCTTGTTCGGGTCTATCGTTACCAGATGGTTCTTTCTCCAATCATTCTAATGAGTTGTCTACTCAAAACACTGGTGGTGGTGATGCCACAGTCTCTCAAGATGTTCCTAATGATAGTTGTTCTGTCTCTGGTTTTGCACTCTCCAATTCTTGCATGTTGCAAGACAGTGATAGTGTCATTGTCGAGTCTAGTCCCTGTGGGGTAGCTGTTCCACCTAGGGAGAGCAAAAGAAGAATACGTGCTCCCTATCACCTGAAGGACTACATTCTTCAATAAGTGCTTGTTTTTTCTCTTACTAATTAAGCTTTATTTTCATTGTGTTTTGTTTAATTTTATGAATGATTTTATTTGTTTCATTGTGTTAAAGGGGAAGATGTGTTGTATTCTATGTCCATGGTGACTGAATGTATTGGAATGGAGAGGGGATTCCAGCTGATCATTCGAGGTCCGGCAGTTATGCGGAGACCTCTGAAGTAGGCTGGTCAGTTGGGACATTGCTGTGTACCTTTTGGAGAATAAAGAAGACTTTAATCACCACCTTTCTCTCGTGGATTCCTTGAAGAACCCTTCTACAGCTTCCTTATTAAGGGATAGCAAGGGTATCGCCAGGGATACGGAGCGGAAAGCCCTGGGTAGCAACTGCTACCCCTGGCTACCCTTAATGGCATGACCTGGTTTACAAAATCTTCCTCTGAAGGAATGTAATTTTAAATGTGAATCCTCTGCCAACCTGGCAAACATTTTCATCTGAATAAGTCAGGAAATGAGAGAGACAGGAAATAAATTGGAAGAGAAAGAGGTGAAAAGTGCGGAAAATGGTCGGGAAAAGATGTCTGACCGTGAAAATCCTTTAGAATCTTCCAAGTAAGGACTTGTTCAGAGTTCCCAAGTTATATCAACCCAGGTGCAGATTCTGAATTACAAGTAGTCCGCTTTTTTTCTCCTCAAAATTTGCGTGGTAACAGAGGAAAAATACTTGGGAAATTTAAGCGTTATGCCCCATTCTGATCTACAGTACTCGTAATGGGAGGTAATTCCTCGCTAAGGAAGTACAGCACTATTTTCAAGGGCGGTATTACCGCAGCCGTATATGGGGCCAGTAAGCATGGAGCCTTAGGGTGAACTAACTGTGAGATTTACAAAGGTTGTGCAGACAGTTTTGCCCTCTGCTGACTCTCTTCATTGTCTGTTGGCGCGTTGTGCAAGGTCTAATGGATCACCCCTCACTCAAGAGTAAGCTGCTTCTCCACAGCGAGAAGCATTTACTCTGTGGAGAAAGAGCGGGCAAAGAATCCTTTATAAATGCACTTGCCCCTCGTGGCTCTGGACAGATGTGTCTGGAGTGTCTACGGTATGCAGCCAACACCAGCGAGCATCTGAGCGAAGACTTCTTTCTACATTACAACGACGCAAATCTGCCTGGGGTTTTCCAGGCATCTGCGTGGAAATCTGCAACTGACATATGTTTTTATAACCTGCAACTTAAATACACAGCTATGGGATTAAATCGTAACCGAAGGCACCAGCAGACAGACATACCCACCAGCAGACAGACATACCTCTGCTCAGAGTTACGGGTTTCTTTCATTTCATCGGGCCCTGAGGGTTTAAATATAACTGCACAGATAAGTTCCTTAAGCACTCGTACCACCGGGCACGTTCGAGGCTCATTGGACCAGATTTATGACCCAGGAAGTGGCCCTCTGTGGCGTCATCGTGTCGGGAGCGTGTCACCTGGATCCTGTGACGTCATAAAGGGAGCACCATGGCAGCACGCGGTGCTGTCACCTGCTCGATCCAGAAAGTGGGGTCATTCGGGTGTGGGCCGTCTAGAGGAGCGCACTGCTGACTGCCGATGCACAAGGCAAGGCCATATTTTTGTGATAAGGTGAGTTACACACTTAACACCAAAACAAGGCTTCTTGGCTTGCGAGCCCTTGGTTAAATGTTTCCAATCACAATTCCTGCTCTTTAATAGTTCGGTCTGTGTCTTGGTAAGATGGCTCATTGAGGCCACGCCCTTGCTGACATCTGCTGTGAACTGCAGGTCACTAGTTGAATCCAGGCAAGGTCAAGACAGCCTGTCATCCTTCTCAGGTCGGTAAATTGGCTGCCATTAAATTGGGTGCTAGGAACACCTGTTTTGATAGTGCTTAGAAAAGTGAAGTGCTTCATTAAAACAAGCTGTTATTATAGCTAATCACTAAAAAGTTAGGGGCATATTATCAACAACCGGCGATAAATATCGCTAAGCGCACTTAGCGCTAGGATATTTATCGCCGGCGATCGATGAATTTTATCGCTGAGATAGCGTGCTATTAGCAACGCTTATCTCAGAATCGATAAAATTCCTGGCGCAAGCCGCCAAATGTCCGATTATCGCTGGAAATCCAACGATAATCGCACCACATTTGGCGATAGCTTGTTGATAGGGCTGGGCATACTTAACCATGATATCCACCTTCCATTGGATATCATGGCTAAGTCAAACTAAAAGCATGCGTAAGGAAAGTAGCGTTAACCAAGGTTAGCGCTACTTTTCTCATCGCTATGCTTGTTGGGGATTCCCTTGATAATTGGAGAAATGTCGGTTAACGACATTTCTCCAGTTATTTTGGGACGGAACGCCCACTTTGCATCTCATTAGAGATGCAAAGGTGGCGTTATGGAAAAGGGCGATAGGGCAAGGATTCACGCGATAGCGTGGCCTTGCTAATACAGCGATAAAATTATCGCCGCTTTTCGTCTGAAAACAGACGCTAAAGCGGCGATAATTTCTTATCGCCGGCTTGATAATATGCCCCACAGTTGTTAAGCTGTCTTGGGCCCCTCAATACAAGACTGCAGGAATTTGGTGTGGCGGCGGAGGGTAGCACCAAAATCCAGCAATCACAAGTTTTCTCCCCATAATGGTGAATAACTGAACAGTCCTGATAATACTTTTGCATGCATTTCCCCCCATTCTAGGGATAAAATCACCCATGTTTACCTCCGGCTCATAGCAGGTGGAAAGTGTCAGCATAACGGTCGGTGGTGGAAGGGGTGTTTAAAAGCAGGTAGGGCAGGCTTTAGCCTGTCCGAGAGAGCGTTGCCTGTTTGCCTGTTCCTCCATGCCTCTGCACAGGGCCAGACTGTATACCAAAATCAGCCCTGGCAGAATGGTAAAAATGGCTTAAACCAGCGCCACACTACAGGAGGCCTCAAGTAGAATGTGTCTACGGAAGAATGGTTGGGTCATGGCTGCCCACCCAACACCGGTAGCAGTGCCCTAGCCTGCAGCCAAATGTCAACGTGTCTAAAAGGCTAGTCTGCCCTGCTGACATGTACCGGGTTGTGCTGCTGCCTGGAGCCCTGTTCCTGCAGCATCAAAGATGGATCTGTTGTCTCCGGGACTGCAATTATCAGCTCTGGAGTTGTGGACCCAATGCTTCTGGGCCTGGAACCACCTGTAATTGCGAGTGGCGGGATTCCTCCTGGAGTTATGGCTTTGGATGGAGTTCCACAACTCGTAATAAGGGCCTTAGTAGTTGAGTGTGAAGAGGGGCACCACATATTTCCATAGAAAAGAGTCTTAGGAGGTCAGAGGTGCAACTGTGGAGGAGCCTGACTGCGTTACCCTCATGGCACACTGGGGTTACTATAGGGTTTGGCCTTACTTTGAGTTTTACGGATGGGGTAGTCCATCACAAACATGGCGTATGTCCCATCCACTCTAATACAAGTGCATTATAGCCAATGACACTTTTAAACTCTCTTTGTATGTTTTCTTCCGACTCTTATGCCATATTGTGAGCTCTCTTCAGTCCAGGTCTCAATGGGAGGCTGACCACATCTCGAAAAATAATCACAACGCAAGTCTTTTTGCTGAAATGGTTCCAGATGCCACTGTCATCCAACTCCATGCTGTGAGGTGGACGTCAGGCAGTTCGGGTTTTTTCAGACAACAGCAAGATGCATGATGGAATGTAGTTCCACATTCCCCATTGTGCCTGCACTTCACATTATGCTTAGTTTAATTGGCCGTGACATTAAAACGGAAGTCTCTCTCATGCCATTAGAGCACTTGACAACTTTGAATTTTGACAGTATCATCTCATACAAAAACTTTGAAAACCTCAAAGTTTATCTTTCCCTCCAGGATTGTTTTACATATTGTGCAATACTTCTATGCAATCAGTCTTCAGAAGACAGACCGTAATGGGTCTCTAGAGGGGGGGCAGAAGGAGCCCGTGCCCTAGCCCTGTTTGTTCTCCCCTCCTCCTCCACTTGTACCTAAGCACAACAGCTGCTGAAAGTGCCAGGTTGCAAGACATACATATTAATTTGCCCAACCTCCCATGACTGAAAAGCAGCGATTGTTTGAGGCAATACATGAGCCTACATGTTTACTTAAAATGTTTCAGTGTTACTTTATATGGCTGTCTGTGTGTGTGTGTGTGTGTGTGTGTGTGTGTGTGTGTGTGTAAATACATATGCGCCCCAACACTATTTGCGATTTCCCTTTGTAGATGGCCCCACCAGTTTTATCTGTGGCCCCATGTGTGTCCCCCTATAACAATCACTTCTGGAGATGCTACTAATATTGACTTCCAAGAACAAATGTATTTCTTGAGCAGCAGTTTGCACAACTAAATTTGCATTGTGGGTGCTCCACTTTTTTGGTGCAGCCACGACGTACAATGTATTTCAGGATTTACAAAGTCACGCAAAGTCTGATAAGTAATGCAGCGCATGACGCTGCCGTGTGTTACTTTGCGTCAGGGAAGCGTTACATTTGTAGAGCATGGGTGTTCCTGTGCATCCACGCATGTTTTTTGATGCAAACCCAGATTTACTAAAGTCTGTAAACTCCCCTGTACCAATATGGTGCGCCTACCCAAGGCTGGTGTAACGAGTGGCTGGTGTATTTTTATTTCTCCTCGTTATTTCCTCTGTGCACGTGTGCTGCATTCTTCAGCACACACATGCAAATAAGAATATGCCTCTAAGGGCAATTTTTGTGCGAGGAGGTAGCCCTTCCTGCACAAAAACTATCCTGCTCACAATGTAAGCGTCCTTGCACCATGGCACAAGCGTTCCTGCTTTAGCGCTAGCCAGCCACAAGTGCACCAACGCAGGGAGAGAGCTGAACAGTGCCATATCTTTGTGAATATGTCACAGGTCAGCTCTCACCTGTTCACGCAGCACAGCTCAGCAGCTTGCTTTGCTGCGCATTGTTTCGTGAAATGTTGGTACATCAGGCAGGGGCGTAGCTCACTCACTAAGATTGAGGGGGTGTGAGCTTCAGATTTTCCAACAATCATGCTGGCATATAATGTAAAAATACATTATACAGGGGCAGAGCGCATGAAAAGAGGCTTTAGGGGCAGTGGAAAGGGAGAGGAATGCAGATTGGCACGGGTACAAAGTGGGGGAAAACACAGTATATTGTAAACTTACCAACATATTTGAAGACTTTAAAAACAGAGAATCGGAGAGTGTATGCATATTTGTCTGTTTTGGCTGGTGAAATTCGACAAACACCTCACCATACCCGACTGAAAGCACCTGTACCCAACTATTTACCAGAAAATGAATTTATTAGGGGGGTTTAACATCCCTAACGCCCCCTTGAAGCTACGCCCCTGAAATCTGGGCCCACAATTGTTAATCCTTACCACCACCTTACTAAACAGTCTGGTACAGGACAAATCCTTTTACCTCTCTCTGCCTTTTTTACTCTGATAAAATTGACAATCCGAAGTGAATCAATGCACAGAGTGCCCGACGGAAATAAAACCCTTGCTGATATATAGGTCAATGGACTGTAATACTACCCAATATGAAATAATATTGATCACCTTAATAGTGCACTCTACTAACTGAGTTGTCTCTTAGTTTCTCATAGCAACATCACTTGTAGGTACATTGAATCCGGTCAGATGTGAATACCTTTTTATTAGATTTTCATTAATTGTATGAAATAAACATCTACAATTAATCAGTCGTACTTCTGAATCTACACATTATGGGGGGATGTTATGCTTCACAGACCCACAGATCAGGTACAGAGCCAAAATACCAATCACAGACCCACAAGATAGGGAGCCTTCCGCGTGAATTGCGTCTGCTGGCATGTATGTGATAAGGGGAGGTGGGTGGAGAGAAGTAGGTTGAGCTACTGGGGTCACAACTCAGTAAAGATGGTAGACATGGTGTCAGTGTGACCATCCCTAGCAAGGGCAGAAGATGTTAGGGCCAAACAATGTAGTGAGGATGCAGAGGTTGCTGCACAAGGACTGGATCAAGGCCTTCAGATTGTCATTGAGGTGATATGCAGCTCACATGTCTGGTTATGGCGATCTGAAATAAGGATTTTTGCTTTAAAGGATTTTTGAATTCTTTGAGACTAATAAGAAAAAGCATAGTGCTTTATCTAGAAAGGTATGTCTGTAGTAAACAAAAAAAGAATAGGTCATGTTTAATGAAGCGAGTTTGAGAATATTGTATTGTCACAGGTGAAGGTTTCAGGTTGGCTGTCAAGGCTTGGAGTTTATAGTATTTGAGGGTGGTCTTGGATAGGCTCTCTAAGGCAGAGGTCTACAAACTGGGGGGGCGAAGCCCCGTGGGGGGCCTTAAGTGATCTCAAGGGGGGGGGGCAGTCTCTGGCCAAGTGAAACATCATGCTTTGCTTTAAGTGTTAAAACGTGGGCGGCAGTAAGCAACCTTGTAATGGGCCTTCACTAACAACTTTTGTCATTTATATCCTGACTGGGAGTATGTGTAAAGAGGGGCTGACAGAGCTTAACTGCAGTGTTTAAATATGTTTAGACATATTTAAACATTGCCAATTTAGCAGAATAATTGTGAAAAAATTGAGGGGGGGTCAGAGGATGATTTTTTTTTTTTACAGGGTGGGCGCAGCATTAAGAAGTTTGAAGACCACTGCTCTAAGGTGTTGTAACATGCATGCTGGGGGTCTCAGTGAGACTCTTTGTTTTGGGTTTGGCAGCCATAGCAAGATCACATAGAAAATCTGTAGGCTATTGGTCTACAGATTCAATATGGGCCAGCTGCTTTACACATCCCTAGGACATCACTCAGTACAGATAGAAAATTATATAATAAGGTTTCATATCAGGTGTAAAAGGTGTGCATCAGTATGACCTCCCATGGTTAACAGCACACTGAGGTGCAAAATCACCATTGGTGCGACATCAGCATATGCATGGAAAATATTTAGCAGCATAAAACACATTTATGTGCAAAATCACATTTAGGTGCAAAAATCAGACTTGGTGCAATCACATTTAGCAGCAAAATCCAATGTAGGTGTATAGTCACATTTAGATGCAAAGTCACCAGAAGTGACGAAATGAGCTTAGGATCACACATCACACTAGAGAGAAAAACGTATTTGGGTGAAAAAACACATTTTGCTTTTACACTCAAAATCAGCCTTCGTACAATCTCAACAGAAGTATGAAACAAACTAGGCGACCAACGTGCATCTAGAGAAAAATACATTTTGGTACAATATCACTTTTAGGTATAAAACCCCATTTAAGCCAAAATTGATTTCTAGTTTAAAAATCACCTTTGTGTGCAAAATCAGTTTTCGTGCAACCTCACCTAAAGTGTTGAAACATGTTTATGTACAAAACAATGTGTATAAGGGCAAAAAATCACATTTAGCTATTCATTAAGAAAAAAACATCCTTGGGGCAAAGATAGCACTAGTGTGGTATCACATTAGGTGTAAAATGTGTGCATCAGTGTGAGAGAACATTGGGTTGACAGCAAAGTGAGTTTCTATATCACCGCTGGGTCAAACTCAGTGCCACTCTGATGTGGAAAGCTTTTAGGATGATGAATCAAGCGAACCTTCATCAAGAACAAAATCCACACCAACGCAAGCAACGCAAAAGAACTCTTCAACGTCATTCAGCAGCTCACGAAACCCCCCAGCGAAGCCACAGACATCACACCTTCTCAAGACCTCTGCAACAAGCTCAGCTCCTACTTTCACCTGAAAATCAAGGCCCTCTACGACAACTTCAGCGAACAGACTCCAGACACCGCGCCCCTCCCCACCACCTGCAACCAACCGACCATCACCAACTGGAAGCCTGCAACCACCAAAGACACCACCATGACAATGAAGAACACCCACTCAGGAGCCCCCACGGACCCCTGCCCACTGCACATCTACCACAGAGCCGCCACCGCCATAGCACCCGAACTGTGCCGGACAATCAGCGCCTCCCTCAATTCCGGCATCTTCCCTGATGACTGGAAGCGGGCAGAGGTCAAGCCCCTCCTCAAGAAACCCTCGGCCAACCCGACGGACCTGAAAAACTACCGGCCCATCTCTCTCCTTCCCTTCGCAGCCAAAGTCACAGAGAGATTCATCAATACCCAACTGACCACCTTCATCGAAGAGTATGCTATCCTCGACCCCTCCCAGTCTGGATATCGCAGCAACCACAGCACCGAGACCGCCCTCCTCACCGCCACCGATGACATCCGCATGCTACTCGACCAGGGCCACACGGCAGCCCTCATCCTACTAGACCTCTCCGCAGCCTTCGACACTGTCTCTCACCGGACCCTTGCAGCCAGACTCCACGACGCCGGCATACAGGGAAACGCCCTCGACTGGATCCGCTCCTTCCTCTCCGGCAGAACCCAAAGGACGCGACTCCCTCCCTTCCTCTCCAAACCCACAGAGATCAACTGCGGAGTACCCCAAGGATCCTCACTCAGCCCCTCGCTCTTCAACATCTACATGGCCCCCCTCGCCGCCATCGTCAGACAGCATGGGCTCAGCATAGTATCCTACGCCGACGACACCCAACTCATCCTCTCCCTCACGAAGAACCCCGAAGACACCAGACTCAGCTTCCAGGAAGCAATAAAAGACGTCGCGGCCTGGATGAGCAACAGCTGCCTTAAACTTAACTCAGAGAAGACAGAGGTCCTCATCCTCGGACCCTCCCCCACTGCATGGGACAGCTCCTGGTGGCCCCCTGCCCTTGGACACCCACCCACCCTGACGGACCACGCCCGGAACCTCGGCATCATCCTCGACTCCTCCCTCACCTTGACCCGCCAGACCAACGCCGTCGCCTCCACCTGCTTCAACTCCCTCCGCATACTCCGCAAGACTTTCAAGTGGATCCCCCCCGAATGCAGAAAGATCGTCACCCACACACTCATAACCAGCAGATTGGACTACGGCAACGCCCTCTACGCCGGAATCAACAAAACCCTGCTACACAAGCTCCAAACCATGAAGAACGCCGCAGCCAGACTCGTCCTCGGAACCCCATGACACGAGCACATGACCCAGCACCTACGTGACCTCCACTGGCTCCCCATCGAGAAGAGTGACCTTCAAGATACTCACCCACGCCTACAAATCCCTCCACACCATCGGACCCAAATACCTCAATGAAAGTCTCCTTCCACGTGCACAAAAGGAACCTCCGCTCCGCCGACCTCGCCCTGGCAGAGACCCCACGCATCCGCAGAACCAGAGCAGGTGGAAGAGCCTTCTCCTACGTCGCAGCAAAGACCTGGATCGAGCTCCCAGTCAACATCAGACACTCCCCCACCCTGCACACCTTCAGGAGGAGCCTCAAGACTTGGCTCTTCGACTGATCCGGAGCTGCAAACCCACCCCCCCCCCAGTGCCTTGGGACCCTCATGGGTGAGTAGCGTGCTATACAAACCCCTGATTGATTGATTGATTGATTGAATCACACTTAGGTGTTAAATCCCATTTTGGGCAAATTCCATTTTAGGTGCAAAATCACCAGTGACGCAAAGTAAGCAGCATTATGGTATCAGAGTTAAAAACAAAATTACAATAGGTGCAAAATCACATAAGGTGCAAAATCATCCTTGGTGCAACGTGAGCAGGAATGTGGAATGCATTGCAGTGCATAGATGCTTCTCTTCTCAGTCCAGTCACTGCAACGGGATGCACACTTTAGACATGCGGACTAACACCTAATAGACAATAACTAACGGCGACACTGAAATATTACTCTGGCCTCATCTAAAATGTGAACGGCTTTTTAGGTCTCGCCTAGCGATGCAGCGCAAAGCGCTGCTCGCTATGCGAGATCTATTGTTGCCGACTTTTGCTCCGATGCGGGACAGGAGATGTGAACGCGCATGGTGCGAGCAGGAGTTGTAATAACGCCGCAAGCCGTACGCGTGCACATCAACTGTCTGTGCCGAAGCTTAACAGACAGGAGATGTGCACGCGTACGGCTCGCGGCGTTATCACAACGCCTGCTCGCACCATACGCGTGCACATCTCCTGTCCAGGCATGTCTTCAGCATGTTTCTGAAACCGGATGGCAGAAAGTCACGCTAGACTCCACTTCTGATGACGGCCCAACTCCACCTGAAGGGAGATTGATGCGAGAAGGAATCTGTCATTAGACCCTGGTGTCCTCAGGAATCTGACCGCAGAGGAGGGCGCGCGAGGAGGGCTCGAAGGCCAGAGTGACTCAGTGAGGAAAGCTGAATCGGGAAGAAAACGTGCAGAAAATTCCCAGACAAGTCACGTGCGCGTGTCTGAGAAGCCCCAGGTAACTCTAACTGACGCAGCTGGCATGCGCTGCTTAGATAACCTGGGCTCGCGCTGACCTGTGCCGACATCACATTTATTAATGTGATTGCTCCTGGGTCTTTATCCCGAGGCATGAAATCCCATACCCAGCGGGCGTGGCCATTGGTGTAGGCTTTCCAATCTTTGTGGTGTAAACAAGCACAAATATTTCACCTACAATGCTTTTCCTACACTGTCGACCTGCCCTAACGCCAGGACTGCTCCTTAATTAAGGGGTTCCAGCCTTTGAACTGGCGGGTGAAACTCCACATCCTGTGATTCTGGGCAAATCACCTAATCTCCCCGTGCCTACCAAAAAAAATAAAAAATTAAGGTGTCCTTTTGTAACGTAACCGGTGCTCATGTAAAGCGCTCCAACACCTTCGGGTCGAGTTCGCGCTATATAAATATGCAAAAAAAAAGCTTGGGTGACGGAGCGGGGAGAAAGAGCGAGACAGTCACAGAACCGCCCGCCGGTCATCTCACCAAAGAAAGGTATGTGTACAAATGCACTCAATATTGAACATTTCTTTGACTTTCAAAGTTTCCGGTTGCACGTATACACATATTCTATTTGCAGTTTTTTTGTATTTATTGTGCACATATTGCCAGTGTTAGCAACGCTGAAATAAAATATGTCCTCATTTAGCATGTGGAAATATACACTATTGAATAGGAACTGCACAGTCACCAGTTCTGCTCCTCGTTTAACATGTATGTGCTGGGACATAGGTGATTGTTTCAGGTAAGTAGAAGGGGACAGGCGACTAGAATGTCTCAAAGGAAAAGTGTCCTCCACCTCCGCGTGTCATAGTCCTTATGCTGCACTTCTGGGCGGAGTCCTCAAGCTCATTTGGACCCGCTGTGGGGTAAGCAACTGCACAGCTGCCAGTCCCCTTCTGGGGCTACTGTTCTAGTGGCTCCTCCTGTCCTTGATTTCAGGTCAGGACAGTGGCACTACCCATCCGTGTGCTACAGCTGCGCACTACAAAAGGGAGTAGGAGGCAGATCCAGGGCGTGTGTGTGTTCTTTAATGAAATGTTCCGTGGGTCCCTTAGAGCCACTCCACCATCCTTACAGCCCCTCCACCGTCCTTAGAGCCACTCCACCATCCTTAGAACCACTCCACCATCCTTAGGGCCACTCCACCATCCTTAGAGCCACTCCACCATCCTTAGGGCCACTCCACCATCCTTAGGGCCACTCCACCATCCTTAGAGCCACTCAACCCACTCCACCGTCCTTAGAGCCGCTCCACCGTCCTAAGAACCACTCCACCGTCCTTAGAGCCACTCCACCGTCCTTAGAGCCGCTCCACCGTCCTTAGAGCCGCTCCACCCACTCCACCGTCCTTAGAGCCACTCCACCCACTCCACCGTCCTTAGAGCCACTCCACCGTCCTTAGAGCCACTCCACCATCCTTAGAGCCTCTCCACTTTCCTTAGAGCCACTCCACCCACTCCACCGTCCTTAGAGCCGCTCCACCGTCCTTAGAGCCGCTCCACCGTCCTTAGAGCCGCTCCACCGTCCTTAGAGCCGCTCCACCGTCCTTAGAGCCGCTCCACCGTCCTTAGAGCTGCTCCACCGTCCTTAGAGCCGCTCCAGCGTCCTTAGAGCCGCTCCAGCATCCTTAGAGCCGCTCCAGCGTCCTTAGAGCCGCTCCACCGTCATTAGAGCCGCTCTACCGTCATTAGAGCCACTCCACCGTCCTTAGACCCACTTCACCATCCTTAGAAACACTCCACCATCTTTAAATGGAACTGTCTGCAAAAGTATGTTTTGGCAACCGAGGGGTAGGGGCTCGGGGGTCACGATAGAGTCATCACGTTGCACCCAATGGACAGGTATGGAAAAGGTCCAGTTTGAATATCAAAAAGTTAGAGTTCAAATATAATATTAGGTCATGGGGAGGGCCACTGGAATTATGCGATCCTGTGTTTGCTGCTTCTGCTTTATTTTGCATAATTATCCCTCATCTGGCGCATAATCTGTAGATAAATTGTTTCTAACTCAAAAGGATCAAAGGTTACTGAAAACTTGGTAATATATGTTCACACGCTTTGGAAGACCATTCACAGACGTTAGCTGGTCATCTTTCAGTCGCTTATTTATATATTTGGTTGTTAGGCTGGTACTAATAAGGTGACATTTTTGCCCAGACAGTATTACCATGTGTAACAAGCATTTGCAATGCAATAGGTCTCGCATTTGCGAGAGTTTAACCTATTGGCACTGTAAATGACAATGCCTTTTATTTATGTTTTAAAAACCAACACATAAATAAAAGGCATTGCCATTTACAATGCCAATAGCTCAAACTCTAACAACTGCGAGACCTATTGCATTGCAAATGCTTGTTCTGTAAGCTGTGGCTGAAAGAAAGCGACCCAAATGCATCAATGGCTCAATGGGACTAACACAAATACCACTCTCTATGAATGTTGTTGTGTAAATAACTTGAGCTCTGCAGACCAGGCCTAAAGACACAGAGAGTGCCACTGTCAGTGAGAGATGCGGGTGGCACTTCCTTGCTTTCTATTTGACCAAACTGCATTTGCCCTTCTCAGTTGCACAATTGAGAGTGTATGCTTTCGTTGTAAAGGTTACCCAAAATCATGATTGTAAATTGTTTTATGGTTTTTTTTAATGGCTTGATATGATGAATTTGTGCTTTTATGATCTTTTTTTTAATAGATCGAATAAAGATTTTAAACGAAACGAAACGAGAGTGTATGCAACAATTAGGAATTAAGAAGCTTCCTTTCCAGTTTTTACCAAACTTGCATTCTCTATTTTTTTACACTTTTGAAAATGAATTTAGATTGTGGTTCCTTATGAAGAAAGGATGTGTTTCATTCTGACTGTAACTAGTTAAGGAAGGTGGTACTGAAAGCAAACAGCCACACTGAGTTAAGCTAATATTTGATTCATCTTTGCAAATAATAATGTTTTTTGTCTGGCTAACAATGGCAATGCTGAGAATAATAATCATAACATTTTTGTCTGGCCTTGCTGCCCCGTTTTAATTTTCCTGCTTTTTGACTTTGCCTTATTTTGGCAGATTTTCTAACATAAGCTGTATTTTTGTCTCCACAGCTCCCCCTGAGCCCTTGTTGTGCAAATTCGCAGATGGTGGACAGAAGAAGAGACAGAATCAGAGCAAATACACACAGAATGGCCGGCCGTGGCCGAGGGAAGGAGAGGTGAGTGCTTTAACACAGTCGGAGGGAAGGCACTGAGGTGGGGCTAGAAGGAGGGGCGTTCTATCGAGGTTTTCTCATTTTGAGTTCACTCTGAAATAAAGCGCCTAGAAGGTGCTTCACAGATTGAGCGAGCTGATACACAGCTTTAGCTGAAATAAAGACACTATGTTAAATTTGCTAAATTCATGGGTTTAGAGAGGGAATCGTAAAATATCACCCTCCATTAGAACTATAGTGCTGCTCATGATAACACACCCCCAAACAGCACCTAAAACAGCCAGCAGCCTCATTGAGAAACACAAAGACAACACCCATTGCTAGCATCAATTAAGAACACAACACTTCTTCTAGACTGATGGTTGTCCCAAGGCACTGCTGACTGCACCCTACCGTACCCAAGCGTCAATCCCACATTCATCCATCGCGAATAACTTTAGTTTGATCCACGAGACCACCCGTGCTCAATGCGGCCTGGTGGGTGCAGGTGGGCCCTCCGGCACTCATTTAAAAAATGTTTTTCTTTTTTTTTATTGGCAAACGAGACTAGGTCTCAAACAAACACAAAACAAAACAAATGCAGACATTTGTGCACCTTCCCTCCTCCCTATCTCACCACTCACCCTCCCCCCTTTCACCACCCTCACCCAGCTACATATACCACGACCATTAGAATGGCACCAGTTCCTCCTCACTGTTCGAATGTCTATGGACAGGCTCTTGTGTCCTGTATCTTTCTGGGTTCTTGTCTTTCGTCTGTTCCCTTCGCCGCCCCCAGACCTTGGTCATCGCTTCTTCTCCCATTCTATGTGTCTCTCTACATTGTGTACCACCACTCCTCCCCCAATATTTTCTCAAATTTACGGGAGCATCCTCTCCCTTCATGCACCATCTTCTTCCTCATTCTACCCATTTCCATTCCCAGTATCCACTCTTGCAATTTCGGGCCTGCTTTGCTGCCCCATATCTCCATTGCTCTTTTCACCACTATGCATCCTAGGTTAGTACATTATCTATTACAGGATGTCGCATCCGACTCATTCTATATTCCCAGAAGAGTTAGGGTTGCGTTCGCCCCTATAGGTATTCCTGTAGCTTCTTCTGATTTGTGGATTACTCCCTTCCAAAAAAAGCTGAATTTTGGGAAAATCCCACAGTGTGAATGACGGTGCCCCTCTGGCCACAGTGTCAGAGGCATAGGTCATCTTTGGTTCTATCTATTTTGTAAAGCAATGTTGGGGTGTAGTAAAATCTGTGCAGGAGATTCAATTGGATGAGATAGAAGCTCATTTTTATGGCAACTTCTCTGGAGAATTGTAATGCATCTCTCCAGCCGCCATCCTCCAGATCCCCCAGGTCTCTGCCATTGTGCCCTTAGCCGCTCGAGGTACCCTGTGTATTTCTCATCAGTGTCGCATATGTGAGGGAGATAGCTATTTTTTTAATATGCCCGTCCAGCAGCCTCCTCTCCATGGGGAAATCTGCCTTTGTTTCCTCCCCTCAAGGCATCCTCTTTTGTAGAGCATGGCGTAGCTTCAAATATTTGAATATTTGCATTGTGGCCATGTCATATTCTGTCTGGAGCAGTGCTTAGTTTGCAAATAAATAAGTGCCAGGGCCCTCGTCAGGAGGTCACGGCAGCTAACAGCACCGATTGCCCCTGCCAGCCCCTAAAAGTGTGATACTTTAGACTATTCCAGGCCCCCAAAGCTATAAGAATGGCTTGGCAGGCAGTAGTTATTTCCAAAGTATATTGAATTAATAAACAAAGTTTGTGCTGATCGCTAAATTAGACAAACGGTGCCACCATGTGGCAGACTGTCATAGTGCCAGTTTTGACAATTAAGTGCCATTGCTGAGCACTGGAAAGCGCCGGCTCATATCAAGCACTGGTCCGGAGGTGTGTAAATGGTACCATCACATTTGCGTCCCACACATCTTTCAGCGCAGAGTCCAATGCTGACCCATTGTTCAAAGCCTGATTCTTCCCAGGGGTCCCCCCAACGCCAGTCCCTTACCTGGACATCTATTTAGATCCATTTGGCTACGGCTTCTATGGCTAAGACGAACAGCATTGGTGACAGGGGGCAACCTTGTCGTGTGCCCCTCCGGATGGGGAACTCTCTAGAGAAGATCCAATTTACCTTAATTCTGGCTCTGGGAGTTACGTACAAGAGCCTGGTTCATTTCAGGAGCTTGGGCTCAAGTCTCATATTCTCCATGATGGCGAACATGAAGGGCCATTCTATTGAGACAAATGCTTTGTTGGCATCTAACAACGCCACTTCCAGTGGTACCCTCAGCTTCTTTGCCGCTGTGATGTTATTGTAAAGGTGTTGCAGGTTTAGCCTTGTCGATCTTTGGGGTATGAAACTGTTCTGGTCTGGATGGACTCGGTCGGAAATTACACTCGAAGCCTATTTGCTAATGCTTTGGCCAGTGTTTTGGTGTCTGGATTTAGAAGTGATATCAGCCGGTACGAGGCCCACCCGTCTTTGGGTTTACCCACTTTATGGATAAGGACAATTGTTGCAGTGTTCAGATCCGTGGGGAGCTCCCGTCATCGGTATGCCTCCAGGTCCATCTCGTGCAGTGGGTCTATAATCTTGCCTGCCATTCTTTTGACCCAGAGTTTTCCCAGATTGGTTCTGGGTAAGGGCTAGGAGTATTTCTTCCCTCATCAGGTACTCTTCTATTTCTAGGGTTTTTCTTCTGTCCAAACTCCTTCAGGGGCAGTGACGTGCAAAGGTCTGTAGATCCTGCCTGAGGGTTGTCAAGTGTTCGGCACAGAATTCCTGGATAGTCAGCCATAACTGCTGCTATTTCCTTGCCACCCGTAATTTCCAAGCCTTCTGGGGCTATAAAGTCCCTGATGTGGCTCCTGTCCAATTCCTTACTGCTGAACCATGCCAGGAGCATCTGTGGCTACTGTACGGAACTACCCTGTTTTGAGGAGGACTCGGGTCAGTTTGTCAGTTTCCAGGCTGCCAGTGCTTGTGTAAAGCTTTCCAGTTTCCCCATCAGTGGTCTGTGTGCATGGGAAATGTTAAACCTGTCCTTGTGTGGAAGCATTGTCATATTAAAATCTCCTCCTAATATAGTTGTAGCTTGTGGCAGGTCGATGAGTAGGCATCTCAGGTGCTGCAGGGTGTCAACCTGCGACCTGGGTGCGGCATACACATTAACGAAGGCTAGGGTTTCCCCCTCCCGGATTGCCATGTATCTCCCTAGGTCATCAGATCTGACCTGCGTTACATGGAGCACTACTGTTTTTCTTCCTAGGATTGCGAACCTGTGGTGTAACCGTAGTGACTAGCTACAGTGTACTTCCCTCTTCTGAAGAATCCACAATTGGAGCCCTTTAGGTGTGTGTTTTGCAGAACCACCACATCTGCTGCTTATCTTGTCAGGGCTTTAGTCACTAGACCACACTTAATTTGCTCCCTAGTCCGTTGACATCCCACGTTAATAATTTAATAGCATGGATCCTTGTATTTGCCATGTCTAGTCCTTTTATTATGTGTTCACTTCCCTCCCGAGTGGTGTATCCCCCCCACTTAGTCGTGATACCCTTGTGCCTCTGCTGTCTTGTTAACTCTATCCCAATCCCCTCCCCACCCCACCTAATCAGGCCAAAGTATTTGAACTGACCGCCACCCCAATGCATGGTATGTCGTTTCAAAATCATGAAATAACTTTAGTAAAGTATATCGGACTTTATGCTGATATTGCTGGGACGTTGACTGCAAGTAATGATTAAAGCCAGTTACCAATCATTCCAGAGGTGCTTGCCGGGGTCCCCAGGCCCTTGTTCCTTGTACCATCCATCGGGCAAGCATCAGACTATTTTCTCAGACGTCATAGAGGTGACCATTGGGGGGTTATGTCGTTCCCTTCTTCCTTCCGTTCATGGTCATCCTCGTGGGATCCTTTTGTCTTCCCCGCCAGTGCTTCCCACCTGTGGATGGTTTCCAGGGCACACTGTTGCTGGATGTCCGCCACCTCTTTGGCTCTTTCCGTCTTCGCTTGATCCTTTGTCAGGGTCAGTTGTAGCCATTGTCGTGTCTTGTGGTGCTTCTTGCATTTTTGCCATCCCTTTGTTTGTGTTGGCTACCTATTATTGGGGGTTGGGTAGCTGTGTCTCTCGAGCCAGTCTCAAACCTCCTCCGCTGTCGCAAAAAAGTGTGCCTCACCTTGGGCTATTATCCAGAGCTTAGCAGGGAAAAAAGGGGGTGTCAGAGGTCCAGCGTGCTCAATTGTTTTTTTACTCTCAAGAAGGTCCCTCTTTGGTGCTGCACTAGGGTAGTATAGCCTGCATAGATATTGACAATCGCCTCTTCCATTTCCCAGGGTCCCAGTGTCCGTGCCACTTGCAGGATAGCATCTCTGTCTCGGAAGTTCAGCAGACTGGCCACAATGGCTCTGGGTGGGGCGCTGGGGGTTGGAGGACTCCCTGTACTCTGTGGGCCAGTTCCAGTGTTAACTACTTGGAGGTTTTACCCCCCAACACCACTGATGATAGCAAGTCCTCCAAGAACAGCTCCAGCTAGGACCTTCTACTCTTTCTGAGATCCCCACCATGCGGATGTTGTTGCGGCCGGAGCATCCCTTGGTTTCGTTTATTTTTTCCGTTAGGCCAGGCTCCGTCTTTTCCAGTTCTCGTATCCGGGTGACACCCTTGACCACATTGGGCTTGATCTGTTCTATGTTATATTCCACATCTGAGACTTTGTCCACTAGCTTTCTGTGGTCAGCATGTAAAGGTTCACCTCCTGTGCCACAGTGTCAATTTTGGATTCTAAGGCTGCCTTGGTTTCTTTTAAGGCTGCCAATATGGTTGTCATATGTACCTCCAATCCTCGTTCCATCTTCGCAGCCATACACCCATTTCTGTTGCTCTGCGTTCTGGCGTGGCCTTCTAATGGGGAATGTTTGGCGAGTTTTGGGGCAGATCATTCCTGCACCTCTGCAGTTTGTAATACATGCCTTCTCACCCTTGTTTATTGGAGGCCTCCCCCATGTGGTGCAGTCCTTTCTTGCCTGTCTTCTTTGTTGGCTAGTATGGTTCTTCCTGGCCGTTCGGGGCAGCCACCAGCGGGTGCTCTGTCTACCCCATAGGAAGGTGCCCCCCACGGTCCCTCAAAAGCAGTGCCCCAGGCATGTGAACCCCCACCACCTTGAACCTCTGTAGGTGTCTCCTGTAGTACTCACTGGGTCCTGGAAGCTGCTAGCTCGATCTGCAAGCCTCTCTGCAGTTCTCAAGTCTTTCTGGCAGAGGTGAGAGCTGCTTCAGCTCCCCCTTCTCTGGCATCTCCCCCCACACAGGCCTCGTGTTTCAGTGGGCACATTGCAGTGGGTGCCCCCCCAACCACGGGTGCTGCCAAGATCCCAAGGGAGGGTGGGGGGGTCCAAATTGTCCAAATTAAGTTGTAAAGCAATGGCTTCTTCTAGATATTTTCCGTAAGCTGCTATAACAGAGGTGTACCCAGTTTTTTTGATATTTCATATTTTCTGTATATGTATTAATTTATTTATTTATCTATAATAAATGTTGTTTTTTAAGCACACAAAGGGACCAGGGTCGATTTAAATATGATGGGTATAACCTGAGGTGGCATGATGGGCAAAAAAACTATAGGTTGGACTGCTAACCTGAGTGATTGCCAGTGGTTAGACTGTTTGCAAGCATTCCTTCTACCACCATTTGTGTGTTTGATGTAACACCCTAGATGGCAAAGCATACTCCTGTGCTTATTGTGCCACCTGTACCATGCTGCACCTTACTGAGGCCCAACTAGGCTGAAACTGTTTTTGGGTTGCTTGTGTTCCAGTTCAGAGAGGACCTGACTTGGCAGTTCAGATTAGACTGTTTCTATTGGAGCAGGGCCAAGACTGATATGCATAATATTGGATCTAATCTGAGGTGGCATGCTGGGCAAAAAAACGATGGTTTGGAATACTACAGCGAGCAATTGCCAGTGGTTCGAGTAATTGCAAGCGTTCTGCCCATCACCTATTGTGGATTTATCTTTTTAACACAGTATTAGGCCTGTGCATAGCTGTAGGGGAGCAGTTTAAGCCGAAAGTGTCTCACGGGAGGAAGGTTTGTTGAGAAAAGGTGTCACAAGAGACATTTTCCTACTTTTCTAGTATCTCAAGTGGCTTTCTAATGCGAGGTATGCCCTTGTGCCTCAGCGTTAACATTTGGCCGAGATACCATATAGCTTATTTCACATAACTTGTGTGTAAGCTTGCTTATTTTTCACAACATTTTGTGTAAATTAGGAAAAAACACTCTATTTCACACCCCCCTACATGAGCAACTCCCCCAGCTTGGATCAGCAGTACCTGAACATACGCATCATTGGGAGGCTCCCCCACTTGCGATATTACATCTTGCACTTAATAAAAGGCCGACAAAGCCACTCTTCGAAATCCTGTCATCTATTGCTGTAGAGAGGACAAAAAGCCCATCACCCTAAATGTAACCATTGAAAAGGACAGACATACATCTCTGGAGAGAACAGGAACCCTGTGCACTAGCGAGGCATCATGAGCTGCCACGGTTGCTGCAGGCTTAGAGCGGTGGGGCGGGATGGGGGGGGGGATTTCGAGAGATGACCACAAGGGAAAATTAAATAAATAATTAATTTTCCCTTGTGGTCGTCTCTCGAAATCCCCCCCAGCCGGCCCCACCGCTCTAACCTGCAGTGGCCGCGGCTGATCATGAGGGCTGTTGAAGATGACGATGGTCTTTGACAGCCAGAGGACCTGTCCTATTCAATAAGGCCAAACCACAGCAGACCTTGGGTGCATATTTACAAGAAAATGTCAGAGTGCAGAGCTGCGCCAAATTTGGCAGCACCGCACTTGGACATTTTCAAAACGCAGGGATGCGCCGTATTCACAAGAATACGGCGCACCCCTGTGTTTTCCCTAGAGCTGGCGCTAAATTTTGCTGCCTAGCCCCAATGCAGGGACTCTTGCATCATAGTGCAATGGTGCATGCGTTGCAGGGAAGGATTGATTATGTGCAGGAAGGTGTCCCTTCCTGCATGTACACAATCATTAATGGCGATTTGTTACTTCTATGTGGGCTACAAAATGCAGCACACATAGAAGTAGCAGATCATCATTATTTAATGATTGTTTATGTGCTGGAGGGGACACCTTCCTGCACATAAACAATCATTAATGGCAATTTGCTCTAAAAAGCAAAAACGAGGAGAAACAAAAGTATTACTCCCCGTTTTGTCGTTCTAACGCCTGCTCTTGCATGGCCTTAGTTTTTGGCACTGCCTCTGAATTACACCTCCTTGTAAATCTGAGACAGCTGCAAAAGCAATGGGTGTTGCGGTGGAACGCCCACTGCAACACCCAATACACCCCCCTTTCATGCTAAGTGATGCGTGTAAAGGGGCCTTATTTACAAGACAGCGTTAGGCCACAAAATGTGGCTTAACGCCAGATTGTAAATATGGAGAAGGTCATATAATCAGGATGTCGCTAAAAGTGACGTTTTGGTGGTGATATCCCTTGTAAATATGTCCTCCTATGTCATTATTTCTGGTGAAATTCTAAAGCAAATTGTCTTAGTGAGGGGCGAGAAAAATACCCCATTTCATAGTCATGAATCACCTTAAGGGAATGAGAAGTAAAGATAGGAACGGCCATATCTCCCATCAGAATACACAGAAAATTGTGGATGTTGACACTTAAAAAATGGCCGGATATTTAATGTTTTGGTTCTCATCCTAGGTGGTTGAGTTTTAATGCATCCGAAAGGACTTGAATTACACAGATCACAGAAACTAGTAGCCATAATCGTACAATATTGGGTGGAACCGAAATTCTTTTTTTTTAATGTTTATTTTTTTAATACATGAAAATGGAACACAATATGTTTTTGGCATCCTGTCCTTCCTTTGCGACATTCCTGATTAGCTTGCGCAAATGTCACCGTTTCAAGCAAAACAAAACAATATTCAGCTAGTACACAACAAGATTCAATTAGGAGCTAAAACAGCTGCTTTGTATCTTTTTCATTTTTGTAATTGTATTTGTTTATTGATTTTAGGAACAAGATAGTATTACAGTTCAGTTACTTGTCCCATTCCCCCCTCCCTCCGCCCCCCTAAACAAAGAGATAGACGTGAGTTACACCATATTCAAATGAATATAAGTCCATACATAACATTTGGATTACTTATGCAGCACAATTGGTATCAGTGCATCTTATTACTGTAAATCAACATCACAGACACATCTAGAAAGTATTAATCATCTGTTCGTTTTGCATCCTGTCTCAGTTCAGGGCTTCCCATTTCCTGTTGTAGTCAGACTTCTACTAAGTCCCATTCCACCCTTCCTCCCTGTTCCACTCCGTTGTAAACCAACCTATCACGTACCCCACATTCGGCCCGTACCCACTTCGCAAATTCCCGTAACCGTTGCTTTTGTGTGGGCAGTCGTATGGTCATCCTTCTCAAGGCTACACACTTCTTTGCCACAGTGAGTCCTAATTCCAATACAGTCACATATTTAGTGTGCTTATTACGGGTGACTAGTCCCAGCAAGCACATCTGTATCGTTGGCTGTAGTTGTAGGTCAGTTAGTATCATAGAAACGTGAGTGTTCGTGGCATCCTAAATGTAGATATTTTCGGCTGGTAATCGGACCTTTGCTATATGCAGATCTCTGCAGCAGGTGCCCTGCTAACTGAGCTAATGTACCAGCAGACGAAAGGCACAGATAACAGAACAGACAGACATGAGCGCAGGTTGAATGGGAGATACATGCCCCTAGAAGCAGAGAAGCCAAATGAACGTCTTAGCACATCTGATAAGTTCACCAGCCCCCTCCAAGGCAGGATGACGCTGAGCCATGCTTAGCTGACATGAAAGGACCACACTTGGATGCACAGATGCCATTGGAGCTATGACAACAACTGCACTGATGAGATTTCGTCTCTGAAACCTGAAAGGTCAATGACTGAAGTCTCAGATTCCATTCATGTCACTCCAGCTGTAACAACAACTGTACAGAAAGCAGTGATCAGCTTTTCACTCTGGAAACACAAAGGCCATCGAATATCAGTCACATGTTGCAGAGCAGCAGCTCAGCATCCTTCATGACAAACTTAAAGGAAAAAGACTTATTTGAGGATTAAAGGCTCAGGGGTGTCCATCATCAGAGAAGTGGCACACAGCCAACATCACAGACACCTGCATTTTTGTGCTACAAATCCTTGCCATCCATCCCTTCATTCTGACATTCAGCTACGTTTCTGAGATCAACTCTCTAACAGAGTTACCCCCTCCAAAACAAAGACTATGGGCCATATTATCAAGAACGGCGATAACATTATCGCCGCTTTAGCGGCAGGAAACTGCCGCTAAAGCGACGATAAGGGGCTTGATAATATGCCCTATAGAATTCCAATAGAAGCCCAGGTTTGATGTCCTTCACACCAGAACCTGGGCTTCTATTGGAATTCTATAGGGCATATTATCAAGCCCCTTATCGCCGCTTTAGTGGCAGTTTCCTGCCGCTAAAGCGGCGATAATGTTATCGCCGTTCTTGATAATATGGCCCTAAACCTGCTTAGGAAGAGAACTGATAAAAAGAAATCTTGCAACATATACAGAACTTTATGAGTGCTGCAATACACCTCCTCCAAGTGCTCTACCCCAGCGGTTCTTAACCTGTGGTCCAGGGACTCCTGGGGGTACGTGACACCTACTCAAGGGGTCGGCAACTGCTTAGAAAATTAAATAATATTATCAGATTAATATGGTGTATATAGATAACGAAGCGAAATGTTAAATTGTAAAACTTTCGGTAAATGTGAAGAAATTGGAGGTCAAAAATGAAGTTGGTCTCCTCAGATTGATTCGGGGGGCAGTGCAAGTGCATTCAACAGAATATAGTATGGACGATAGGTGGCCTCGTTGAATTTAGAAAAGACACAAACCTCCCATTAAAATTAACATTTGGATTTGTCATATATTTTGTGTGAATTAAAACAAATATGTCATAATTTGTGTTTTTGTTTGATGAATGCTTGTTGCCGTATTTTTGTGTATTGTTTTGCAGTTCAAATCATCGAAATTGCTTAGATCTTGGTCCCCGGATTCCAATAATGACTTAGTGGGGGTGACCCAATTCCAATAATGATTCAGCGAGGGTCCAAGGATTCCAGTAACGATAAAGTGGGGGGTCCACAGAAGTCTACAGGTTGAGAACCACTGCTCTACCCTACTTGAGATAGGGGTATGAGGTATTAAATTAAGGGTAGAACTGGAGATCTCCAGTTGACAACCAAAGCAGTTGTATAAGAAGCTATGCTCCTACCACCAGACCATAATAGATGAAGGTGGATGTGGCTGCACGGTAAGGCTTCATATCACAGAATAAGGGGTCCTCTCATTAAGGGACTCTGAAAAGGAGGTGTGACATACAGGTCCATTCCCTTTGTCCAGAGAAAGGGGCGTTTGTTACATAAGGCAAGAGCAAAAGGGAAACAAACAGATTGGGGCCCTTCACAGGCACACTCTACATGCCCTCGACATGGAGTGCGGCACTGGAACGGGAGGGCCCTCGAAACCCATAACACCAGAGCAGAGGAGAATGAGGCCAAGGCCCTATGTGTCCCAGTCAGTGCCCCAGAGGAAACCTGGCCTCCAGAATATGTGCCTGCATATTGAGGCCCACACTGTTCAATAACTCTAAAACAAAATGGATTCGGACTGTCACTACAGAAAGACTGCAAAGCAGAACCATTGCACAGCACATCCCAAGCATGTCAAAACATGCAAACCAGAGGGAATGAAAGAAAGAATGAAGGCAAGAAAGAATGGATGAAAAGAATAGAGACAAGCATTAGCAAAGCCAACTGGGCTTGCCTTTCAATGTCGTTACCTGACGTTTTAGCTTTGCTAATGTTTTTCTGCCGATGTGGCTGTACAGCAGCAACAAGAAAACGAAATAATTGTTTGATGATGCAAAACAGCATCATAAAATAAAAAAAGAGCAGTGAGGAGTACTCATTCACGCTTCATGATGCTACGGCTGCCCCAGCATCAACACGAATGCACGCACATATGTTATAACACAGAAGCCATTTCATTTACCTTTTCGCTGTAAATAAAAAATATATCAAAAGTGCACCATTATATATATATATATATATATATATATATATATATATATATATGAATAACTTTACTGAGACGTTACCAACAAGAAACAATAGATATTCTTGGAATGATTCCTTATATCATTCTTAATTTATATTCTTTCGATGAGTCAGTTAATAAAGCACTACAGCCACGGCACTACAGCCAACACGTGTTATGCGCACACTCACGCTTCTTCAGGGCTCTCTAGTTAATTTTTATGGTTCACCAAGCTCAATCCTGTAAAGTGAGTAAAATCTTCAGTCTAATGTAGCTGCCTTAGTGTCACCCAACTGTCAAGGAGGTGATTCTTCAGCACGTCTCCACTAGAACCCATTATTACGTTACAACTGCACCTTCCACATGATCCTCAAATTAATAATAAGTAGTAGCCTGAGTCAAATTCTTATGTCACTTTCCAACATGCATCTAGTCAGGGCGATAAGGTAAAAGATCAATCCCCCTGATAAGGGATATGCAGCTTTCTCACACTACAACTACCCTCCAGTCCGGTTCAAGGTGCAATCTTACCATTCTAGCTGTAAATAAAAAATATATCAAAAGTGCACCACAAAAAAAAAAAGAGAGCAATAGAGATCCAGGTTGGGGATGTAAACATTTGAAAAACAGAAAAAAGGGACAGATGGGGAAGCAACAAAGAAGCTCGAGTGGCAGTGTGGAGCAAAACAGAGAGTGAGGGTATGGAATTTCAATGGGAAGCAGTGCATGAGGGAGGGAGCAAGAGTCTGGAGAAACGCAGAGAACGTGGTGGATACGAATGTGGAAGCATCAAACGATGAAGAAAGCAAAATAAATGACCTTGTATGGAGTGCTGAAGGAAAAATAAAAAAAAGTAGTTTACTGAATGTAAGCAGTGGAAGGATGCAAGTCATCCTATCAAAAGGATGGTAAAGAAGCTATGCTAAATGGGCGGGACAAAGACAAGTTGAGGATTGAAAGCTTTAATTAAGAAGCAAGCAAAAGAGATTGATAAGTAAGCCATTCAATGGTAAACAGTGGGCTTACTCAAAGCCCCACTGTAACTACTGGTATTGTCCACAGTAGGTCTTCAACTTCAAAACTACAGGAAGAAAGAAGGTAAAGAAAGATCTAGGCATTGAAGCATAACTCAGCACAGGAAAAAGCAACCAAGGAATCAAGAAACTAACAACGAGGACTACTAAGTTAATTGCCAGCTACCTGTGTCTCAAAGAAAAGGGGATGGGATAAACTATTTGTTACATTAAAATGCCTGGTGCTGTTGACAGTTTCCTAGATGTGATTCCTCTTGTAATAGCAGAAGAGAGGAGCAAAGCAGTACTGAAATGTAAAAGTTGTCATCTGGTAGCTACATGACTGAGTTTGGAAACCTGGGTTCTAGTGTCAGCTTTCAATATATGGAATTTGAATTATGTGGAATGTATTGTACCATTCCCCACCAATGACATCCACCACTGATGTTTGTGACCATTCTGTTGCCAATGATCTATTGGACTGTCTAGTGGAAATGCCTGTAATTGATGAGTTAGAAATGCTTTGATTACTAAATACTTCGCTCAATAAATACAAAACATTGGATGTTAGATCTATATATCTATGAGACGTCGGGACATTGAGTACTGAAAATATATGGAAGCATTTTAGTCCCCATTTTAGGCTACTAGCCTTCCTGGTTAGAAACGCTCTAGATCAGAGAGCAGTCTGACCTGGGCAGCTGGGGCTGCCCACGGTAATGTGATGTGGTGTTGTGAGTAGTCACGGCTTCATTGGTGCCAGCTCTTCCGCCTCCCTATCCGTGCCAGCTTTCTCAGACATGAATTAATATCTCTCTGCTGGGCTGGGAGTCATTTATAACACAGACACAGTCCCAGGGATGCTTCCCCGCTGCCAGCCATCACTGAGCTCAGCTTCATAACTCTGACTGCATTTAACATCCAGACAAGCCCTGTCTACTGTTTCCGTAAACAGGTGTCTAGCCTCAAGGCTGTAATATTTTCAATGGACCGTCTTTCGACATATGCGGGAAACGTAAAAAAGGGGAGGTCCATACAATAATGATGTACCGTTTAATGGCGGATTCCAGCAACCTAAAATCCTTGCCCCCACCCACCTGTCCATGATTGTTCTGAAAATACAAGGACATTTAGTGATATATATATATATTTTTTTTTTATTTCATATTTTTTTATTGCCCAATTTTTTATACTTCTGCCTGTGTGATTCAATGTACACCCTTAGGTGTTCTCTAAAGTAATCGCACTAGTTGGATCCCAGAACCTAGATAGATCACTTCAAACCTTGAAGTTTATAAACAACTCATTGGTGTCCTAGCTAGGCCCAGATAGGCAGCTTTTGAGCAAAGCAACATAACATAAAGTTAAATACATTTAAAAAGATATACTTAGATAAATTTACCAAAAAGTCAATCTAAATAGAAATCACAGAAAATCCTGGCATGAAAGCCGGATATGGAATCATTCCTCCTGGACCAACTTTACAAACATGAAAGATAGTGTATATTCCTTTGGACATTGTAAACAATGCTCTTTTTAATCAGTCAAACAGACACAATCTTTATTGAAGGTAAAATCGTATGTCCTGCTTCAGAAAATTAACACGGAAACAAGATTATGCCTTTATACTCGTGGTCTGATCTCAATGTAGATAATTGTTTTTATTTTGAATGCATGAAAGCTAAACATTGGTGCACCCTTTAAATACATTTTTGCCCAGTAGTGATTACCTTATTTATCTCTATCTCACCCTGTATGTTCCCTGAATTGGTCTTTTACCCTGCAGACTAAGCAAGCCCATACACAAGCACAGCTGGGGATGGTTGTGGAGTTAGAGAGATTCCCATCCTGTAGATTCAATGTAGGTAGGATGACCTGCGGTATTAAGACTATTGACCGTATAGAGTCATGGCTGCAGCCAGATGGAGGTCTGGCAGGGTCATGCATGTCCACAATCGTGTGGAAGGTGATGCGGAGAAACCCTGGGCTCGGCTTGAGGTCTAGCTCCTGTGGAAAACAAATCTGTGGATCGGGCGATAGCATATCCTGTACATGGAACCTTTCTCTTGGAAGGGGAAGTTGTGTCAGAGGATGGATGGTTAACTCAATGACACCATCGCCATCACATCATCTTGGTGACAAGCTCTTGGCCTGGCATCCGCTCTTGTGAAAACGACCATGAACATGGGGAACATTTTCAGTACCAATCTGTCCTTCATTGTACAGGTCAGTGAGGTGGTTCCACTATATAGAAAGCATCAAAGGATGCTTTCCAACATTTCAACTCGTACTGCCAGAGCGCAAGATGGTGGGTCCTTTCAAGAGTCCATTACTATATAAATATGAACAGTGCCCTTGCTAAATCACTAATACCAAAGTTCCAGGTGCAACAAAACAAGAGACACAACACTATGAAGCACGTGCCCACATCCCCAAGTGTATCCCACTGCTTTCTTGTTGAACAAAGACTTACGTTCAACATTTTCTGCACCCTCCCCAAAGCTTTTTGTAGTGACCCAAAGTACCTTCAGTCAAGAACTCATCATTTTCCAGAAGAACAAAATGAAGAAGTTCGAAGGCGGAATATGAAGTCCCTTGGTACATCCCTCTGGAACAATCTGTCAAGAGTGGATTTAGGATTTTGGGAATACTGATAGAGAAGGACCAGCTCAGATCATCTCCTTATTACAGTCTTTTATGTAGGGTGCGGATCCAGAGATCTCCTAGTGCCGGAGGAGGGTCGGCTGGAGGGTACGGTTCTGAACTTTAGGTTCTGGTGTTTACTGAGGGGCAGGAGTAATAGGAGGTCAAGGGGAGTTGACCATCTGTAAGGGCCAAGTACAGGGAGAGTCTGGTCTTGAATTCCATAGAAAGGTCACATCAGTGCAAGCAGGACACAGTGCCCCGTCAATGCTTGGATCCACGTGGAGGCTGTTATATATTTATTCATTTTTAAGTTATATAAAGTGCTTTATGATACCAAGATCATTTCTGAGCATTAAACGACGTAATAAACAAACAGTTAGAAGACAAGAAAAGGGAAGTTAGAGTTAAATTGTTTTGTCGAGGATCTATGTTGAGACCAGAATGGCAAGATGCAATCAGTGCTGTTTCATAATTGGCATTATTAACGTAGAAGAGTTAAAAATTAATGGAAAACATGCAAGGAACCAAACATATATGTCACATGGTACATGATGATCTTTGCTACGAGTGCATGAGCCACTGACCTGTTTCACTAGGACTGCAGTTTGTGAACTTCAGGTTGCACAAGAATCTCTGTAGCACATGCATCCATGCAATGAGAAATCGTTTTCGTATGTTAGTATATTAAACTGGGAGCTACAGGTTACATGTGAGCTCTGCAGGAAGGACATAAACTCCACACAGACCTCTGCAGTGTGTGCATTAGCACTCACGTCAAGCAGGATACTCTCGGATCTCTGCAGAAAGTGCCTGAACCTTATAAGCTATTTTATAATTTTGTAGGTTTGGGACTTATTCAGTAAGCAGAGCAGCGGTTTCGTTGCACAGGGGTGGGCTACATGACAAAGCACATTGCGCTCAAGCCTACTGCGTAATCGCAGTGGTAAATGGCAGTGATTTGTGCAGACACCATTTACCACCATGTCACGAAAGTGGGTCTGAGGCAGTAGGATTGTGAGACATGGCTGTTTGTCTTTTAGAAGATGGTCTGAGCTACAGCTGCATTGAAAGGCAAAACAATCCCACAACACCACACTGTCACATTACAAAGACATAACACAATTGCATAATGCTACAATAGTGATAAATGAGCACATCAAAATTCCATGCCACTACAGTAAATAAATTAACATACAACTACAACACAGTCCCACCACAACACACTGTCGCATTACAAAGACACAACACAACAGCATAATGCTACAATAGTGATGAATGAGCACAACATAGCATGCCACTATAGTAAATAAAGTAACATAAAACTATAACACAATGACACAACACACCAACATAGGAACACCAGAAAACACTACAGAAAATAACAGAATAAATACAAAACACAAGTCATCAATATAACACGTCAACAATTCAGAACAACATATCCACACATCTATAAAACAGACAAGCACAAGACACTAACACAAAACAGCAATATAAGAAAACAACAAAACATAACACACCAACAATACAGTTGCGTGGTGATAGTTCATTGTGTTTTATTGCATTTGCTGTGTTCATTATCTGTTGTATCTTAATGATGCACTGCTGCTTAACGTTGAGCTGTAATGAGTTGTGTTTTGTTGATTTTGGGTATTTGTGGTTGTGGTGTTGTACTGTTGTTCTGCAGAATTTCAGCATGCGCACACATGCAATAAATGGTGCAGTCATGGTGTTGCCACTGTTCCTCCTACTGAGAGCCATTGGGTGGGTAATAATAACAATTGTTGTCAGTGCCTTAATAATATCCAGCTCTTGAAACAGCGCTATATAAATGTACTAAGTTATTATTAGCTCAACAGATGATTTTTAGCAGCATCCGAACTTCCACATATACAGTACCTTTAATATAATTGATGCTTGTAAATGAAACTTTTTTTTCCCAGGGTAACTCCAGTCTGATGAAGGGTAAATGCCATCATGTTCAAATTTAGTGGGAGGAGTCTGTAAGATGCAAATATAAACGATAATGTCATTCCTAAATTGAAAGGGGGAGGACATTATATAATTGGATGATGAACTGTGACAATGTAATTTTATTTATTTCAAAATTTAAGAAAAACAATCTTTTTTTTCCTCCCTTGAAACTGCACACAGACTGGTATGGCGTTGACCTATGACCCCACAGCTGCTATGCAGAATGGGTAAGTAATGAATCTTATTTGTTAAATTTTTGAAAATGTGTATTACAGTGTATATCAAAGTTTTTTCATACTCTTTCCGCCAAAGGTATCCATTACAGAGGTTGGTTACGAGTCACTTGTAGCCTGGCATGGGGACAGAAGGACTTCACTGGCCATATAATACTAGGTCTACGGGTAAAACATAGATCTTGGTAACTTTCTGTAAAACTACAGCAGGTCAGCAAGTCAAAGGAAGCTTCGTATAATTTTTTTTGCATTTCAGCACATTTATTAAAGTTTTTGATTAAACAAACAAGAAAGCAGTATATGGTCTTGTGCACAAATACACATATATTAAGAAAATACACCATGAAACGAAAAAAAGAAAATGTGTATCTATTCAGAGAAATGTCGCGAGTGACATAGCTTGAGTATCCCTGGTTATCGGAAGAAAAGAAGGGTATAGGAAAGACAAAAAAGAAGGATAAAGAAGGTAGAGGAAGTAAGAGAGGCACGCACTTAGTTGGTATGATGCATAGCAAAAATAAAAGGTAATCAATATCTACAGGAGTTTGATTTTCTACGGCTAAAGGGCTAGACTATCTCACAGAGATATAGAGTGGGTAGTATTAAAGTTGTCGTTAAGTACAATAATGTCAGCACTCCTAACATAGCAGACCTGTGCCCACCACATATGATACGAAATATTATTTATCCACCCCTAGAGGATAGTTTTGATGCCTATTGTGAGTAGCAGATCCAGTAAATGAAAATTCCAACTGTTAAGTGTTGGTTTCGTTGTAATTGCTGAAGGGCCAAGAATGACAATTATATGATTGACACTTCAGGCCTGATTACAAGTACAGCGGTCCATAGGACCGCTGTATTCACAGTGGAGTGGCGGGAACTGCCGCACTGGAGGTCCGACCGCCACATTTTGAGTGCGGCGGTCCCGGCTCCACAAGACCGTCGCAACTGCTGGGGATTCGCGATCCCTAGGTGGTGGCGTGGCAGTGTGGCCCAGGAATATGCTGGCGGTGCCTCTGCAGTATTGCCAAGCATATTCTGAGTTTCCTCACTGCCACAGTTTTCAAGGCGGTGAACAAGGGGGTAAACATCCTTCAGACTGAAGCTGGAATCCCACTGTGCCTTTACAGTGCCGGCAAAAGAACAAACTCATTTTTAGTATGCATTCATTCAGCACACAAGTCGTTATAACGACTTGCCTTAGGGGGGAGCATTGGTGGAATGGTGTTGGATTTAAAGTCCAACACCTTCCCTACTGTTGGGCGTACTGGAGTTGGAATAGTAAATTAACCTATTCCAAAATCCAGCACCCCCCTCAGGCAAGCCGTTATAACGACTTGTGTTCTGAACGACGGCGCTGTACTGAATGACGGTGCTGTGAAGGCACAGTGTGATTCCGGCTTGCGGAATACCGTTACACATTCGAACCCGCTATAAAAACTGTTTCGGTGAGGAAACAAAGGGGGCCCTATAGAGCCCCATGCAGGGGGGCACATGTTGTGCCACCCTAGGTGCATGCACCCTTTTTCCTGCACGGCATGGACTGCAGAGTCCATACCGTGGAGTAACGGCCTTTGGCGCTCCCATTGGGGTGCATTTTTGATGCGCCTTTAAGTTTATATATGGAGATTCACGTCCTTTTGTCTTTCCAAATAAAGTTAGTGATTAGTGTATCTATGCTGTTGTGGAAGCTTTCTGAGAGTTGTAATGGAAACATTCAAAAGACAAAGTTTACTTGAAGGGCCACTATCATTTGTATTATATGTCCCCATCAAGTGATGTTTTTTGGTGACCAGGCTTCCAACATAGTTTTTATTTTAGTAAGAAGTGTAGATTCAGAATAGGATCTCGTTTCTCTTTAAAGTCTGTTTGCAATTCAATGTCCTGATAATTTAAACAAGAGGGTTGCCATTTTAGATTGGATACTGAGGCCATATGAGGTAAACATAACATATTGAATGGGGAAATTTCTGTTTCTTTCTCTAATTAGGGAGTATTCAGAGACGGACGCATAGTTGCTGATTAGGGTCAATATTTTGGGTATTGCTTCCTCTGCTTCGCTAGAGAAAATTAGCCCATCATCCGCTTAGGTGGACAATTTTAAGACCCAGAGAGGAAGGGAATTCCCTAAATTAGCTTCTTGTCATAGTCGTGCGTCACTCGGCTATTTGGATTCTCTTATGGGACCTTTGCATCTTTGCTGGTGTAGATGAAGGGATCCAGTTCTGTAATGTTACCATATTAAGCTAATGATGGATTTATATTCTACTTTTAATAAGAATTTACAATTAGTTGTTGATAAGAAGACTAAAAGTGTAATTTATAGTTTAGCAGGTATGGGGAATCCACCAAATAATGTCAGTCAATCTCTCTGCCAAGCTCATTGTTCCCCTGCCCCATTAAGAGGTGGGTAAAGTACCAAGTTGCCAGTAGAAAAGCTTCAGTTAGTTTCCCCAATTGAATCCATTGACTGATGGGCCATGAATCAGGGCCCTCCCTTTTAGGGGTGTTTCTTCTGAAGTATATTTTCCTGTTCAGGACTGCTAGGAAAGGTCTGGGGGACCCAAATGGAAACAACAGAAATTACCCTGGTGCACAGGGAAAAACCTCTCAGCAAGTCAGGTCTATTGATTGATTGTTTTTCAATAGCAAGCAATGGCTTTGGGATTTGTTGTTAATTTTTTAAAAAATTGCTGAGCACACAAAACAAATCTACCACCCGCTCATCAGTATTCTCTTGCTTCAGTGCAACCGCTGCACCGGCCCTCTGGTTGCCATTCTTTTTCCCTTCCTGGTGTGAAGGAGCAGCAACTGTGCATGGTGCCCGGCAGGCATTCACATCAGCTCACTGTCTTTCGCCTCTTTGCAGCTAAGTCCTTTCAACAGATTTCCCCCCTCTCATCAATTGGTTTTGCTATTGGATGTGATGAACAGTGATGTCTGGCACGCCTCTGCCTGCACTGAGAGAGCTAGAAAGGCAGGGCAGTCGTAACAGCATTATCGGCCCCCGGGCGAAGCAATGCACTTGGTCTGCCTACACAACCACTCACAGGAATAAAAATGTTTAACAGAAAATTAGTGCTAAATTCTGGTCTGCATGGGGCCCCTCTGCTCGTGGGGCCCACCGGGCAACTGCCTAGCATGCCCATGCGTTAAGACGGCAGTGTAGAAAGGTGGAACATTCTACCCTTCTTTCTTGGTGTCATGTGCCAGATCCAATATCTGTCCACTACCCTGGTAAGCGGTAAGATGAACAGCAGCTGGGCTTTGGCAGAATCCTTCCTTCAGCGACCATGAGGGGCTCACAAGCTGATTACTTTCATAAGTCCCTACCCCATGTTCCCCCTCCATAACTCTTGGTTTCCTGGAGAATGCTACAGCAGCCTGCCACACAACCACTCCCTAAACTCCAAGGATGGAAATAAGAGCCCCAAGTGTGCCAAGGAGAAATGGTTAATCCCTTTAAATCACCCCTCCTCTGGTTTTGCACACACCTGCTGGCCGTTGCAGAATCTCCGGGACTCTCTTGGGCCTACTATTTTTACTATTTTAATTTTTCTGCTCTGGGTATTTTCTTTTGTTTATTTCTCTTCCTTTATTTTAAAATGTGTTTCCCTTCTTTCTTTCGTTTCCTCTTTCATTCTTTATTTTTTTCTTATATGTTCCTGAATCACATTCGACGTTGACACTACTGTAATGTTGTTTCCCCCATTTGAAGGTGGAATAGTAAATTGCCTTCATAGTATATCATATATTTACGTTTGTATAGGGCAAGACAAATAATGCGTGGTTTCCTCAATGCCAGACTGTCACTGTTCCTAATAGAGTTTCTTTTTACTTTAATATTACCCTATTTGTAGTCTGAATAAAGGTTGTCACCAGACATGACAGATAAACTCTAAAATGCACAGAGTAGATCAGAGTAATGCAATTTTCATATCAGGGAAGACAGCATCACAGTATTACATAGAGCTTATAATGGATGCATCAGAAATGTTACAAGCTTCAAACAGTGAAGAGGGAATAAGGAGTTGTCAAAAGCAAATAACCACTGTTTTTGCCCTGTAAGAAGCCAGTGGTTATGCACTGAGCCATTTTTGTATGGTTATAGACAACACATACATAAAATATTGTACTCTTTCGACAATAAAAACTCTTTATTGAAAACTCTGTGCAACCGCTGCACCGGCCCTCTGGTTGCCATTCTTTTTCCCTTCCTGGTGTGAAGGAGCAGCAACTGTGCATGGTGCCCGGCAGGCATTCACATCAGCTCACTGTCTTTCGCCTCTTTGCAGCTAAGTCCTTTCAACAGATTTCCCCCTCTCATCAATTGGTTTTGCTATTGGATGTGATGAACAGTGATGTCTGGCACGCCTCTGCCTGCACTGAGAGAGCTAGAAAGGCAGGGCAGTCGTAACAGCATTATCGGCCCCCGGGCGAAGCAATGCACTTGGTCTGCCTACACAACCACTCACAGGAATAAAAATGTTTAACAGAAAATTAGTGCTAAATTCTGGTCTGCATGGGGCCCCTCTGCTCGTGGGGCCCACCGGGCAACTGCCTAGCATGCCCATGCGTTAAGACGGCAGTGTAGAAAGGTGGAACATTCTACCCTTCTTTCTTGGTGTCATGTGCCAGATCCAATATCTGTCCACTACCCTGGTAAGCGGTAAGATGAACAGCAGCTGGGCTTTGGCAGAATCCTTCCTTCAGCGACCATGAGGGGCTCACAAGCTGATTACTTTCATAAGTCCCTACCCCATGTTCCCCCTCCATAACTCTTGGTTTCCTGGAGAATGCTACAGCAGCCTGCCACACAACCACTCCCTAAACTCCAAGGATGGAAATAAGAGCCCCAAGTGTGCCAAGGAGAAATGGTTAATCCCTTTAAATCACCCCTCCTCTGGTTTTGCACACACCTGCTGGCCGTTGCAGAATCTCCGGGACTCTCTTGGGCCTACTATTTTTACTATTTTAATTTTTCTGCTCTGGGTATTTTCTTTTGTTTATTTCTCTTCCTTTATTTTAAAATGTGTTTCCCTTCTTTCTTTCGTTTCCTCTTTCATTCTTTATTTTTTTCTTATATGTTCCTGAATCACATTCGACGTTGACACTACTGTAATGTTGTTTCCCCCATTTGAAGGTGGAATAGTAAATTGCCTTCATAGTATATCATATATTTACGTTTGTATAGGGCAAGACAAATAATGCGTGGTTTCCTCAATGCCAGACTGTCACTGTTCCTAATAGAGTTTCTTTTTACTTTAATATTACCCTATTTGTAGTCTGAATAAAGGTTGTCACCAGACATGACAGATAAACTCTAAAATGCACAGAGTAGATCAGAGTAATGCAATTTTCATATCAGGGAAGACAGCATCACAGTATTACATAGAGCTTATAATGGATGCATCAGAAATGTTACAAGCTTCAAACAGTGAAGAGGGAATAAGGGAGTTGTCAAAAGCAAATAACCACTGTTTTTGCCCTGTAAGAAGCCAGTGGTTATGCACTGAGCCATTTTTGTATGGTTATAGACAACACATACATAAAATATTGTACTCTTTCGACAATAAAAACTCTTTATTGAAAACTCTGTTTATTATTTTTTGTCTTTTATATTTTTTGCTAGTTGTTTAATTTTATATCACACATTGCTTGAAGTTGTATTTTTTTTGTTATACAAAAGGTTCAAAATATGATATGTTGGTGACCATCGAAAGGCCCAGTTTTTGTTCAAAATGGCCTATTTTATGACCGTTTTTTATTGCTTGGAATAACAAACTGAAGCCAAGCCATTTCACATTTGATCATTGGAACATATAATTCCGTTGTGGCAAGCAAGACTTTTCATACTATACACAAACGTTGGCGGTTCTGCCCTGTTGTCTGCACCGAGTGGGCTAATTCTGCTAAAATAGCTACATCTGGACGTTCAGAGGCCAAGATCTTACTACTTGGTTGAGGCACCTCAACCGTTCCTTCATTTATTTAAAGTCTGTTTTACCAATCCCTTTTCAGATTGCTCACAACCTAGGAGTTATCCTTGATTCTAATATTTCACTGATACCACAGGTGAAAAATATCACTACAAACATTATCTACCACCTCTTTCCATGTCTCCTGCTGATGCCTCCCTCAGCTACTCTCACTTCAATGAATCCTCCTTATCCTATCAGTGGTAATTTTTTGCAATGTAATCTTGGAAACCTTCCAATCCAAATAGTGGTTATGGTCCAAATAGAGCTGTAATATGTCATCTGACATGCTGTTAGCGCAGATCACATCTCACCTGCAATGACGTCACTCCACTGGCTTTCAATCCATGATGGGAACATTTAACAAAAGTAAGCACTGTTCATAAGACCCTCCTAGACCGGTTATCATCGTTTCATCTTACCTTTCAACCTCTTGAAACCATGCAGGCCAACCAGACACCAAACATCTTCCTCCAACACAGTCGCTCTTCGTCCAGTGTGATAGTCAAGTTCAGGGGGCAAAACACTCCACATACAATACTCTTTCCTTTGGAACTCACTTATTTTCCCCTCTGCCTCAAACTGACTTCTTAAAATTCAGGAAAGCCCTGACAATACATTTCTTCTGCCATAACCCCCAAGTTGGCCATCCTTGTCGCTGCAATCTTTTTGAGACCTTGCAATCTATGGAAGATTAAATGACAATAGCCCTGACCTTCTGTAACTGAACTCCTTGCCCACACAAAGCACTTTGAAGCAGCATCTTTGCAGTGCTATTGCTATTTAAAGCAACCATTGGCAAAGCCAATAGGTCTGGCTTTAATATGCCAATGCATGCATGTAAAAACATGCTTTCACAAATGCTATTTATATGTGTTGTGTGCACAATGCTGTTTGCTACATTAAAACTTGCCCTATTGGCTTTCTCAGTACCTGTAAAAAATAGTCAAAAAGGATTGCCTTGTGTATAGATAAAATATTAAATGTGACAGACAGGGTAATGATTCAATGAGCTCTTGTGATGCAAAATTATCCTTGTTGCATTCCAATGGAATCACTTGCACTAAGGTGGAAGGATACATCAAATAGCTAATATCATGAGATGAGAGAGTTATACTCCTCAGGTTGGAGTCAGATTTCACTCTGTATATTGTAAACAATTTGTAACAATAAGTCCTGCGGACGACTTCAATAGACCTAAAAATATACATTGTTTAAAAATAATTAAAGAAACCTTGCATATAGAAGAGGATTTGTGCAGAGAATTATTAATCAGTACTGGCTTTGTGTGCAACAAAAAGTACATTTTTGTGTAACTTGAAACAAATGTGCCTCTTATGCAGAGTCTTTACTGTAAATTCAGGGGGGAGATAAATACTCTGAAAAACTACAGTTCCCATGAAACCCTTGGAGAAATAGACCAATCACAATGCAGGAATAATGTACCTATAAGGTCAGTTTCTCTGCTATGTAAGAAAGGAATACATGGATCACACAGAAGAAAATGTTTAGTCTTGAGCGGTCCAGGGAAAACATAGATGAAGTCATCATTCATCCGGATCCATAGCAAAAACTCACCTGTATGATATGCTTATTATCAGTGTTTTAAGCACGCTTGTCTCAGTGAGTGTGTTTGTGTCTGTATGTACTCAGATATATTTATGAGGTTTTTCTTGATTATTTATAAAAAATAATTTCTTGATTTCCTACCATGGGAAGCTCGGATATCACTGGTCCAAGCCCTGATTCTCTCCAGATTAGACTACGCTAATGATCTCTAGCTGGGGATCACGGATGATCTGAAGCAGTGGCTACAAACAGTGCAGAACACGGCAATTCACCTTCTGTTTAAGCTCCCCTAATGCGCCTTGGCATTACATTACCATAGCCAACTGCATTGGTGCAGGTGAAGAAAAGGATCATTTTTAAAGCCTTGACCATCGGGCACCAAACTTTTTACATGGCTGGTCCTACATAACTGCTCCAACAGGCTACATGAATATTGCCCACAAAGAACCTTGCGCTCACAGTCGGCCCGGCTGCTAGCCATCCCACATATCAAGCGGAAGAAGCTAGGTGGCTCTGCCTGTTCTGTTTTGGCAACCAAGCACTGGAATGAGATTCCCTTCCAACTCAAATGCATTCCGGATAAAAATAAAATTCGGAAGCAATTCAAAACTCACCTGTTTAAATTGTAGGGTGAGGATGATGTCTCTTGTCTGGCCGTTTGCCTTAGTGCCGGCACACTCTTGTAGTAGCCGAGTGCTTCAAATTCTCATTCATATGTTAGAAAATTCATGTTTACAGTTTAACAGTAACACCCTTAAAAATATCTTAACATCAAATGCGCTATGAAGTGTTGCTCCTCATAAACTAAAGTATTCTCCTTGAGTGATAAGAAATGTACCTATCCGAGTCCTGCTATGAAGGTGGGCTTGAACATGTGGCTTTAAGGCTCTGTAGCTTTTTCTTTGTCTTGAGTTAAAAGTCCACCTCCACTCTGTAGTAGGATTCAAGATAATTGACATGTGACAGCAAGTCTAAGACGATTTGCAATTCTTATTGACATTTCTGAGCTTGAAACGTGACTGCGGATGGATACTGCAGTAACTGGATGCTCAAAACATTCTGGAATACTCCGAATCATCAATGGAAGGGATCTAGAGGGGATTCACACAAGAAGACACTAGTCTGCAAAGCCAAAGATTTGTACCATGACAAACCAAAGACATGCAAAAACAGCTTCTTCAGGTAAAGGTCTGAAACTGCATATAATGTTAAGGCCTGTGGTTCTTAACTCCCCAGACACAAAAGTCTATTGGGTAAGATCTGCAAGATGATTAACATGTCTCAAGGATTCACTTGTCCAACAAAACTCCACTGAGATGCCTAGAGTTGTAGTCAGTTATGTCACTGAGACCAAATACATAGACAGCCTAAAGAGAAATATGGCTTTTAAGCTATAATGTCAAACATCTTTCTTAATACGTTTGGCCCTAAAAATATCCTTTAATCCATTCATTCAGTCTTTAAATCAGCCTTTTTTCTAATCAGATGAAGAATAGTCTGGCTGTAATTCAAATCAGCGCCTATGGATTTCATTATCAGTTGGTACTTTGCCACCAAGAAGATGTGTCCTGAGATTCGAATTACAGTTGTCGGAGAATGCCACATATAGCGGAGCGGTTCCAGATTCCTAAGTAAGTCACTTACGAAACTCTCTGTAGGCGCATGAAGAGAGGAGGTTTGAGTTTATTGGGTGTGATAAATAGTACGTATTACAATTTTTTCCACGATAATGGAGGTTAACATACATATGTTGGTGCTTTCCACACAAAAACTCTCATGTTCTGATAATTAGCCAGCATTTTACCTCTGTTAAATTCTGGCATGTGTGACCTCCCAAATGTAACAGGCTAGAGAACCTATCAGACGTGGTAAATAATGGGTGCAATAACATTCACAATAGGAGGTGATTTCCTGCGCAAACAGGTCTCTATCTCAAGCCAGGAACCTAATCTAATGATTTTTTGATTAATTTTGAATACTCCATTTTCTCAACACAATACAAAACCAAGGTCCCTTAAGAGGTGAATTGCCCACATGGCATAGAGATTTATTTTTAATACCTCCTGTTAAATGACAAGCATAAGATTGTGGTAAAGTAATAGAATGCCATCATTCGGGGGATCTAAATCAGAATTACCTAAGGGCCACGCGCTGTGCGGAGGAATGCAGGATACAGAGAGCCTTTCATAGGATAGCAGGTCTTAGACGCCTCTTAGGAGAGGATTCCTCTTAGCGGTGAATGAAATGGTGGCTGTCCAGCGGCTGACGGATCCCTGAATAGACCATTTCCTCACACTTTGGAAGCTCTTGCAGAGAAGCGCAGGGAGATTATTGACGAGATTGAACAGTATTAGATGAAATCCGTTTTTATTTCCCCGGACAGTCGTCCAGCTCGAGGGCTTTCTTCATCTCCACTGGCGGCTTGTCACCTTGCCGCAGAGTGAATTATTCCGATTACACTGAGAAACAGCAAGAACTATAGAGACAATAGACCCTGGCCACTACAGAGATGTACCGCCAGTTCAAGCTCTCTGCACAGTAGAACAAGCGACACATTGTACAGCTATGCCTTGTTTTGTGATAGGAATGTGAAGGGAAAATATACATTTTTGAGAGATTCAATTTTGTATGATGCCTGTTGTGATGAGAGTCTGATATTTGACCTCTCTGTTTACCCAATGGATCTCGTGTGATCATGGCCCAGGCAGCTTGTGCCTGAAAGTCTGCTTAGCTCATACTAAAACACAGATGGCGAGATGTATTAAGCACTTTAACGGTCGCAAATTCTCCAATTCAGTATTTCCACCTGTTAAAATGCTTTTTCTTATGTTCTTATCTCCTTTTTTTTAGTTGGAAAAGTTTTTCAGACTCTCGTAACGGGATTGCAAATGGATATCGAGTTGGGATCTGGAAGGGGCATGTTGTAAGTGTCCCTCGCATTTACCAAATTGGTAACTAATGTATCAATGTTTTGCCACCGAAATCCAGTCGCAAAGCATTAATATTTTACCAACACCTTAAAGAAGGTGATAATGCATTCTCAAAACGGGACCCCCTATGGAACCTTTTCCCCTTTATGAATGTAAAAAAAAAAGAACACGTATGTTGAGGAGAAGGCTGCGGTCCAGGAGACCACTGTCAACGCTTAAAAACATTTAAAAAAATTAACTTTCCTTTTTAAACGCAGTCTAGTTTCATTTAAAGAAAAGGGGATGAATTTAAAAAAGTACTTTATTGAAAAGCATGCTGGTGGTCTGCTGGTCGCCAAATAGTGAGTCGCAATTTACGACCTACCTCATTATTATTCATGAGGAAGTTTGAATTGCAACCCACTGCAATCAGGATTTTTAATAATCAACATATTAATACATAGCTCGGTTCTTCAAAATCTTTACTGGTCACTAGTCGCAGTTTCAACCAGCATATTATGGCCATATATTCGTATATTTGGCCCTAAGGCCCTAATTACGAGTTGTACATTACTGGGGGATTTTTCAATTTCTGTGAAGTAAAATTTACTGAGTGAAATGCTATTATGAGTACAGACCCATGGGATTACTATTTGAGGACAATTTGTCCACGTGGACTCCCCTACTCCATGCAGTTCTAACACATACATTCGTCATCTTCTTCAAGCAGGAGGTAAATGTATGTGGGAGTTGCTGCGTGGTATAGGAGTGAGGGAGGGGCGGGGGGAAATAGGGGAGGGAAGGGGAAGTTTGTTTGTTTTTTTCTTGTTTTTTTAGTCAGGGTGAAGCATTGTAAACTTACCCCCATTAGAAAAGAAAGCCGAATAAGACTTGGCTGCTGCTGCAGTCAAAGTAAGTCTAGAAAAATCTCCCAGTAAATCCTGGTGCAGAAAAACCTAATTACTAATACTCAGATGGAGCGAATTTACGTATGCAAGCATGCATTAATTTCATTTTGGCTGTAAGAAGGTAAATGAACGAGCTGCCATTTGCACGAGGAGCACTACATTAAAAGGAAAAGAGTTTTGAATTATATCCCTTTCTGAACATTGGCACAGCACTACAAACCGTGCTGTAAAGAAATTGCATTATTTGATCTATCTTTTTACCATACGATGACCAACATTCACGTAGAGTAACAGTTCCTGTGGTCTGGCTTGCAAGTCGCACATGTTTTGGAAGGCCTTTGGGATGGGGGAATTTCTAGTTTCCCCAGCCAGGAAATGATGGCAAAGAGTCAAAGGACCTCCATTTTTGAGTCACTCCCACTCACAATATCCCAGGCCATAAAATGTAACCGAGGAGGCAGGAAAAACAGTCTACCCCTTCCCGTTCCCTGGCCTGCCCAGAGCTGATGCTAGAAGACCATGAACCCTCCTGAGCATAGCCCAAGGACTGAGGAGCAGTGCTTAATTTGATCCGTTGGTTTCCGGTGCTCGGCACCCGCACTTCATTGTCAACACCGGCGCTTGTGACATTCTGCCACAAGGTGGCGCTGTCTGGTAAAGTTAGAGGTGACCACAACAACACTTAATTATTAATTCAATATACATTAAAAATGACTATTACCTGCTGCGCAAGCCATTTTTATAGCTTTGGGGGCCTGAAATAGTCAGAATTGTCACACTTGTAGGAGTGTGGTGGTTAGTAGTTGTGTTGTTACTACCATTGGCAGTATGGCAGGGGCAATGTGTGGTGGAACCATCTGTGGCCTCCTGATGAGAGCCCTGGCACTTATGTTTTTACAAATTAAGAACTACTGAGGAGTAATGTGGGAGTTTCTCCTGGCACTCCGAACCTCACCAGTTACCAGCACACTGGCCTTACTCATGGGCCCAGAGGTAACGTGTCCACCAATCAGCGCTGTAAACTTTATCCATGCTCAGTGTGGAACCCCACTTCCTGTAGTATCTGAACATGTCCTCCTGCTGTGTCCTGCAAGGACTGTGTACAGAGCAACACCCTTTGTCCATGTCATGTGTGCAGTCTACCTACACCCAGCACTTGGAGAGATGGAAGACTACTTTTACATCAGTAAAATTCTTTTTGTGCCAAACTAAGTGTGAGAGGGTGACCCAAAATGTGGTCTTCCATCTAGAGATGTTGATCTGTTTGTGCGCAACCACATAGTCTTACTTTGTTTGCTTAAATAAAAGCCATTTTTACCACTATAGAGTGTGTTTGAGCCCTCTTGAGGTGGAGTGTCCCCTCTTTTATGGCCTCAGAATGATTTTTTCTCATTTTAAATTTACTACTTTTTATACCCTCTTACACCCACTATTTTCATCTGACCCTTGGCGCTGTTCACCGACGTGGTAGGAGGTTGACCCATACAGGAAGGTACTCCTATTTGGGATTAGGCTTCCCATCAGTAAGCATCAGCCTGTGCTGTATATTAATACTCCTAGCTGAATTAAGTTGTCATACTCTCACAACATTGTATGTTTATATTAATCTCTTGTGTGTTCCTTTTTTCACACTTTGATGCTTTGTTGTTGGTCATGTGTTCTAGCTCTTTTTTCCATGCCTGCTTTCTCTCCCTGACCTTTGCATTCTAGTTCTGGGTTACCAAGACAGAATTTTATATGACAGAGGCTGTCTTGCAACTTGCTGCCAAACCATGACATGGAGTGCGGTTGAAGGAACCCATGTCATGGTTGACTTTTTGGTGAAATGTGGTGTGTGTGTCAGTTTTGTTTTGCTCCTTGGTGTTACTTTCAGAAATAGTTTCTGGTATTGTATCTGAATGCAGGAGCCTTACTCAAGACCAAGGACTGGGTGGAAAGACCTGTGGCCCCAGACTGGACCACATATGTATCCCACAGGTCCAGGCACAGGCACTCATTGTGTGAGTGTGGCACAAACCACACAGAACAAGAAGAGTCTAACAAGGCAGCAGTGCAACCTCAAAACAGGTACAGAATAGCCAGCAGATGGGCATGCTTCCATTAACACACAAACAAGGTGTAACATGAGCAACATTAGGGAAAATCACCCTCATAGACAGAACAGGTACAGTACAGCAGCAACAATGCAAGTTTCACACAGATCACATAACAAACAGTGTACAACAAAGCCAGCAGCAAGCAGGGCCGGACTGGGAACTCAACCTAGCCCTGGCAATACAGCTGGACTGGCCCGGGGTTGGGGGTGGGGGGGGGTGGTGAGGGAAGGATAGGATGGGAGCAGAGGAATCGGGGGCTTGGGGGTGCTAGTGAGAAACACTGCTGCCACAGGCTGCTTTAGCACTGCTGCCTCTTTTGTTACAGGGGGCTGATATTGCAATACTGCTGCAAAACCACCCCACAGTAACAAAACCAGCCCCCACCGCTCGAAAACCAGACCCCACCCTACCGCCCACCAGGAAAATGCCCGGGGCTCGCTCGCTACGGCCTGGCAGCAAGTGCTGTAAACCTTCAATGATACAGAAAAGGCAGAGCCTGCATGACAGTAAATCAGTGGTTCCTTACAGGACACCATGTAAACGGAGGATGCTGCAGTGAAATGATTCTAGCTCTGCAACAGTGGCATATGCACACCACAGACAGCACGTCCAGCACGGCGGAGGCAAAGCAAGCTACCCTCACACTCAGCACAAGTGCAGCCTCAGTGAAAGCTGTGGATCTTCCTTCACATAGATGAGGTACAAGCTGGAAAGTCCTGATTTTCCAGTCTTGAATGGTTTTGCTGAATACATCCTGATGATCCCTAAAGGGACATTGGAATTAAATCGATTTTCTTGTCGTCACAATTCTCCAACTCTGTCGTGCATGCTAATCTCTCTTTCAACGATCTTAATAATCCAGTATGGAGCCCATGGATAATCAATTGCCCACAATTCCAAGGCTCTGGGGCAGATCTGCCAACATTTGGCGCAAGGCAACTTACTGCGCTGCATCAAATGGAGATGGCAGGAATGCGTCATATCTACTAAGATATGGAGCATTCCTGCTCTCCCTCTGCTCTGGCTCAGTTGTAGCTGCCAAGTGCCATCGCAGGCACCCTTGCACCTTACTGCCAGGATTGTTTTTGTGCAGGAAGGGATACCTTCCTGCACAAAAAACATCCTCTGAGACTTTTTCCTCTTTCTACATGTGCTGCAGAATACAGGGAAAAATAAACACATTTCCCCTTTTACGCCTCCCCTGGGAAGGTGCACCATTTTGACGCATTGCCAGGTTTACTAGTGTTAATAAATCTGTGAATGCCCCATAGACCATGGGGATCACCCACGCTCCACCCAGGGAATGCATTCCCAAGGCAGAGTATTGGAAGGCAGCCACTTGCGCTGCCTTGTGTTACTCCAGATTTACTATGCCTCGCAGAGCCACGCAAGGTGACTCTGCGTGACATAGCAAATCTCCCTTTAGTACTTTCGTCACCTTGTGTGATGCACGGGCAATGCAAGCCCTTGATAAACCTGGCCCTCTGTGTTCTGCAGCTTCTTCTCCTAAACTCACTCTGGACAAAGGTTTCAATAGTATTTTGTAATCAGAAAGTGGCAGCATCCTCTTCTCTCTTCATAACAGTCTCGCTGCTCTTGGGTAACAGGCAGAACTTGTGCAGGAACTAGGTCTTCGGTGCGCTCTTCTAGCTCCCCGTTCTGTATGACAGCTTCATCCCAGAGTACGTGTTGGAATACTTTAACTTATATCCATGTTTTAGTATCCTTGTTAGAACCCAGGATTTTCTAATTATCTTCTTCTCTTCACAACTTGTGCCTTCTTCTGTCATTACTTCTCTTTGTGTTCATTGCCCAACACTAACGTGTCCATGTAGGTTTGCAATGCTTGCGCTGCTGGGCAGCAGCATGGTGTGGTGGTAATATGGTCTCTAGCTTGCCCCTTTAAGGATTTCAAGGGTGCAATAAAAGGTGTGAAACATTTACCTAGTTTACGGCTTCTAGTTGCTATACTTTGTTTTTCCTGTGACTCCTTTCATAGTGCACCTGTGGTTGTTTCCTTATGATTCACCACCGGAATCTTAAGGTTGAATACATTTTCAGGAGCAATATGCTAAATGGGGTTGAGGTGATTCACTTCTGTGGCATAAATGAGGTTTGTTTCATTTTTATTGCCTTTGGTAGGCGTAGACGTGTCTGGTGCAAGCCACTGATCTAACCTAGGGCCTGACTTAGAGTTTGGTGTATGGGTACTGCTCCACAAATGTGACAGATATCCCGTCTGCCTTATTGCAAGTCCAAGATTCAGACAGTATACTTTGTCTTTTATGGAACAAATCCAACGGAACAATTAAATAACTAGGCCTGGATACACTGTTTCTTTTTTGTATCTACAGATCCAATTATTCCAAGGATTCCAAGGATTATGTCAAATGATGCGTCAACGCGTTTCGATGGGTTATGTTAATTTTCCATCTTTTTCAAGACAAACAGTTTAGCAAGTCTCTCTGTACACCTTGTAAAAACCCTGTTTTTAATCCTGTATGAGACAAGTATATATACAAAGGAAAAAAAGGGAGAAGTTAAGGATCTCTGAAAGATATATGCTATAGTTCTATGCATTGTCTGGGCTGGCCTAACATTTGTCAGCATCCCTGTCACTAGGTACACCAGACCCCCTCATCTTTTTTCTCAACGTGACATGGCACATGGAGTGCACGTGCTGCACTTTAGATTACTTCAGCACTACATCTGTACCTACCCTCTGCTCCTTTCCTTTTGATCTCCCTTTCACCTCAGTAGTGCCTTTAACTGTAACCCCTTTCTCTCAGTGCAGTGGATAAGCACCCATGATGCTGAGCACAGCTGTTGAGTCAGGTGAGACCGAGTGTCTACATCCTTCCGGGTACATGACACCTTCAGATAAGCAGGAGTGTAGCTGGTTCTCTCCGATAGGGTGTAATTCTCCATACCTCCATTGCGTCAAACCCCATCAAAAGATGCGCAAAGTTGTTGGGGGACACTGCTTTCCCTTTAAACATATATTAAAGTGTCTCCTCTTCTTCAGCTGGTTTACCCTGAGAATAAATCCAGATATATATATATTTTTTTAGACCTTTATATAGCGTGAACTAGACCCGAAGATATCAGGTATCAGAGTGCTTTACATGAGCACCAGTTTCGTTACAGATGGACACATTCATTTTTGTTACGCACGGGGAGGTTAAGTGATTTGCCCAGAATCACAGGGGGGCAGGTTTACAACCCCCCTGCGCCACCAGTACGTCACTTTTTGTGATGTACTGGAGGCGCATTTCACTTCTCCATATTTACAAGGAGAGGAAAAGCCACCCTGCGTGGCTTTTCCTCTCCTTGTAAATATGGCCCCTTCACACGCAGCACTTTGCGTGGAAGGGGCGTTCCATGGGTGTTGATGTGGGTGTTCCCACGCAACACCCATGGAATGAGACACATTTCCAGATTTACGAGGAATCGTAAATCTGGAAATGCGTGTCAATGCTACTCCTCCCCAGGGGAGGCGTAGCGAGGCGCAACAAGGAGAAATGTTTTCATTTCTCCTCGTTTTTTCCTCTTTCAAAGCGTGCTGCATTCTACAGCACGCATTGAAAGAGGAAAATGCCTGTAGTGATTGTTTTTGTGCAGGAAGGTGCCCCTTCCTGCACAAAAACAATCTCCCCATGACGCAGGCATCCTTGCACCATGGTGCAAGGGTGCCTGCGCCGGCGCATGGCTGCAGTTTGTGCGCCAGCGCAGGAGAGAGCACAGGAATGCGACATATTATTGTAAATATGTCGCATTCCTGTGCTTTGGAAGTGCCGCAGCGTGGCGCAGCCAAAGGGCTTGCGTTGTTGCGCTGCGGCACTTCCTTGTAGATCTGCCCCAGGATGTTGAGCGTCGATGCTGAGACTCGAACCCGGTTCCCCAGCTTTGAGGTCGACCGCTCTAGCCGTAAGGCTACATCCTCTCCCATCCGCTCCTCTACCCGGCACAGGGAACTGGGTGAATGCAATCCAACGTATTTAAATCTGTTGCTATCCCTGAGCTTTACATTTAATACTGCATTATTTTCATAACAGAAGGAGATTATTATAGGATTCATGTAATTATGTTCGTTTATATTAACCCTTCACAGGTCAATAGTATAATATTACACAAATAGTCTTCCATCAGGATAGCTGAAGTATCTGCTGTTATGTTATGTTATGTTAGGTTAGGTTATGTTATGTTAGGTTGTGTTGTGTTGAAACATGTTTTTAAGAGACAGTACTACCATCCCAGGGTCTCATGACGATGCAAAATAACCATTGTAAGGAAAAGTACTATATGTTTACAATTGATCACCCTGTCACCTGCTAGAGTATGTGGAACTGCAAGATCCAGTCTAGTGTTCATAGAAATATGATGAAATACAGCCTACAGCACTTTGTTTTATTTACTGACATAAAAGTCAAACATCAGACGCTTTGACATCAGCATTAACATACATTAATCCTTCCTCTCAGGGGCTGTCATTCATACAAAGAACATGCATCTCCATATTCATGCCTGGAGGTGGCAGTCAAAGGAACAACGAATGGGGCTATTTAAACAACCTCGAGTATCCTTCAGGTTTCCTTTCTAAAGCAGATCCCTAAGCATGTCATTCACATTGAGCAAGAACACTTATTTACGAAGCTGTTGGCTAGGAAAAAAACACCAATTACAACGCTGTCGTAACCAAGCATAACCATTACAACGCAGCCGTTACAACGCAGGTACCGTTACCACGCATAACCTTTACCATGCATTTTTTTACAATGCATATGCCTTTACCATGCATGCCTTTCCAACTAATTTCGTTGCAAAGGCATAAATGGTAAAGGCATATGCATTTTAAATGTATTAAGTAAGTATTCAGCGTTTATATATATATATATATATGTGTGGATATATATAGGTATATATATATTAGGGAACGTTTTTTTTTTAAAGGTTTAGGTTGGGCGTTTTTAGAGTTTAGGGTGGGTATGGGTTGCATTTTAAATGTACGTTTTAGGTATAGTTTCCGTCATACATCCTGTTGGCTATGCTGCCAGGAAGTGCATGAAACAAGATCATTTTCCCTTCCTGTATCCCTAAATGTTTCCCTGGCTTGCTTTTTACTTCACTTCAAGGTACGCAATTTACTTCTAAACTTGCATTTTTTAGGGAGACTTATCCAGGCCTGAACACATCTTAAAACTCTAGATGAGGCTGAGACATCAATATCCTCAAAGTTAAAAGGTTCACCTAATGTCTGTGGCATCTCTTCACACTTGTCAAGGTCTTGAGGTATTTATAAACCCCAAGACCCTACTTATCTAAAGTTCCTGTTAAACAGAATGCCTATTTTAATCCATCGATGAATGGTAAATCTACAATGAGGGATACTTCCATGCCCCGCTAGCTGCTATTACCCTCCTCTCATAACGTTCTCCCTCAATAGTCTTCAGTCGAGAAACTTGTCAATGTCTCCTGAAGTCAATCTGTCCAAAGTGACTCCTGGACCGCCCTCTCCCAGAAGTGTGGAAGTGTCTCCTTCACACCACACCATTTGTAAATTAGGAAGCCCGTTTTTCCTTAAAGAGAGAAGGGATAATTGAATGGAGGGTCCTCCTTACCATGGGGCCTTTTCACAAGGGTATTTGGAGTAGGTAATGTTGTACCCCTGCAGTACTCTTTTATGCACTAGTCAAAGCCTTCGCCAAAACATCTAAAACGAAAAACAAATGGAATTTTTCAGAGAATATTCATGTATAATTAGTACAAATAGAAAGGACTGGGCCTGTCTGAACTTTAACTAATAGGACTTGGGCATGTGTGGGCCGATTCACGAAGGCATGCAAGTGCATGTTAAAGAGTACTTCTGTAGACCTCTTTTCTGTACTCATAAATGCTTTTTTGAATTGAGCCCTAAATAAATAGAAGGCTCTGGGATATCTTTCAATGGGAGACTCCCTAGAAGGAAGGGAAATCCTCAAAACCCTGAAGGGTCACCGAAGAACCCTTGTTTCTCCCTCTTCTAAGGTGCTCAGTTTCCCTTCCACTCTCCTAAACACTCGCAGCTTTACCCATGACCTGCACTGGCATCTTATCAGCCTGGAGTCTTACAGAAGCGGGCATCAACTCCACGCTATACATACACACAGCATGCATCAACCATAAAATTGAAAAAACATCAAACAACCATTCCCAAAATCAAGGCAGCTGAATGGGGTCAAAACAACATGTTAATCAATAAAGAGAAACCCACTGTGGTCCAGTCTCCTCCCAGGTACATCCGTAAAACCTGAACAGACTATTACTGTATGAAAATGTTCATACCTTAAGCGCCATCAGGTTGAGAAATGGAGCAGGTGTTACCTTTGGGTCCAAATATGTTGTTCATCTGAGCACGAGTTAGAAATACAACTTCTGGGGTACCGTCCCTTGTACATCTCAACCCCGTACAAATCTGCCTCAAATTATTAATGATTACTCTACTTCCGTGAACGTTTATGGGTATGTTTTGTGGGTATGTTAAGTGACCCAGAATCAATTTCACTAGAAAGTGAGATAGGACCATTGCTTCAGAGTTTCTATCACCAATTCTGTAATCATTTTATCATGGGCGCCATTTTGCTTTTATGGGAAGCTACTGAAATGGAAAGTTCTACCAACATTACCAGTGAAAAATAAATAAATATACGCAAATTTAGCATCAGATGAGTAGGAGAGTGAATGTGCTTTAGAAAGGATGTGGCCTAACGGCCAGAGCGGCCGACCTCGAAGCTGGGGAACCAGGTTTGAGTCTCGGCAGGGACACTCAACAGTCTGTGATTCTGGGCAAATCACTTAATCTTCCCATGCCAAACAAAAAAAAATGAATGTGTCCGTCTGTAACGCAACTGGTGCCCATGTAAAGTGCTCTGATACCTTCGGGTCGAGTTGGCTCTATATAAAACTAAAAAAAAAAGTGCAACTTTTAGGGCCTGATTTACTAGGGGCTTGCATTGTTCTTGTGTCACTCAAGGTGGCACAAGGCAACACAAGTCCTTAACTGGGATTTACTAAGCCATGCAAAGCCACCTTGCGTAGCTCTGTGTGGTTTAGTAAATTCAAGGTACAATAAGGCAGCGCATTTTGCTGCCTTGCGTTACCTTTCGGCAGGATGCGTCCCATGTGTAGGGTGTGGGCGTTCCCACACCCACGGTTTTTCACACAATCCCAGATTTACTAAGGTCAGTAAACCTGGGATTGCACCAAAACGCTGCACCTCCATGACCTAGGTGTAAGGAAGAGAAATATCTTTATTTCTTCACATTACTTCCTGTTTCCCTGCATGCTGCATTCTACAACACACATAGAAAGAGGAAAATGCCTCTAAGGATTGTTTTTGTGAAGGAAGATATTCTATTTTACTTTTATGTTTTATTCTAAAATTCGCGTTGTGAAACACAGAAATGTGTACCAGCTCTAGGACTTTTGACAATCCAGTTTACAGTGAAAGTTTAATGACACATTGTACTAAATACAGTACATTTCCACGGTGTAATCTATCAGAGTGTGGCTCTCAATATCAACAGAAGTGCACAGACTATATTTGTATGTCAAATTCTGCATATATGTCATCTCTTAAATTTTATGAAGTTGCAGATTGTTTTTTCAAAGTTTTGCTCATTGTTTCAGGAGAAACCTGTTAACAATTTAAACTGAAGGATTTTCCGTAGTGTTTTTGCAAATACGCTATTAGAGATATAGTGTATAACGAAATGTGTAAAACAGGAGTATTACGCAAATAATTTCAAAGTTATTAAAAAGGTGAACAAAAATCTTTAGTGTACAACAATAAACAAGCTCAGATTGTTTTTAAAAAGTTGTAAAAGTTTTTTAAGGGATATGAACTATTCCCATTCTGTGCTACAAAACTTTCAAAGTGAAGGAGGATGTATTGTTGGTTCATGGTGAGAAAAACATATTCAATTTCATTATGTCAGTCTTGCAGACCACAAATTCAGATTTTCTTTCAAATTGTTTTCTAAAATGTTGTCAAAGTAAAACAGCTTCAGCCTCACTACCTTTATGAAGTGTTACCTTCCGTTTCAGAATTTGGAGGATGGGACTATGGAATGGGTGGGCTGATTGTTGAGGGGGGATAGAGTCAGATGCATCTCTCCTTCATACAGGGATTCTCTAGGCTCTAAGCTTTCACCTGGTTCCCTTACCCACGTGTGTTCTGTTCTCGCGCAGGACTCTTGCTGGCGAAGGCGCAATGCAAACCCATGACACAAACGTCCTGTACTGCGTTGTACACCTCTCAGCTCGTGTACAGTACTCAATTTATTTCCATAAGTTAGGGCTAGCAATTAAACCATGTACATTTCCTAGGTGGGCCCTTTCAACCCATTGAAGGAATGCATTGCATAAGCCACAAGTAAGTGTATTGTCAAGAAGGTGCTGACCTGAGTAGGCACTTTTCCGTCCCTTCACGTGGCATTGGAGCAAGCCAACGGTAAAGCAGTGGGACGGATACTCCTACCTAACCTACAAGCGCCATTGTCGATGCAAAAGGCCACTTCTTGCCAGCTGTCCTTCCCATCCTGTTTCCTTTAAGCCTGGTTTGGTAAAAAAATCCAGCCATCTATTGGCCTTCTCCCAAGCCTCCAGGTCTCAGTAACTCAAAAGGCGTAGGAGCTGGGTATAATTTCAAGGACTCGTTGGATCCTTTACACCCCGTTGCTATTGGTCCAAAACATGAGGCCGACTTTGCTATTGTGACATTTTAAATCCCTAATAGTCCTGTACTTTTTAAAGAATGGAAGACCTTGGGCAGAGTCTTTCGAGATGAACTTGCATAATGCCAGCAGTTCTCTTCAAGGAAGTCTTCTTCTCATTGCGGCCTTCTTCACATTACTCATGCATCCTATTTACAGCTTCCTTTACATTCCATAACTGAGATTGAAGACCCCGGGAGACGTAGAGGAAGATAACTGTTCAGGTTGACTACAGATGCACAAATCCCATGCTTGTGCCTTGAAAGCTTTTATCCCTATAACCTATCACAAGGAAACCCCAATATCTGATGAAGAGAAAAGTCCATTGTTTTGCATCTCCAGAGTTACTACAGAGAATGACATTTGTTGTATCTATGAGCAGTCATGGCACACTAGGTCATGAACAAGAGAGGGAAGTTTTAATGAAAAAAGTTTTGTTGCTGTTTTCAATTAGTCTAGTAGACAAGTGCAATCAACGGGGACCCTCCATCCTCTTACCCCTGACAGGGAAAGTAAAGCATAATACATGTATCTTTATCCTGCACACGCTGTCACTGTAAAAACTCTTCCTTGTGTTTTCTGTTTGCAGATTTTACTCTTCACCGTACAGTATTGCCACAAACCGCATGATTCCCCAGACGTCGATCACACCCTTCATTGCTGCCTCCCCTGTGTCTACATATCAGGTACGTCAGCTCACCTGGATTCTCTGAAATGAACTGATTTAGTTAATGTGCGACACTGAGACAACAGCATCCTGCATCACCTTAACATCTTCATTCTTCCTGCACAACTTCAGAGCCTGGATTTTCTCTTTGTGTTTCCTTAGAGCTATGCCAATGTCATCACATCCTGTGGTGATCAGAATGCTCTGGTAGAAACCAAAGCATTACTCATTAGCAGTGGCCGCTCGCAGAGGGAGTGCTGCGGGGTGGTGGGGTGGGGCGGGGGAGGGGCTGGGTGGGGGGGTAGTGGAGTCGGACATACGACGGGCAGGAGTAAGGTAAGTAAATAAATAAATTTAACTATTTACCTTGCGCTCGCTGCATCGCCAACTCGGCGATGCAGCGAGCGCAAGGTAAATAGTTTAATTTATTTATTTACTTACCTTACTCCTGCCTGTCGTATGTCCGACTCCACTAGCCCCCCACCCAGCTCCTCCCCACCGCCCCGCAGCAGTACCTCTGCGAGCCGCCACTGCTCATTAGGTGAATGTACAATACTCTTGCTTCTCTGCCAGGCCACTCACCAGTGTAATTACATCATATGCAATCAGTATACCCTAGTAGAAACGGAAGCATTACTCATTCATTTAACCCAGACAATGGTGCAGAGACTTGAGACATATTAATCTAACTGATTTAACCTCTATTAGCAGCAACCTCCTAACTCCTTCCACAAACACGACTAATGTGTATGAATTTACCGAACATTACATCCAATCCATGTCAGACATACTTGATCCCATCTCTCTGAAGCAGCTAAAAAGAGACCCCGTAGGCACTCCAAACCCTGGTTCAATGGTAACCTTAATGAGGAAAGGCGCAACTTAAGACTTGCAGAGAGATCCTGAAGAATCTCTCCCTCCTTAGCATACCGTAAGCACCTAGGTTCTACAAGAAGCTCCTATAATAAACATATCCGAAGATCACAAGTGGAATTCTTCAGGGCGCAACTTGGCAATGCCAAAAACAGACTGAAAATACTATTTGAAACCGTCAAACAACCAGCAAGTTGCAAATCTAACTACCATTCGGTTGATAATGGGTCACTGCCTAGCGGAAATGAATTCTCCACCCATGTCAATGAAAAGACTAGGAAGATTGAATCAGAATTGCAATTCGCATCCCAGCACCTAATAATACAGGTCCAGCCCAGTCTCCTCCCAGTGCAACACCTGGTGAGATCCCCTCTTACTGGCTATACTACAAAAAACAATGCTACTTGGAATGTCTTTACACTTCCAGATGAAACCGATAGACTCAAAACAATATCAATAAAACCCTCCAGCCACTTCAATGATCCTCTGCCCCCCAAACTCATCAAAGAACTTAGATCTTCCATACTCCTGCTTTGGACTAAGATTGTTAATGCATTACCTTCTCAAGGCATGATTGAGTCCTGACTGCTTAAATATAGGGCAAGTTACCCCAATCCCAAAAAAACCTAATGCGGGACTGTCAGACCTCAACAATTTCCGTCCAATTACCAACATCCCAACACTAGCAAAGTTACTTGAGAAATGCATACACCTGCAACACCCCAACCACATTGAGCAGTTTCAGCTCCTTGACCATTGCTAATCTGGCTTCAGAACCGGTCGTAGCACTGAAACGGCTCTAACACACATTGGGGATGACGCCCTGGGACTGCTTGACCAGAACAAACCTTCCCTGCTTATACTTCTTGATCTCTACTCAGCGATCGATTCGGCCAAACATGACAGCATGATTGACCTTCTTGAAAGAAGGATAGGACTATCTGGTCCTGTTTTAAACTGGTTTGCCTCGTTCTTACATAACAGAGCTCAAAGTCGATCAAACCCTTTCGGGCATTACTCCGATCTCGACTGGAGTACCTCAAGGATCCACGCTCTCACCCACGTTATTCAACTTGTTCATGGAACCTCTTTCCAAAATTCTGAAGCACTCAAACATTCATTACCACATGTACGCGGATAATACACACCTGCACTTAAAAATGTCCTCACCCGAAGATATTAAAACCCTCAACTGCACCCTCCTGAAAACCCAACACTGTTTAACCCACAATCACCTTATGCTCAACACTCTCAAAACGGAATTCCTCCTGATCACCCAACACAATCATTCCGCCCCCATGGAAGAATGTCTCAAACAACTTACAGCTCTCAACTAGACCCCTCACATTATTGACTCTACTAGATCACTAGGTACCACCCTGGACAAATACTTGAATATACAAGATAATATTAGTGCAACCACCAGAGGAACCAATTACCAACTAAACACACTAAGGAAACCCAAATTCTTTCTGCCCCTGATTACTTTTAGTTAGCAGTCCAATCCCTGGTCATGTCCCGGTTAGACTATGAGAGTGCTACTCTTGCAGGCTTACCCAAAGCAAGGCTGGCGCCACAAAGGGCCTCATTGAACTCAGCTGCTGGGCTTATCACAGGATCCAGAAAATTTGACCACATTACACCAGACAGAAAACACCTAAAATGGCTCCCGTTCAAAGCCAGGATCCAGTTGAAGATGGTCTGCATGACACATAAGGCCCTTCACCATAACACTCCCATCTACCAGGCCAATAAACTCAAACTATCTGGTGGTAGTCATTCCTTAGAAGTTCTAACTCCTGCACTGTTGAAACCACAGAAGTTCAACAAAAAAAACTTACAACCTCTCCTTCTCTGGTCTAGCACCCAGAATATGGAACACACTGCCTTCTGAAATCACGTCAAACCCCTCGACTACCTCCTTCAAAAAAGATGCAAACATGCATCTGTTCAATAGATGCCTTCTACAGTAATCCTGAAGCCACTCAGCTTGACTATTTTCCTGTGGCAACCTCCGGATCTTGAAGCTACTGGGATGATTGTTTTTTATTGTATCTTTATTGCTTCTTGCTCACTCCTTATTGCATCTCTCCCTGTATGTACTAGTTTGCTATTGTACAGCGCTCTGATACTCTGACAGGTCATTTTTGCCCTATATAAAACTCCTCAAAAAAATTAGCTGAATGTGTAATCCTCTAACTTCTTTGCCATGCCACTCACCAGTGTCATTACATCATATGTAATCAGTATGCCGTAGTAGAAACTGAAGCATTACTCATTAAGTGAATATGTAATCCTCCAGCTTCTCTGCCAGGCCACTCACCAGTGCCATCACACCCTATGTAATCACTATGTTCTAGTAGAATCTGAAGCATTACTCCTTAGGTGAATGTGTAATCCTCCTGCTTCTCTGCCAGGCCACTCGCCGATGTCATTACAGCCTACGTAATCAGTATGCTCTGCTGGAATCCGAAGCATTACTCATTAGGTGAATGTATAATACACCGGCTTTTCTGCTAGGCCACTCACCAGGGTCATTGCATCCTATGTAATCAGTATGCTCTGATGGAATCTGAAGTATACATAAAAGTAAATAGATGGAATGCTTGAATTAATCACTCAGGCTGCATTCCAGTCCACTGTTATTTTTCACCCCGTGCCACCTCAGTTTGGCCCCAGCCATATGCAAATCAGTCTTGACCCTGCTCCAATGGGAACACTCCAGCCTGAACTACCAAGCCAGGAACCGTAACACAAGCAACCCAGGATCCATTGGAGCAGGGTCAAGTCTGATTTGCATATGGCTGGATACAAACTGAGGTGGCATGGTGGGCGAAAAACAATGGATTAGGATGTGGCCCGAGCGATTGCCCGTGGCTGGAATTAATTCAAGCATTCTATCCATGAGTTTGGTTTTTGATGCCGTAAGTGTGACGGTATGCCTAGACATAGGTCCCGAGCTCACCTCACTATGCCACTCAGGGCCGGTCCTAGAACTTCTGGGGCACTGGGCGAAAGGGAAGATGTGAGGCCCCTCTAATTTGCATGTAACATCACAAGTGACATCACAGAAAGTGACATTGCAGGACTATTGATCTTATTTGGCATCACTGAAGAGACCTAACATGGATATCAGTAACAAGGACAAAAAGATAAATATGCAAATGAAATAAGTCCATATATTTTAAAACTGTATTAAATGGATTACATTTGTCACAGTGGATGGAAAAGCTAGTTGCAGGTCTTAAAAAGATGGATGTTTTTTTACTCCATGTTAACTGATCGTTTCCAGATGAGTGCATGATAAAAATTCCAGTTCTGTCTCATAAAGGGGAGAGATCCTGTTGAGGTAATGAGGGGCGGGATCATTCAAAATATAAAATTACACAAGAGAAAACCTCTCACAACATGGATATAATCGCAAATTTCAAAAGGCTCCCTTATCATTCTGTGCCATTATGGTGCCACCTTAGGATGACATTAATACCAAGTAATTTGTTTTAACATAAATCTTCTCACCAGTATCCCACACGCACATGCTAAGAGTCGTAGGACAATCTTTTTTGTGTGTGGGGTATTTACTCGCCAGAATTATGTTAAGTGCAAAAACACAACACATATAATACAAAATTACAAGACACCATTGCAAACATATTAAGATTGTACATAAATAAAAAAAGACCTAGAACAACCGAGACCACTGCTAAATCATACATTGACTTGAAGGTATGCTGCAGATTCAAGGGGTTTTCAAATCAACGTTTTTGATTTGGTGTTAGAACTGTAGAAATGGAAGTGGCCAGCTTTAGCGCTGGTGGAGCCCTATGCGACAATGTTTGTTAGTGCCCCCCAATGACTCCCTCTGCCACGGATTCTCTCACTACCACCCTTTAACAGTGCCCCTCAAGTCTCCATAACCACATTCTCGCTCAGATGCATTTAATTTGATTTACAGCGCTACTGATACCAGTGTAGGGTGTCAGAGAATTTTATATCACACACATTACACAGAGACAATCTATCATACGTGTGTAAATCACTGTATAGGAAATGTTACATAAGACAAAGGACTACAAGGTGTAGGAGTCACATGACAATCATACTAGTAGGCATTATAGTTTATTAGTGATTGGTCTGGATAAACACAAACTCTGAATTTAGAACGTAATACCATGGTTGGGGGTTCTCTTCGATAACCAGAATTGAATTCTATCCAAATGAACCCTTTTTGCAACATTAAGATAACCAAAGACTGGGGAAAAAACATAACCCTCTAATTTATACCTTGCAATTTGCATGCAGCTCTTAGATGACAGTTAATAGCTCACTGTTCAATGTTAGGATTTTGACTTATTAACTGCAAGTAACAAAAGGATCTCACTGAGAAAAGCAGTAACCCACTGACCTATTGACATTATGTGCACTTTGTGATCTGCATGGTACGTGTTCTTTGCAGCAGGCACATTACCCTCTGCTCTACCTTTCCACGAGCCAAACTTCCACTAGAACGTCCGATCTCTCTCTAGGAGGAACATTAATCACCGGAGTTATCATGACCTTTTTATTGTTGCCGAAAATTGCTGGAGGCCAGGAAGGAGGCAGCAAGCGCTTTTAAAAACATAATATACTTGCAAACATGACGCTCCCACCCGAAGTGAGCGCTCAGTGCGATGTCACCGGTCCCACCGCCCTAGAGCCTCTGTGCTCAAGGGTCCTGTGACCTCAGTGATGGAGTCACTGACGCTCTAGGGTGTGCTGCTTCATAGGCCTGCCCAAAAGACTTGAGGTGAGCTTCAATAGGGGTCGTGGTGGACAAGATTTCAAGGTTAGCCCACACTTGCCACCGCTAGGGTCCACCTGCTGCTTCTAAGACACCAGGGCTTCTAAGGTCTAGTGGTCCCTCGGGAGAGTAGTCTGGTTATGAAGGCTGAACCTGGTTCCCCAGTTCCCAAGTCGGCAGCTCTAGCCATAGTGCCACATCCTTCTCCCACTGAACACCATACTGCCTCACTGAGAGAAACTCGCACTGCCTTCAACTACAACCCAATTGTGCCCCGCTATAAATACCTGGATGCGACTCAATTCAAATTACGCACTAGACTAGAGTAATATTCTGCCTAAAAAACAAAGGGCCAGATGTACGACCATTTGCTTTTGCGACTCGCAAATTGCGAAAAATTGCGAGTCGCAATTTGAGAGTCGCAAAAGCAAATGTACAACAGTGTCAGAGACACTGTTAGCGATTCCCGATGGGGTCGCAAAATGCGAGGCTCATAAATATTAATAAGCCATTCGCAATTTGCGACCCCATTGGGAATGGCTGGCCTTCCCAGGGATGGTGGCCTGCTGGGCTCAGCAGACCTCCATGTCTGGGACTGCTTTTCAATAAAGCAGGTTTATTTTTTTTAATGCAGCCCGTTTTCCTTAAAGGAAAACGGGATGCATTTAAAATAAAAATGAAACGTTTTTGTTTCATTTTTTAAGGGCAGGCAGTGGTCCCTCGGACCACTGCCTGCCCTTAAAAAATATTTTCACATGCATTCCCAAAGGGGGAAGGGGTCCCCTGGGGACCCCTTCCCGTTCGTGAATGCTTTACCACCTACTTGAAGTAGGTGGTAAATTGCAACTGTTTTGCGACCGCAATTGCGGTCGCAAAACAGTCATACATAGGGCTCAGACTCGCTATTAGGAAGGGACGCCCTTGAAACGCCCCTTCCTAATAGCGAGTCGCAAATCCTAATTAGCGAGTCGCTAATAAATTGCAACCCACTAATTAGGGTTTGTACATGGCCCTTAGGTGTTTTTGCATACGCAAACGGGTCGCAAACCCGTTTGCGCATGCAAAAATACTTCGTACATCTGGCCCAAAGTGACAACATCCTGGAAAAAGCAAACACTCATGGGGAGTGCAAGATTAAGTAAAGCATGTGAAATGTAAGAAGGAACAAATTGGTTACCTTAACGCTTTTGCACTTATTATTCAGAAATCAATGAGTGCTTTTGCATGAAAATTTAAAGACATGACTACAGGGCCGGAAGGGACACGTTTCAATGTCCATTGCTTATATCCTTACAAAACGTAAGCAGTATGGTTTAAAAAGACCACATCCCTGAACACGGAGCCGCGGTACACATTTTGTTTACCAATCCACACATCAAGCAGGCATTTTAGTACCTCCAGGGATGGTGCACTTCCCCACCCGGGGAAAACAGTGCTGTTCAGAGAAAGACATAAAAACAAAAGTAGCGCTTCACTGGCAAACTCTGTAAAGTGGCGCTAATGTGTTTTGGGTTTGAATAAAATCAATCTTGCCCCTTTTCGACCCACTCTGTCTTGGTTTACTTATTTTTCACATTTTAACCTTTTATTTCTCTCCGTCCCGAGGGAGCACATTGGAAGTGAAAAATGTCCGAAAAAGACGTCCTTTCCAGCAAGTGTGTTTTTTTTGGGCGGGGGGAACAAATAAAGGAAAGAGGGAGTAATGGCTACAAGGCCCAGGGAAGGGGGCCCCCACACCTGGACCTTGCAGCTTTCTCTAGTCACTGCTTAGAGGCCCAGGAAAATGGGGCCCCCTCGCCTGGGCCTCCAAGCAATAAAGAGGCATTTCGTAAAACACTGCCCTACCGTGGCAGTTCTACATACATTTTAAATGCACATTCCCATAAAAAAAATGGGTGATACAAAAGTTCACAAGAGGCAGTTGATCTGGCTGCTCCATTCCCCCCCCCCTCACCCACCTCTCCTTACCTGTGTCTGGCTGGTCCTGGAAACAAAGGGGCCTTCTGTTGCCTAGAAACAAAATGCAGAAAGGCAATGGCTGGTACTTAACAGAGGTGTTGCCTCGCCCCTGACACTGTGAGCCAACATAATTGCTGGCCCAGCTGCTGTGCCTTCCCTACTTTGTTTGTCCCTTCCCCCCACCCCTGCACCCCCAGGAATGCCATCAGACCCTGACAGCAAGACACCTCGCATTTGTAATTTGATTGCGTGGGGCAGGGGGCCCTGGAGGAGCAGGTGGGCTAACTGTGAAAGCGTGGTCTTTCACAGTGAAGCAGGGCCCCCTGTTTTTTAGCTGAGCGTGAGGCCCTGGGCAGCTGCCCACACTGCCCATGCCTAGCGCCGGCCCTGATGCCACTGAATCAAGCTATACCTGGCTGATGAGCCCATTAGAAGGGAGGAACTGGTCCTAGGTTTCTTGTTTTCAGGTTCAGGGAGGACCTGGCCTGGAAATTTGGGGTGGACCTTCTCCCATTAGAGCAGGGTCAAAGCTGATTTGAATATGGCTGCGTCCAAACTGAGGTGGCATGATGGGCTAAAAAGGATGGATTGGGATGTGGCCTGAGCGATCCCTAGTAGCTGAGATTAATTCAAGCATTCCATCCACCACTTTGTGTTTTGATGCCCTTAGTGGAACCTGAAACATTACTCATAGGGTGAATGTGTTATCCTACGACACGAATGATGGCTTGATCGCCCCCTGGGAACACCTATGTAATTGTTGTTCTGTGGGTGTTTGCACAGAATATCGGCTAAAAAATATTGTGTGGACAAAATATTGTGTCAAGATAATTGAGGACAAAAATATTGTGGAGGGAAGTTTCTATTGATAAGCAAAGTTTTACTATACTTAACTCCACATATATGTATCTTATGTATGTATATAACTTCAAGGTACGTAGATATGGAGTTAAGAATAGTAAATCTATACTTAGCTCATTGCACTTACCTTCTTGATATTTTGGTCCTCAACATTTTTTACACAATATTGTGTCCACACAATATTTGCTTCATCCATATTCTGTCAGACAACCGTTCTGTGGTGGCACGAGAGCGCTATAACTCTTGCTGTAGGCTTCCAAGCACCCTTCCGAGACATTTACTGCCAGCTCTAAAAGCCAACATACCTTTGTATTACGGTGTTCACCTTCGGGTCAGACTTTTGTGGATGCCTGTGAAATAGTAGCCCTGTAGCAGCCTCCCAGACACCAGTCATTTCCCGGCACGAAAGCTTATATCATCCTAACAGCGTTCTTTATACTTCTCCGCAGGTTTAAGAGGTTCCTGGAGAATGGCCAAAGTGAAATAAAAATGTGTTCAGAAGCTGAGATAAAATGTTGCCTGCTTGGTTTCATATCCAGGAGAGCAGGGAGGGCGAGAGATGATTTGTGCCAGGACAGTCCAAATGCTGCTCACTGTAGAATCATTTTGTATTCTCTGTTCTGTTGAGGGTTCCTAGCTCAGATGCTCTGCACACCATAAAGGCACCTCGTTAGCCCTATGAATCCATTAGCGAAGTGGTCTGTGCTGGTCGCGGAACCTCGCAAGATGAAATACATGGCATTACTAGGTGACATGCATGAACATGCCTTTAGTGGTTGGTCCTCCTTGCCTTCATCATAGGCAGTCAAAGAAAAACATGAATGTTAGTTGTTCCTAACCATAAAGGTGGGTTCATGTTGCTGTACTGGGCATCGTAGAAGGTTCTCGAGCTATGTCACAGAGCCTGTGATACACCAGGAAGCCCAGGTATTTCACTTGTGATGCATTTTTAAGTCTGACTGTGACTTGTGTCCTCTTTAATCTTTCTAGAGTAACAGGTGGTATATTCATGGTTGATGCTTCCCATATTTAAATGTTTCCTCTTTCTCACATGGCACTGGCTTGTCTACACCAGTCAGGAGACCTGCCACAAGTTAAGGCCATGGCACAGTGAGGTCTCGCCGTTTGTTTGCCATGGCTTAGTTATAGGATGAATCATATTTCTCCAGTAAATTTGTTCCTTTGCTGGCCTCTTGCTGCGCACTGCTGCTACTCTGAGATGCACACACCTCACAATGAGCATGTGCTACCTCACTTTCACCACTGTTATCCCCTCTAACACTCGTACCACCACCCTGCCAAGGCTGCCACCTCACTCACAGTGCCCATGGCACCTACACCACTTATTAAAGGGATGGAGTGGGTTCTCTCCACCATGTTCATTGACTTGCCCATAAATGTAGAAATTGGGTGGTTGCTGTGAGCCTATGTGTTCTGCCCATGTCTGCCTGAGTTACACAGTCGTTTTGCACCAAAGAGGCTCCAGTGCTTAATTTGTGAAAGAATAAAGGGCCTGATTACGACTTTGGTGGTCTCCCAATGGGACCACCACCGCAGCAGTCCCAGGAAAACCACCAAGGCCGTGGTGAACCCGCCCCTCCAGATTATGAGTTTAATCCAGGGAGGGTGGGCGGTGCGGTGGCGGTCTCATGGCGGTGGCTGTGTTAGGCTCATAGTAGAGCCTAAACAGCATACCACCGCTGTGAGAGTGCCTGCAGCACGTCCCTGCACGACATGGTGCATGCCACACCGTGCAGGAACGAGGGTGCAATTCCAGGGGGGCACAACATGTGCCCCCCCACCCCACACTCACCCCTAGGCCCAGATTCTGCCAGAGGACCTGTTAGGGAACCCTAACCCGCCATGAAAAGGGCGGAGGATATGCAGGTTGTAATATGCTCTGCAGTGCCAGCATCGGCACCGCCAGCATATTTAGGCCATTTGCAGACTGCCGTCGCATCGGTATCCTTTATTCCGGCAGAGGTCGTGGTCTTGTGGTGGTCCCACTGCCACACTGATCATATGGTGGTCGGACCTCCAACGCGAGTACGGTGGTCCCAGGACTGCCGTACTCGTAATAAGGCCATAAGTGCTGAGGCCCAATCCTTTGCTCAGACTACAGCGGCTATCGAATGTTCGGGATACCGAATACCATGTCTCTGTAGTTTGTATTCCACCTCATGTCTCTTCCATCCACCACCAGACACTTCCTGCCCATGTATTTCTCTCATGCAGGTTCTTTTTAATCCCTGCATTCTTTGTTTATTACAGTTTTTCCTTCTACCTCCTCTATCTTTCCACCTTTTGTGTGTGTTTTTTTCCTCTTGTTCTGAGTCAAAGCTAGATGAGGAAAAATAAGTGCTGGTGGGCCTCACCTTCAACCACTGGCTCAAATTAAGCACTCAGAGGCTCCTTCCTGACCTGGAGATCACCCCCTAGACTCATTTCCCCCTCCCCACTTGGTTCAGCTACTCCTAAAGGCAAAGGGGACCAGCTGTGGGGCATGCACTGAGTACTGCTATTGAGTGACTTCAGCCAGACTCCTCTACAGTTCCCTCATCTAGTGACTGTACCCTTTGTACCCTTCTGACACACACCGCACCACACCACTCCTCTCCCACAACCTCTACCCCAGCTCAAGCGAGGGGAGGGAGGGGCAATAAGATCAGGGAGTTGGTTCCCAGTCTCTGTTATACTTGAAAACTGACGAATTTCCCCATGCAGCTACGCTCTTGAGGCTTATTACCTCATTTTTAATATCATTACACACATTTTATTACGGAGCAAATTATTAGACAATGCGCTCTTTAAAAGTGTACAATGTCACAAGTTCCAAAATTCAGCCTATTAGTACACATTCAGCAGGGACATGTTAAGGATTTTGGGGGCCCTGGGTCAAACATATTTTGGGGCCCCTGTTCAGAACAGCTTTGAATTTATGATCCAATTTGAGCCCCTGTTTCCCACGCCGTTTCCGCTTCCTCAGCTGCATTAGCGATCCAGTTTGCATCATAGGCATTAGCCTATATAGTCCCGATGTAAACGGATGCGCGCAGCTGACAGCGGTAGGATTTAGTGTTTCCTGCCCTGCTACTAGGTTTTTAATACTTTTTAAATTGTATGTGTGTGGCTGAATTACTCTGTGCTTTTTAACAGTTTCTCCTACCTACGCGCACTTGCACTTTACTTTATTCTGCTTGCCTACACCTCCTTAGCTGCTCCGATTTGCATCTCGCTTTTCCTCCAGTCCTGGTCAACGCGGCTGATACACCGATTGTGCGGAGGGCTGGGGCTACTATCAGGCTCCTCACTTCCGCCCACGCAGTTCTGCTTCCTCAGCTGCGTTAGCGATCCAGTTTGCATCATAGGCATTAGCCTATATATTCCCGATGCAAACGGATGCGTGCAGCAGGTGCGCCGCTGGCGCGCCAAAGGCAAGCCCGTCTGCGCCCGTCAGCATCCCGGAGGTGTCTGGCGCCGGCCATGCTGCCCAGTTCCCCTCCGGTGAGTTTCTTCCACTATATTACTGTGAAAGGCAGCGAGTCTTCTAAGACCCTCAATGCTGCCCGGTGCAGGGTTCCACCTCTAATTCACTTTGGGTTCGCTATCAAAATAATGAGGCAAGCGCTGGAAACTGGAAGAGAAGAAAATGGTTTATTTCTCATGAGGAGATCACGTCAACTGAGACACCGGGATGTCTGAGGGAAGTGTTCTGCTGACAACTCCCTTGGCTCTTCCTTTTATACAGGTTTGACACAATGCATTTGTTTGATCAACATGGTTACAAAAGCTTGGGGTCCCCGCCCGGGCAGGTTGTCACACAAGCCCAACAGTAATTCTCTTCCCACCCAGGTCAAACAGACAATCTTATCTTGCAGCTGGACCTTGCTTCAGGGTCTAAAACATGTGAGACCGGTCAGATCTAAGAGTCCGTTCTGTTGATAAAAACAGGTCCCATTGTTGGTAACAACAAGTCTTGCTGTTTGCAGTGCAATAAATCATTTTGCAAGAGTTTTTTTGGTGTTATGAACCTGTTTGTGTAACTAGGTGTAGTGAAGGGTAGAGCGTCCAAAGGCTTGTCTGAAAACAGGGATGAGAGGAAAAACGAGTTTGTGGCAGCAAGTGGCGCTGAGGTTTGTTGTGGCAATAGAGTTTATAGCCCCCAGCACACATACCAGGTCGGTCAGAGGGTCAGAGGGATGCTAGTAAGGGCAGGGTGAAACAAAGGTGACCAACAGAGTACAAAATGGCTGTGATAGATCAAAATGACTGCAACTTATGTGCACATAGAATTCCACCAGACAAGATGGCGCAGGTAATGTTCATAATTGTCATTTTGCTTTTAACAGTGGCCCCTTTGAACATAACTAGCCAGCTTGTCAGTCTATTTCGATCTCCATAATGTCCTGTATCTCTTGATCATTCATCACTCTCATTTTTGTTAGCTGAGTGTCCATAGTCTTAGGGTGTAAGGTAGTTATGCAAAGAGAACACAAAGGTGGTATACAGTGTATACCCAAACAACAACCACATATTGTCAATACTGGGACCAAGAGAATCATTGATATTTTCCAACCCCACTCCTTCAAGATGCCCCAAAGCCAACTTCCAACTGTCCAAGTCTCTGATCCTTGATGAATTTCTGAAGATAGTCTATGGAGATGTTCGATTGCTTCATAGACAGAAGGTGAATTATCAGGAATGTATACACAGCAGCTGGCACCGATGATGCGGCATGCTCCTCCACGGTCCGCTAGTACCACGTCCAGGACCATGCGATTTTGCAGGGTAACCAGACGGACCGCTTGGAGCTCAGCAGTGTTGTTGGTGAGGATGCCAGCAGTGACGCTCAGGGCAGTCTCTACCGCTTGGGACAGATGTCTGATGGCTCGGCTGTTTGCCATCGGACCCCATAGCGGGACGAGCCCTTTTGCTGCGTCGAGGAACTGTGATGAGGCAGAGTCTGCTTGATCAATGTCTTTAGAACGCTTTTCTCGATGATGCTCTGCAGGGGCTGTGTAGGTTGGTGGCAAAACAAAGGCGATGTAGCATGTGCCCCCCAGTTTCTTGGGAGCCAGGTGTAGGCTTTGGTTCCACAAACAAAGTACATATTGGGTGATGCAACAAGCGATGGGGGGTTGGCAGTGTTCAAAGTCCTTACAATGCTACAGGTGCTGTGACCCACATTCTTAGTCCCACGGCCTTCAATGCATACAAGGCCAGAGACGTTCACCACAGATAGGGCCACAGTCAGTGTTGCAGCAGTTCTTTTCTTCAGGTAGGAAAATGTGGCTCTGTTAGGATTATTGAACACTTGCATTTCCACTCGTTCTTTGGCGGGGACATCAATCTGGAATGTCGCATTGAAGGTGTGAGGGCAGAAGGGGCGGCTGTCGTTCCTGTTTTGTTTTGCCAGAACTCGTTGTAGAACTGGGCGATTGTTCCATCGGAAGTGGCATTGTCTTTGTAACTTTCTTGTAGGAGCATCATCCAGGCAAGGCAAGATCCGTGAATAGAAAAGGGCGAAGGGATGAAAGGGATGGAATGTTCAGTGGCATGTGGTAACAGCCCACAGACCCAACAGTTGGTAGCATTGGTGGCAAGATTGTGTTGGTGCAACATCTGCACGAAAGAATTATTCCAGAATTTTTTGCGTCGTTCTCGGAGATGTGGCGGTAGTGATACCAGGTAGTGTTCTTTCTTGGTGGTTGGTTGCATGGTGGGTGACAATGTTCTGTATGCAGGTGCATTCTCTTCAATGATCCAGAGTGCGACCATTAGCAGGAGACAGGTGAGAAATGCGGCTACAAGTGCAATTGTCTTTGTGCTGTGCAGGTTAGCAGTCTTGGTGTCTTTGCGGTGGTTTTGCAGGTGTTCAGTTTCTTCCATCATCTTCGAGGAGCTCAACAACTGTTAGGACCACAGACTTTTGTCTGGCGCTTTCCTGGTAGCGTTGTTTGACTGTGCTACCGATCTGAGACCTTGACTCAGTTAGTGGCCTGGTCGTTGGAGCTCCCTCCTTTTGTCGATCTTAGGTTGTACCCTTTCCTGGAAGGCACCGTGGGGTCGGGAAATTCTGATAGTTCGAGGGTGTCTTCTTGTGGGTAGCAACTCAGAGCTGGTCGGTCTCTCGCGAGTACTTCCTCTTGCACCTCCACCCCTTCACAGGTTGCCAGGGTTGGAGGGACTCGTTTGCAGTGATGGGCATGCAGCCAGTTTCGTTTTCCTTGCACTCGGAGGGCAGTTCGGGTGGTGATCAGGACTTGCCAGGGGCCCGTCCACCTAGGCTCCAGATTCTTAGTTCTTTTCAAGTTGCGAATTAATATATGGTCGCCTGGCTTTATTTCATGTCCCGGGCCCCTGGATTCGTCAGGCAAGGCTTGCTGCACCTGTTGGTGGATAATTGTTAGCTCGTTTGTCAATTTATGCAAGTAATCCGACATTAATATGTTCGGGACATCGTTAATTGAGGTGGGTCTTGGTGCCGCCCAAATGCTCATAGGCCTACCGAAGACCACCTCATACGGGGTCAGTCGGTGTTTGGTTGGGGTGGAGCGCATCGATAACAATGCCAATGGGAGGGCGTCGGGCCATTTCAACCCGGTCGTGGCAACTATTTTGGCTAGTTTTAGTTTCAACGTTGCATTGTGTCTCTCTACCAGGCCCGCTGATTGGGGGTGGAAGACGACATGGAACTTTTGTTTTACCCCAACCCTCTCAGTATGTTCTGTATCACCTCGGCTACGAAGTGGGGGCCGTTGTCGCTCCATAAAATTCTGCAAAGGCCGTATCGGGGGAAGAATTCTTTCAGCAATACTTTTGCAGTGGCTAAGGCGGTATTGTCGCGGGTGGGATAGGCCTCCACCCATTTGCTAAAAGCGCACACAACCACCAGGACATATTTTAGACCAAGGCATCTCTCTAGTTGAATGTAATCCATTTGAAGGATTTCAAAGGGGTGGTCAGGGACTCCAAACCCTCCCCGTGGTACTACTGTCCCCTTCCCTGGGTTGTGTTGTAGGCAGACTATACATTGTTGTACTAGGCGTTTTGCAGATTCTGCTATCTTGACGTTATGCCATACTCTGGTGATTAGTTCAATCATGGGGGTGGAGCCTATGTGTGCTGGTAAATGTGCCATGGTCAATATGGGGATGAGGTAGGCATTGGGTAACAGCCATTTATTTCCGTCTTTAGTTCTCCAGCAATCTTCCTCGTCTTTTAGTCCCACCTTTTCCCACTCAGTCAATTCGTCTTGTGTGCCTGTAGTCTGTATGTCCCTTACAGTGGTCCTAGCGTCAGTCCATCGTTCAGCTTGTGACCTGGTCACATACATTCGTGTCGTAGTTCTGTCTCCTGCCGTGGCTCGGGCAGTAACGTCTGCTAGTGCATTTCCCTGTCCAATGAGATCAGTCACTTTCCTATGTGCTTGGCATTTTATCACTGCTAACTTCTTGGGGAGGAGGACTGCTTGCGTCAAGGCGGAGACTAAATCTCCATGCAGGATGGGTGTACCGTGTGAAGTCAGGAACCCTCTTTCTTTCCATAAGATCCCAAAATGGTGAACCACCCCGAAGGCATATTGGCTGTCGGTGTATATGTTAACTGTCGTGTCAGTCGCTAAGATACATGCTCGTGTGAGGGCAATGAGTTCTGCAGCCTGGGCTGAACGTTGGGGAATACGGGCTGTTTCCAGAACGGTTCGGGTTGTGGTGACAGCGTATGCAGCTGAGGTGGTGCCGTCGGGGAGTTTGATGCACGAACCATCCACCCATAGTTCTCCATCTGGTTCTAGAAAGGCGGTGTCTCTGAGATCTATTCTACTCTTTGTTTGTTCATCGGTTAGTGTCACACAGTCGTGTAGTGGAGTCACGCTAGGATCATTTTCGGGTAGGGGTAACACTGTGGCTGGATTGAGGGTGGTGCATCGCTTTAGGGTAATGTGCGGTGCTAGCGGGGTCAACTCATATCCTGTCAGTCGGGCGCTAGTCAAGTGTTGGGTTTTGGTCTGGTTTAGTAGTGTGTCGACTGCATGGGGTACTAAAACAGTGACTGGATTGGAGAGTACTATTCCTTCGCTCTGGCGTATCGATACTGCTGCAGCTGCCACAGCGCGTAGGCACACTGGCAGTGCTCTGGCTACTGGATCGAGGGTGGCAGAGAAATATGCACAAGGGCGTTGTTTTTGACCAATTGATTGTGTTAGGACAGACAATGCACATCCTTCCCTCTCGTGCGTGTAGAGGAAGAATGGTTTGGAGTAATCCGGGGTTCCTAGGACAGGTGCTGAACAAAGGGCATTGCGTAGTTCTTTAAAGGCTGACTGGCATTCGGGGGTCCAGGGGAGAGGTGAGGGGATGTCTTTAGCTAGGAGGGAGAGAAGGGGTTTGACAATGAGGCTAAAGTTCGGAAACCACTGTCGGCAAAATGAGGTGAGACCTATCAAAGAGCAGACTTGTTTCTGATCTTTGGGGACAGGGGTGTCTAGAATTGTCTGGATCCTGTCAGGCGTGAGTTTCCTCCCTTCTTTGGATAAAAGGTGACCCAAATAGGTCACTTGTGATTTACAGAACTGCAATTTCTTTCGGGAGACCTTGTGACCATTCTCAGCAAGAAAATGGAGTAGTTTGATGGTGGCTGTGACGGCTATTGGTATGGTGTCCGCTGCTAGAAGAATGTTGTCTACATATTGTATTAGTGCCACTCCATCTGGCAATTGTATGGCGTCCAACTGTCTTTTAAGCGCCTGGCTATAGATGCTTGGGCTCTCAGTGTACCCCTGAGGTGCTCTGCAAAATCTGTACGAACGGGAGTTTAGGGTGAATCCAAATAGATAGCGGCTGTCCTTGTGTATAGGTATGGAAAAGAATGCGTTTTTGAGGTCAATTACAGTGAAGGTGGTGGCAGTGGAGGGGATTAAGGTCAAAATTGTCGTGATGTCGGAAACTACTGGGTATTGTGGCACTACGATTTTGTTCATCTCCCGCAGGTCAATGATGAAGCGGTAGGCTTTTCCGTCTCCCTCTCCCTGTCTCTTTACAATCGGTAGTATGGGACTATTACAAACGTTGCTCACTACTTCCTCTACCACCCTTGCCTCTACCAAAGAGTGTATGATCTCTGTCAGTGCCTTCTCACCCTCTGGCGATATTTTGTACTGCGGTACTTTCGATAGGGTTGCGTCCTGTCGTATTGTTACGTGTACTGGGTCAATCATCATTCGTCCTACGTCTGAATCAGCCCTAGCCCATAAGTGTGATGGCAAAGTGTCCAGTAGGGATGCGTCAGCCTCGGAGATGGGAAACATGTGCTGATTAGGGTTCTCTCTATGGCGCTGGGGGTTGTCATACAGGACGACACGCACTCCGTCTGGTGAGCATCTGATAGTCGCATGGAAGTGTTTCAAAAGGTCGAGACCCATAATGGCGTCTGGGGTGTTGGAAGAGAGGAGGAATGTTGTTTCAACGCTATTGTTGTCAAGGTTAAAAGGGATCGGTCGGGACAAAGGGTTGGTGGAGGGCGTACCGTCAAATCCTATTGAGGTCACATGTGAGCCTGACAAGGGTGCCCTTGGAATCAGTCGTTTGGATAGTGCACTACGTGTTGCTCCCGTGTCTACCAGAAATGGCGACTTTGTGCCCAGGACCTCAGCGGTAACATAAGGGCCTTGCTGATCAACATAGAGCTCGACTGGATCCCTCCCTTGCCTCTGGCTGTCCTATGCAAAGTCGTACGCATTGTCATAATCTGTCTGTTGGTACTGATTCTGTTTGGGATGGTCAAATGTGTTCACTCTTCCTGGCCTTTCCTCGCTTGCTTTACTCGCGTACCCTCTCCCACGTCCTCTTCCTCTCTGTCCACTTGCTATTTCCCTCGCCCCTCTGCCCCTACCTTCTCCTAACAAAGCCGGGCATTGGGTTTTCCAGTGTCCATATTCTTTGCAAAATGCACATTGATCCTGTCCTAGGTCTTGGCGTCCTACATATGATGTCGATGAATTGTTTCTAGGTGGCTGTACTCTAGGGGTATTCTGCTGGTATCCTCCCTATATTGCTCCCTTTCTGTATTCGCCCCTGGAGTTGTGCTACCATTACCCTTTCCTTCAAGTCCTTCTTTTTCCTTTCTGTAGCCCTGTCATTTTCGTTTCTCTGATGCTCATAGTACTGGGCCATTTGGAGAATGGCCGCCGGTTTAGATGCTGCCCAACTACTTTCGCTGGCTTGTAATTTCTGGGATACATCTGGCAGTAGTCCTTTGACATAGTTCTGCACAAATAAGTGGTGTCCGGTTGCGGTGGACATGTCTTGTCCACTGTAATCGGAGAACACCGTTTCAAATCTGGAGAAATACTCTGAGACATCCTCTTGTGGTTTCTGGCGGCACGCGGTTACTATGGACAGTCTATCTTTTTCTCTGGGATCAGCGTTTTCACTTTCTGCACTATTTTGTCAGGGAGGTCCAATATTGCTTTAACCGGTTTTTGACCAGGGTTCCGCTGTTTATCTAGTGTGTTAAGTTGTTCCCAGGTATGACCAAGCAGTTCGGTATGGTCTATTTTCCTAATCTGTTTCCACACATCTGCTGGCAAACATAACCCGAAGAACAAGTCTATGTCGGCAAGTGTCATTATTGTTGATCCCAGAGCGGTACCTAGCTCGGTGTAAAAGGCGGTGGGGTTCTTTCGTAAATCCGGTAAAGATTTACGGAACGTCAAAATGTCCTGTCTGTCCCATGGTTGATACACCCAATTGTAGACCACCCTTCCTCTAGCATCTTGATGGTTCATATCGTCATGAGTCCCTTGTCCTCTAGGAGGTACCCAATAAGGGGCAGCTTCTTTTATCGGCATCATGCTATCTGGTTTTTCCACCGGGGGTCCTGCTATCTTAGATGTCCTGTCCTTATCTATCCGTCCTTGTTCCACGAGGTGACGGAATACCTCCAGTGTGGATGAAAAGAGTTCTGTAACATCGTTGTCGCCTTCATCTCCGGTGTCTACCTTCCTATAGAGAGCCACTAGTCGCTCGGGCCCTACATCTTGGTACTTCTCTTCATATGCAGTAAGAGTGTGGTAACAGAGACGTACAATAAAGTATCGTTTGCGGTTTTCAACATAGGAGTTGCATATGTCAGTTACATGCTCTTCTGTCTCCTTCCTATCTATGAGGGATTTAACTACTTTATCAATGCCTACTCGCTCATTTTTACTTAATCGGGGGACCCTGGGCGCTCCTGTTTCTTTTGATCCTACCTCTACTACTGTATCCTTTGATGAGGCATTTGGTGTGGGTGACTCGGTGGGAGCAGAGGCGGTGGAGACTGAGGCGATCGTGCCATCTCCGGCTATACTTTGGTGGTCCTGTCGTTGTACTACGGGATGAGTAGGGGCGTAAGGGGGTGGCATGTATATGATTGGGGGACCTAACAATAAATCATCATCTACCCTTTGTTTTGCTGGTAACTTGGGGTAAAGAGTCGAGGGCGTTCTAACAGGGCATTGATCTGATATTTTTGATTCCTGTTCCTTTTTATCGATTTCCTTTTCTTTTAGTTTTTCTTCTAATCTTTTACAGGCTTGGTAAGCTGATTTTCGCGTTTCTTTATCTTGTCTAGCTTCGTCCCTTTTCTTTCTTTGAGCTGCCTCTTTTCGCCATAAGCCAAAACTATCAAACATGGCTGGTCTAGTTTTCTTTTTGTGGAGAGCTAATTCTAACGTTTCTATTTTAGCGGGATCGAAAGATCCCGTCAGTGGCCACTGATTTACCCGGTCCTTCCTAGTGTATTTATGCCATAGTTTGCTATAAGCTACGCTGGCTAATCCATACTTTACGTACATGTCCTTGTTAGGGGTGCCTTCCGGCGGTGCCGGCTGACTGACCTCTAACGAACGGTCTGGTCCAAAACAATTACAATCAAACAATCTAGAGAAAACAGGCATGACGTATTTATCGGTCAAAATGAATATCTCAATCAATCAATTTAGACAAAAAGTCTGCACTACCTGTCCTTCGCTGCCTGCAAAGAGAGAGAATATTCCTATTCTTTGTTGTTTGCAAGCAGGGAAATGTCGCAAATAACTCAATATCAAAAAAGGAATACTAGTATTTCAATCAAACTATTCAATCAATCAATCAATTTAAGTCGTTTTTTCACGACCTTACCCGGACCGTATGGACAGTTCTTCGTCTTCCCCTTCCAGCGCCTGGTTGTCCTCTCACTCCAACAATCAATGCGGCGTTCCTCTAAGGTCCCAGTCAGGACCGCAGGTCACTCGAGAAAGGTCCGTTCGGAACCGGTGAAGTTCAGTCGATCGGCAGCCAGACAAGGGTCTTCTCAGGCAGGTATACCCCAATCGTTTAGTTGTTCACTCCGTCGTTAGGACCTCTCTACCGGACCCACGCGTCGCTGATGGGCCCCTACGCTGGGCGCCAATTTGTGAAAGGCAGCGAGTCTTCTAAGACCCTCAATGATGCCCGGTGCAGGGTTCCACCTCTAATTCACTTTGGGTTCGCTATCAAAATAATGAGGCAAGCGCTGGAAACTGGAAGAGAAGAAAATGGTTTATTTCTCATGAGGAGATCACGTCAACTGAGACACCGGGATGTCTGAGGGAAGTGTTCTGCTGACAACTCCCTTGGCTCTTCCTTTTATACAGGTTTGACACAATGCATTTGTTTGATCAACATGGTTACAAAAGCTTGGGGTCCCCGCCCGGGCAGGTTGTCACACAAGCCCAACAGTAATTCTCTTCCCACCCAGGTCAAACAGACAATCTTATCTTGCAGCTGGACCTTGCTTCAGGGTCTAAAGCATGTGAGACCGGTCAGATCTAAGAGTCCGTTCTGTTGATAAAAACAGGTCCCATTGTTGGTAACAACAAGTCTTGCTGTTTGCAGTGCAATAAATCATTTTGCAAGAGTCTTTTTGGTGTTTGGAACCTGTTTGTGTAACTAGGTGTAGTGAAGGGTAGAGCGTCCAAAGGCTTGTCTGAAAACAGGGATGAGAGGAAAAACGAGTTTGTGGCAGCAAGTGGCGCTGAGGTTTGTTGTGGCAATAGAGTTTATAGCCCCCAGCACACATACCAGGTCGGTCAGAGGGTCAGAGGGATGCTAGTAAGGGCAGGGTGAAACAAAGGTGACCAACAGAGTACAAAATGGCTGTGATAGATCAAAATGACTGCAACTTATGTGCACATAGAATTCCACCAGACAAGATGGCACAGGTAATGTTCATAATTGTCATTTTGCTTTTAAGATTACAATAGGGAAAAACTGCTTAGCCTTAGGCGGCTACCATTATGTCAGTGTACAGCGGCTGATCTGAGCTTGGAGGTAGACTTTCGATGCAATAAGTGCAACTGGTCTCTCCTCCAGCCCAGGAAACTCTCACCCAAGATCCTCCCACGCAACAATAAGTGTAAAAACAATAAGAAAACAGAGGACTTAAATGCCACCCTTTTAAATTGTCGCTCTATGCAAAAGCATGTACCACACATTTATGACCCTACTATCACCTCGGCCAACCCTACGGGTTATAAAATCCTTAGGAGGGACCGACCGAGTGGGAAGGGGGGCGGTGTCGCTATAATTTACAATAAAAAACTAGACTGCTCTCCCATCCCGATTGAAAACATCGAGGGCGCAGAGTCCTTAGGCTTCCACTGTACCTTATACCCCCATCATAGCATAGCTGGTTTTCTGATTTACAGACCTCCCGGTGCAATTGGAAATTGTATTACTACGCTTAATACAGCCACCACCTCCCTGGACTTAAAATACAACAACTGCCTTATTCTGGGAGATTTCAATATACATATGGACAATGGAAAAGCCCCTCAAACAATTTCCTTGTTGGAGACGCTGCAGGCCTGCAACTTGTTTCCATCTATTTCTTTGGCCACCCATGGGAAGGGCCATACCCTAGACCAAATCTTTCACAACTTTGACATATCAGTAAGCCTACCTCTTCCCATTACCTGGTCTGACCACCTCCTATTAAAATTTGTCATTCCCAACTCTGCCACAGCCCCTCGGGCTAACGCAGGGCAGAGGGTCCCTAATTACAGAACGTTCCATAAAATATCCATCCCGATGTTAGCAGACGCCATCGGTCGTTCCTCACCGGAGCTGTCTGGCTGCCTCGACTCGGATGCCCTCTCAATAGATTCATGGCTCCGAACCAACATTGGTGCAGTGGTACCGATTGTTTCCCACTCCTCAAAGAGGTCGGCCCCACCAGCTCCATGGTTTAACGATTCCCTCAGATCTAGCAAAAGAAACTGTAGAAAAATGGAACGAAAATGGCGTAAATCCTATCTACCGGAGGACAGGAAGGTGTATAAAGACACCTTAAAATCTCATTACATTCTCGTGAAGGCAGCCAAGAAAAACTTCTTTCAAACCAAGATAGAAAATGCCCAAAATAAGAGTAAGGAAATCTTTAGCATAGTTAAATCCTTTACCGCCCCGAAAGCCAGCACAAAGGAAGGGCCATGCACGGAAGAATGGTCTAAGCAAATAGCTCAATTCTTCCACAAAAAGATCTTCGTGATCCAACAAGCCTTCACTAACATCTCAGAGGAAGAACTGACCTTCTACCTTAGTTCTAATAGCAAATTTCACCTCTTGGATCCCCCATCTTTACTAACTTTCCCTGAGTTTCAGCTTGAAGAGTCACTGACCCTTCTCCAAAGCATTAAGTCTGGCTTTCCTACCGACCCATGTCCAGCGAATATCCTGAACCTATTAGCTCCCACCATAAACCCAACGGTAAACCAGCTCTATAATGCTTCCCTCTCCTCAGGCAACATGCCGAAATTATGGAAGAATGCTAAGATTCTTCCACTGATAAAAAAGGCTAACGCCAAACCGACGGACCCTGCCAACTACAGGCCAATCTCCCTTCTTCCGGCCCTCTCCAAAGTATTAGAGAAGCATGTAAACAAGGCCCTCCAAAAACACATTGAAGATGGGAAGCTCCTCCCTCGCCGAAGTCCTGCACTCAATCAAAAGCTTCCAGGAGGAGGTTAAGATCGACAACCGGAAAAATCGTCATGCCACTCAGAAATTACAGGGCGCGATAAGGAAAGTGGGTCGAACATGTGTGGAGATTGCTGACAGAATGTCATCGGTAGAAGTACGCACCGAAAATCTGGAAAAGGACGTCTCCTCCCTTCAAGTACAGGGGGATATGCATGACGGAATTGTAAAGGACCTAATGCTGAAGATTGAGGAACAGGAGAACAGATCCCGACGCAATAATCTTCGCATTTTGGGGGTTCCTGAAGGTGCGGAAGGAACTGATCCAAGGGCTTATATCATCACGCTTTTCAAAGGCGCATTTCCAGAGCTGCAAACCTGGGATTGGGATAGGGAGATACAACGCGCTCACCGCTTCCCATTAACTCCCTCTAAACGCCCTCAGACTTCGCAATATCCTCGCGCAATGCTAGTTTATTTTGGCAACTTTCTCCTACGTCAGAGTCTTTTTGATTTAGCGAGATCCACCAGCAAGAGGGAGTTTGGTGGCGTTACCTTCTTTAGTAGGCCTGATTTCGCCCATGCCACGGTCGAGCGAAGATGGAGGATGAGGCAACTCTTTGCCCCCTTTCAAGAAATTGGGGCAACGGTATACTTACAAAACCCGGCACGCCTAAAAATCATCTTTAATGGGGTCACACGCAGCTTTACTTCCGAAATCCAGGCCCAAGCCTATCTGCGGGAGATCACAGAGACTAGAAGAGACAGAACCAAGAACTGAATTATCTAATCTTGTGCTTTAAGGAGTTAAAAATAGAGGCTCCGAATCGATCTCTCATAGTTAAAGCTAGAACCAAGGATTAAACTATCTAAAAGCTTTACGCTATAATGCATGATACAGGGGATAACTAAGCGAGGTCAATGATTATTAAATTGATTGGACTATTAGTATGGGGGTCGGACCGGGGGAGGGGGCACGGGACCCTGACTGCCCAGATGTCCTCATCCTGGTTCTTGCTGAACCAGGTAGTCTCAGTGGGTGGTGGAGGGTGGTGGGTGGGGTCCACGGGGGATGGGGTAGGGGACGGGGAAGGGGAGGGGGCTGGCACCAAGAGGGTTTTTAATGTTTTTGCCCTGCTTGCATCGTTTGTTTTTCCCTCTGTTTTAAAAATGCGGGTAGCAGTTGGGGAAAGTTTCGCTACACTTAAATGAGTAAACTACGCATAGCGACAATCAATGTGTGTGGCCTTAACGATATCAAGAAACGACGCAATACGGCCGTAGCACTTCGGCTACTTAAAGCTGATATCTTATGTTTACATGAAACACACATAGAAAGGACGCAAATTCATTTGCTAGATTCACTTGGTTTTACAGTAGTAGGGGCTACTACTCAAAATGCTAGGACACGAGGGGTGGCAATTCTATCCGCAAAACACTCACTTCAATTCACACGCACACTAACTGATTCACATGGAAGGTGGGTTATTACAGTATGCCAAAGGGAAAATGGGAACACACTCACGATATGTACCATATATGGCAGCACCGCAGATGATTCAGCAGCTTTTGACTTTCTGAATAATGAATTGGCCGAATGGCCACTACCTTTAATCATCTGCGGCGATTTTAATATTAGCCTACCAGCAGATAAGAGTATAACCGGTGATATAAACTGGATATACAATGGACGGAAACCAAAAGTTTTTAAAGCCCTTAAGGATTTATGTAGGGAGCAAGCACTCACCGACATTTGGCATTCTCAACACTCCACTGACTCCAGTTATACCTTCTATTCTTTCCCGCACAATAAGATGGTGAGATTGGATTATATCTTTGTATCTCAGACTATTCTCTTCGAGTGTTCAATAGAGAAGTCCCCACGCATAGTGGCAGACCATAATCCTTTAGTAGTGGAAATAAGAGGGGCAACGGTAGCTAATAAAGATTTTGTTAACTGGACCTTTGAGCGATCCCTCTTCGTAAATGATGAGTACTCCAAACACATGAAGCACTGGATCCCACAGTTCATTGAGGATAATTTAGGTAGCACAGGGATTGAGGTGGTTTGGGATACACTAAAAGCAGCAATCAGAGGAGAGACACTTATCTTCTCACTCACTTTAAATAGAGAAAAGCGTCAACTATTGGATAAACTATAACTTCAGCTGGCTGGGGCAGAAGAAAATTTAATTACTGTTCTTAGGGATGGGGAGGACCCAGCTGATGCGCTAGCAAGATTAATATCAGCAAAATCGGCCATTATGGGGGTACTCGCTAAAAGAGCAGCGGACAGATTAGCAATTTGGAAGAGGGAGGCATATGAATGCAGTGAACAGGTTGGACACCACCTCGCGATCAGGGCAAGACAAAAAGCCACTAGAAATATTATTACAGCTGTCAAAAACTCCGCGCAAGAAGTTGTTACAGATACTGAGGGCATTCGTAGGGAGTTCCTTGCTTATTATCAGGATCTATATTATCAGGATCAGGATCTATATTACGAAACGACCACTGCTCATTTAGATGATATTGCTAGTTATCTAAACCAAATCCCAGCGGTACAATTATCGCATGAGGACCGGGCACTACTTGATGAGCCCCCCCAATGGATTGACACACTGCTATGCATTAATAGTCTTTCTAATAATAAAGCCACTGGGTTGGATAATATTCCAGGTGAATTTTATAAAAGATTCTCCACAGAATTAAAAGAGATCATGCTCCAGCTATTCGTTCATGTGTATAGGGGGGAAAACCACCCGAGTCATGGTCACAAGCTAAAATCATTATATTCCTGAAAAAGCATAAATCGGCACTTGATCCCGCCTCCTACCGCCCTATAACCCTGATAAATGCGGACAGCAAGATTTACTGTAAAATCTTGGTGGTTCGATTAGCAGGGGTAATACACAAAGTTATATCCCCGAGGCAACACGGATTTATACCGGGACGAGGCACAGTAGATCATGTTAGGAGAACTATTTCTCTGTTCGATGCAGTGCATATCTCAGGAGATCCAATGGCAGTTATTCTTCTCGATGCTGAGAAGGCTTTTGACAGGGTCTCCTGGCCTTTCTTATGGGAGACCCTGTCAAGGGTTGGGATAGGTCAGGGCTGTATACAAGCATTTAAGATGCTGTATTATCAACCCACTGCAAGATTATTTTTAAATGGCGCACTAACCGATACTTTTAGAATGTCTAGGGGGACCCGCCAGGGATGCCCAAGCTCACCCCTCTTGTTCGCACTCTATATAGATAGACCCTTTTCTACGCTTGCTGGAAAGTAATCAGAAAATTAGCCCTATTATTTCTCATGGGTGGGAGACGAAAGTTCTGGCCTATGCCGACGACATTGCCTTGGTGACTGCTAATCCCGAAACATCTATGGCTGAGGTCGAATTAGAGGCGGCTAGGTTTGGAAGCATGTCTGGATACTCTCTTAATAGACTCAAAACCCAGATAATCTGTAAGAATGTTGATATGGGGCAGGATACAAGACAGGTCGAAAAAGCTACGTATCTTGGAGTGGAAGTTATGGCAACTGTTGAAAAGATAGTTGAGGGCAATATTGATCCCTTAATTCATAAAATCAAACCTGAATTAATCCGACTACACAAACTGCATCTTTCGATAATAGGGAGATGTAATCTAATTAAAATGCTTTTTTCTCCCAAATTTTTGTACTTTATAAGAGCTATTCCGCTAGAATTCAGTAACATGTGTCTTAAAAAGATTGAAGACCTGTTCTCACGATTTATATGGGCCTATGAAAAACCCAGAAGAGCTTACAAATTTCTTTCTCTACCAAAGATAAAGGGGGGGCTCGCTCTCCCAAACATAAGGCTTTATTATTGGGCAACCACTCTGTTGTACAATCTTACCCTTTTAACAGAAAATGCTACAGATAATCCTCTGGGAGTTATACCTACGCCTATAGAACTCATAATGGGCAAAGATGCATGGGGGTGGATCTGGCAGTTTTTAAATGATTCTCACTACAAGAAGGTACGCTTTAAGACGCTGGTGCCCGGGTTTAAATGTATGAAATTGGTTCGCAAAATGCTGGGGCTGGGTCGTTTGAACTACTACACACCAACATATAACAATCCAAATCTACCCGACATTTTTAAAGACTCAATACTCAAAAAGTGGCAAAATAAGGGCCTGTCGCAACTGGGGGATTTATATTCTTTCTCTGATATAATCTCTTTTGAGAGTCTTAAAGAAAAATATAAACTGGATTGGAAAGATTTCTATAAATTCCTACAAATACGTGATTTTTTAAGGAGAAAGTGCGGCGGTCCAGCAGGATTTATTAACAATCCTATTATTGATAATCTAAGAATGAAACATCCATCTATTGGAACTGTGTATAACTCTTTCAATATATTAATGCCGGACGATTTAATAACACGAGCTAGAAAGTGGAAAGAGGAAATTGATATAACAGAAGATCTATTTTTCCACTCAGCCGAGTTAGCACAAAATCTGCTAATCCCAGCGCGGCTTCAAGCCCAGTATTATAAATCCTGCTTTTCGTTGTACTATACTCCGAAAAAGATCGCAAAATGGGGGACGGGGAGAGGGACTTTTTGCTCACGATGTTCGCTATATCAGGCTGACCTTAATCACATGTTTGCCTCTTGTAACGTATTAAGCGAGCTAAAACTTGAGATTACAAACTTTTTTAAAGAAGTGCTAGGGAGGGATATTTTCCTCTCGTCCTCACTGATTTGTCTAGGGGTAGATCAGGAGATGCAAGGCAAACCTTGAGAGTATCTGATCTTCATAGCCATGGCAATATACCGCCTTTGCCTTGCCTCAGCCTGGCTGGATCCATCTCCCCCTAGGTACCATCAATGGCTAACACGATTGGTGGCAAATTATAACTTTGAAAAAGCCATCTATATAAAAAGAGGAATATGGTCTTGCAAGAAGGGGCTAAAGATTTGGGAACCTCTGACTAAATGGCTTGAGAGATAATTCAGATAAACTTACTCTTTTATTTATTATTTTTTTTTTTTTCTCTCTCATTCTCCTTTTCTTTTTCTTACTGTTTTCAAACTCGTATAAAGCTGTGCCAACCCCGGGGGTGGGAGGGGTGGGAGTGGAGGGAAAAAGGGGGAAAAAAAAAAAAGAATTATTTAATTTTTTCGATAAGCTGTGTGCATGATGCACAATTGTTGATTTAATATTAATTTTCATTTGCGATAAGTAACTTAATTAATATGTAACCTACCTGCGGCAATATAATACATGCATGTGCTGTACTTATAAATGGTTTGCAAAGTGATTGAAACAAATGAAGTGCAATTTGTATCAGTGTAATGATGCAAAAAGTAAAAAAAAAAATTTAACAAAAATGGGAAGCTCCTGCATGAGTCCCAATCCGGTTTTAGGGCTAACTACAGTACGGAGTCCGCTCTGCTGGAAGTGACTGAATTTCTCAAGGGTAAGCTGGACCAGGGAGGCAAGGCTGTTCTGATACTGCTCGATCTGTCGGCGGCCTTCGATACGGTCCCACATGAGAGGCTCCTGGAGAGACTTGCTAACATCGGCCGGGGGTGGGGGGTGCGCCTTAACATGGATGTCATCCTTCTTGGCAAATAGACCTCAGGACATCTGGATCCCCCCTTTCTCATCCCCGGTTCCGGCCATGAATGTAGGTGTCCCTCAGGGCTCCATTCTTAGTCCTACCCTTTTTAATATATATCTATCCCCCCTTGCATTTCTGGTAGAGGAAGAGGGCGCCAAAATTGTTTCCTATGCTGCTGACACTCAGCTGATTTTTACATGTGAAAAAGGAACGGACTTTGATGGGGCAATGATTAGGTCTTGCCTCTCAAAGGTTTTTAACTTGCTTAAGACCAATCAGCTGAAGTGCAATCCTGACAAAACTGAAGTTGTTTTCTTTGGTAATCCAGAAACTCCTGACTGGAGCTCTTGGTGGCCAAAAGATCTGCCGCTCCCGCCCACGGAAAAGGAGAAAGTCAAAAACTTAGGAATTGTCATAGACAAGACACTCTCCATGTGCATTCAAATCCAAAATCTAACTGGCGCTTGCTTTGGCATACTCCGGATGCAAAAAAAATTCCTGCCACTGTTACCGCTTGGGAGCAGAAAGATCGTGGTGCAGGCTCTGGTGACATCAAAGCTTGACTATGTCAACAGCTTGTACCTCGGTCTTCCCAAATCCCTTATCCAGCACCTACAAGTGGTACAAAACGTGGCGGCCAGAGCCATCCTGAGACCTAAACCCAGATCTAGTATGACCCCTATTCTTAAGTCTCTACACTGGCTCCGCATAAAAGAACAGATCGACTTCAAAGCGATGACCATCTTCTTTAAAGCTTTCCACGGCTTAGGAGCCGGCTACCTAAATAAGCGCGTTAATCGCTACACAACATCTAGACCCCTAAGATCTTCCAATGCCAACCTGGCCATCGTGCCTAAAATATGCTGTGCCAGCACTGGAGGCAGATCCCTCGGCTTTCTAGGTGCAAAATTGTGGAATAGACTCCCTGAGTCTCTGAGACTAACCACAGACCTACTCTCTTTCAGGAAGAACTTAAAAACCTTGCTTTTTAATAACGGATGGGTCTTTTACGCACGTTTTCCTCCCGCTGTCACGCGCCAGCACACTCTAGTCTGAGTAGCTGCGCGATTTATTAAATACACTATTTCATTTCATTTCATTAGGTCTCTGGCAGTGCAAAGGAACACTCGTCCAAATCTAAGGGCCTTATTTATGAGGCCTTGCTTCACTTTTATGCCGGCAGTGCGTCACTTTTTGTGATGCACCGGCAGCGTAAAAAATGTGTCATGTTGCGCCCTATTTACAAAGTGACGCATCTAGGCAGATGCGTCACTTTGTAAACCCCAGCACCACAGTATACCTGCGCCAGGTATAATATATGCAGGGTGGGTGTTCCCCCCGCAAAAAGCCTCGTAGAAGTGGCGCATTGAAATCTATGAGAACTCAGTGCGCCACTTCTAGGACGCCATTGCATCAATATCTTACACCAGCCTCACAGCAGGCGTAAGACTGATGCAGGCCCTTTCACATGGGGCTTGCCCCATGTGAAAGGACACATTGCTGGAGTTAAGTCTATTTTCAGACACATCCCAGCAATGCATCACTTTTGTGCCTACAGATACGTCAGAAATACTGACGTATCTGTAACTCCTTGTGACATGATGCGTCATACAGTAAATATGACGCATCCATCATGTCGCAAGGAGGGCACACTAAGAAGTGACGCATCCCTGTTTTCACACAGCGATGCATCACTTCTCATAAATAAGGCCCTAAATGTGTTTACATCTAATATTCAGGGATGGTTATGTGTGTTTTCAATATTGTAACACAGCAGCAGCTCACCAATATTACTGCAAATAATCTCTGTGACGCCCTCCCATTTCTTATATGTTAGGCCTTGTTTTGATCTGAAAGAAACTTTTTTTATGTATATTGCTGAAACATAAACACAACATTTCTCTGCAAAATGGCTGTACTGAACTCTCACACATCAGGTACATAAAAAATAAATTGAAGGAAAACAGTATTTAAAACAATCTGTTTAAGAAATAGTCAAGGTCATTAGGGCAAAATTCTGGAGAACGGAGCTGACTCTGTCAGGGGGCCCCCTGAAAGGCTGGGGCCCTGGGCCAGAGCCCACTTTGCCCATGCAGGTCAAACTATTTAACATACTTCCGAAAATTACTTTTCATATCGTCCCAAATATTTCACCCATACTCAATTAAAGAAAGTCGATCTATTCCATACCAAGGAAACCATTCATTTCATGGTTCCTAATTCGAGAGGACATTAATAAAGTTCTCAATTTTTACATGCACCCTTCTTAGCCACCTGTATACAATGAGTTTTTATCAGCCATTGTTGCTTTTTGTAGCCATCTTCAGTAAAGGATTTTCGAGGCAATCATAGAAACCTCGTTAAGGAACGCGTCCTATTATTAAAGTGCAGCTTTTCACCCACCACTGAACTAATCCCCTGAGTCACCAGCTTCCACAGCACTGAAACTCTGCTCCAGGACACTAGCTCATTCATATCACTGCCCCTCTCACTTTAACAGCACATTGGCATCACTAACATTTGTCTAAATCCCCTGTACATTCATTGTATCATTTTTTACAGAGTCCAATGAATTCTAAAGCACAATATTTGTTAAGTTATTCTAAACGACATGTTTACTTGTATCCTAGATATTGATGTGAAGACTCAAGTCCACCCTTATTCCTATATTCCTCTCCTCAGCCATTTAGATATTTGTCAGACACATCCTTTCACTACTGCTCTGTATCATTCATGATACAGGAATGAAACTGAACACAATATTAGTGATCCATCAAAAATCCCGGGTAAATCACTTCACTCAACCTCAAACAATATGGTTTGCATCTGAAAGGTGCAAACCATGGGCCAGATGTACGACCATGTCATTTCAATTTGCGAGTCGCTAAATGCCATGTACAACAGTGTCTGAGATGCTGTAGCGATTCCTAACAGGGTCGCAAATTGCATGCCTCATGCATATTAATGAGGCACTCGCAATTTGCGACCCCATTAGGAATGGAAGGCCCTCCCAAGTATGGTGGCCTGCTGGGCTCTGCAGACCTCCATGTCTGGGACTGCTTTTAAATAAAGCAGTTTTTTTTTTAACTGCAGCCCATTTTCCTTAACCCCTTCCATGCGTTGGACGCGCGGGAGCCATCCGACGCACAAGTGCTACTGTGCGTCGGAAGGCTCCAGCGCGTCCGACGCCATTGCCCATGAAATCCCTCTGGTGCAGGCACCAGAGGGGTTTCTTTTACACTCCGAAAGCCTCGGGAGCTGGGGAAGAGCTTCCCCAACTCCCGAGGCCCCCCCGTTTCTGTGAAATGACGATCAGCACGCACGTCGCGCTGACGTCATTTCAGTTTCACTTTCTACGTGCTCAGGGGGCTATCTCAGCCGCCTGAGCATGTAGAAAGACGGGAGAGGTATCATTGGAAAGGGGAGAATCTCCCCTTTCCAATGGCACCCCTCCCCAGTGGATCCCTGCTTGGGGATCGCCCCAGGAGGGCGATCCCCAAGCAGGAATCCACCCACTAGACACCAGGGAGGGGGGAGCGGCCCCTTGGGCAAGGGCCTTTGCTCCCCCCAAAACAATTTGGGCAAATTCAGTCTTTCTGCCCCACCCGGGGGGCAGAAAGCCCACTAAACGCCAGGGATTTTATTTTGGCCACTTGTTTTTAGGGTGGGGGCTGCCCAAAACGGGCATTCCAATGCCCCCACCCCCGCCACAATAACAGCCTTTCTGCCCCCCCGGGGGGGGCAGAAAGCCCACTAGACGCCAGGGATTTTTTTGGGCACATTTTTATTAGGGTGGGGGCTGCGCAAAACGGGCATGCCAATGCCCCCACCCCCCCCGCCACAATTTCAGCCTTTCTGCCCCCCTGGGGGGAAGATGCAGGCAGTAGCCCCCAATCTGCCCCCCGGGGGGGCAGAAAGCCCTACTAGACGCCAGGGATTTTTTTGGGGCAATTTATTTAGGGTGGGGGCTGCCCAAAACGGGCATGCCAATGCCCCCACCACCCCGCCACAACTACAGCCTTTCTGCCCCCCCAGGGAGGCAGATGGGGGCAGTAGCCCCCAATCTGCCCCCACCCGGGGGGGGCAAAAAGCCCACTAGAAGCCAGGGATTTTTGGGGGGGCAATTTGAATTAGGGTGGGGGCTCCCCAAAATGGGCATGCCAATGCCCCCACCCCCGCAACAATTACAGTCTTTCTGCCCCCCCTGGGGAGCAGATGGGGGCAATAGCCCCAATTTGCCCCCCCGGGGGGGGCAGAAAGCCCACCAGAAACCAGGGATTTTTTTGGGGCAATTTTAATTAGGGTGGGGGCTGCCCATAACGGGCATGCCAATGCCCCCACCCCCCACCAAAATTACAGCCTTTCTTCCCCCCCCAGGGGGGCAAAAAGCCCACTAGATGCCAGGGATTTTTTTTGTGAATTTGAATCAGGGGTGGGGGCTGCCCAAAACGGGCATGCCAATGCCCCCACCCCCGCCCCCCAAAATTCCAGTCTTTCTGCCCCCCTGGAGGGCATATGGGGGCAGTAGCCCCCAATATGCCCCCCGGGGGGCAGAAAGCCCACCTGAAACCAGGGATTTTTGTTTTTATTCGTGTAGGGGTGGGGGCTGCCCAAAATGGGCATGACAATACCCCCCCTTGAGAAATTCCAGTCTTTCTGCTCCCCCGGGGGGGGCAGATGGGAGCAGTGGCCCCTGATCTGCCCCCCCGGGGGGGGGGGGGGCAGAAAGCCCACTAGGCGCCAACGATTACGCTGGCTTTTTATATGCGTGGGGGATGCCCAGAATGGGCATACCAATGCCCCCACCCCTACAAAAAATAGCCACAGTCTTTCTGCCCCCTTGGGGGCAGATCGGGGCTAACCCCCCCCACCCCGATTCCCCCACAGGGTGGCAGAAAGCCCACTAGGCACCAACTTTTTTTTAGCACTGTGCCTACCTGTCGATTTTGGGCCCTAGCGCAGCAGGCACATAGGGAAACCTTGCAAACCTGTACATTTTTGAAAACTAGACACCAAGGGGAATTCAGGATGGGGTGACTTGTCTGGCTCTCACCAGGTTCTGTTACCCAGAATCCCTTGCGAACCTCAAACTTTGTCAAAAAAATATATATTTTCCTCACATTTATGTGGTGGAAAGTTCTGGAATCTGCATGGATCCACAAAATTCCACCCACCCCGCATTCCCCAAAGTCTTCCGAGAAAAATGGTACCTCACTTGTATGGGTAGGCCTAGTGCCCGCCACAGGAAACGGGCCAAAACGCAACGTGGACACACCACATTTTTAATAACGGATGGGTCTTTTACGCACGTTTTCCTCCCGCTGTCACGCGCCAGCACACTCTAGTCTGAGTAGCTGCGCGATTTATTAAATACACTATTTCATTTCATTTCATTAGGTCTCTGGCAGTGCAAAGGAACACTCGTCCAAATCTAAGGGCCTTATTTATGAGGCCTTGCTTCACTTTTTATGCCGGCAGTGCGTCACTTTTTGTGATGCACCGGCAGCGTAAAAATGTGTCATGTTGCGCCCTATTTACAAAGTGACGCATCTAGGCAGATGCGTCACTTTGTAAACCCCAGCACCACAGTATACCTGCGCCAGGTATAATATATGCAGGGTGGGTGTTCCCCCCGCAAAAAGTCTCGTAGAAGTGGCGCATTGAAATCTATGAGAACTCAGTGCGCCACTTCTAGGACGCCATTGCATCAATATCTTACACCAGCCTCACAGCAGGCGTAAGACTGATGCAGGCCCTTTCACATGGGGCTTGCCCCATGTGAAAGGACACATTGCTGGAGTTAAGTCTATTTTCAGACACATCCCAGCAATGCATCACTTTTGTGCCTACAGATACGTCAGATCGTTTTGCGCCGTTTTCTGTCTCAGGCACTAGGCCTACCCACACAAGTGAGGTACCATTTTTCTCGGAAGACTTTGGGGAACGCGGGGTGGGTGGAATTTGTGGATTCACGCAGATTCCAGAACTTTCCACCACAGAAATGTGAGGAAAATGTGTTTTTAAAAAAAAACTTTTAGGTTTGCAAGGGATTCTGGGTAACCGAACCTGGTGAGAGCCAGTCAAGTCACCCCATCCTGGATTTCCCTGGGTGTCTAGTTTTCAAAAATGTATAGGTTTGCTAGGTTTCTCTAGGTGCCGGCAGAGCTAGGGTTCAAAAACTACAGCTAGGCACTTTGCAAAAAAAGGGTCATTTTTCACTGTGAAAATGTGGTGTGTCCATGTTGCGTTTTGCGCCGTTTCCTGTCGGGGGCACTAGGCCTACCCACACAAGTGAGGTACCATTTTTCTCGGAAGACTTTGGGGAACGCAGGGTGGGTGGAATTTTATGGATCCACACAGATTCCAGAACTTTCCACCACAGAAATGTGAGGAAAATTTGGTTTTTTTGACAATTATTTAGGTTTGCAAGGGATTCTGGGTAACAGAACCTGGTGAGAGCCAGTCAAGTCACCCCATCCTGGATTCCCCTGGGTGTCTAGTTTTCAAAAATGTATAGGTTTGCCAGGTTTCCCTAGGTGCCGGCAGAGCTAGGGTTCAAAAACTACAGCTAGGCACTTTGCAAAAAAAGGGTCATTAATCACTGTGAAAATGTGGTGTGTCCACGGTGCGTTTTGCGCCGTTTCCTGTCGCGGGCACTAGGCCTACCCACACAAGTGAGGTACCATTTTTCTTGGAAGACTTTGGGGAACGCGGGGTGGGTGGAAATTTGTGGATCCACGCAGATTCCAGAACTTTCCACCACAGAAATGTGAGTAAAATGTGGTTTTTTCGCCAATTTTTTAGGTTTGCAAGGGATTCTGGGTAACAGAACCTGGTGACAGCCAGTCAAGTCACCCCATCCTGGATTCCCCTGGGTGTCTAGTTTTCAAAAATGTATAGGTTTGCTAGGTTTCCCTAGGTGCCGGCAGAGCTAGGGTTCAAAAACTACAGCTAGGCACTTTGCAAAAAAAGGGTCATTTTTCACTGTGAAAATGTGGTGTGTCCACGTTGCGTTTTGCGCCGTTTCCTGTCGCGGGCAGTAGGCCTACCCACACAAGTGAGGTACCATTTTTCTCGGAAGACTTTGGGAAACGCGGGATGGGTGGAATTTTGTGGATCCACGCAGATTCCAGAACTTTCCACCACAAAAATGTGAGGAAAATGTGTTTTAAAAAAAAAACTTTTAGGTTTGCAAGGGATTCTGGGTAACCGAACCTGGTGAGAGCCAGTCAAGTCACCCCAGCCTGGATTCCCCTGGGTGTCTAGTTTTCAAAAATATATAGGTTTGCTAGGTTTCCCTAGGTGCCGGCAGAGCTAGGGTTCAAAAACTACAGCTAGGCACTTTGCAAACAAGCATTTGCAATGCAATAGGTCTCGCATTTGCGAGAGTTAGAGCTATTGGTATGGTAAATGACAATGTCTTTTATCTATGTGTTTTTGTTTGTAGTATATTGATGAATGTGGTTTGAAGTGGAAACATGTGTGTTGAATGGAATTGTTAGTTTAAATACGTTCGGGAGGTAACTGGAGCACCCAAATGCGACCCCGTCATCCGATGTGAGAAAGTGCTAAAACAGTTGTTATAAGAATGAATTATGCCCGATTTTGAGGGTACTATGGCACCTTGGAGTGAAGAGGCAAGAACACCAGATTATAAAGACAATGAAACTAAGTGCACGGTCAACTTAAGACAACTGCACTCCCCTTGTAGGGATGTGCCTGTGAACATTGATTGACATTAGCAATGCGCATTGGTTTTTATGAGTGATACTGAAAATGCGCAATAGTTAAAAGAACCAAACACTTCATTGTCAAGACTAAGCAGCTAAACCGGTTGCATTCTGCCACCAACAGCTGTTCGATGACAGCATGGCCATCAGGGGCACCGACTCATGATTCAGCTTGCAGGACTGGAATTTATACATTCTGAGGTATATCTGCGAGTGTAATGACCTGCTGTGCACTGGCACTTTGCCTGCGAATAGGTTTGCCATGTGGCCGGTTTTCGACGAGCAACACCGGTATTTGATGTCCTGGCCGGTACACAAATAAGCAAAATCACCTAAAGTCGGTATTTTAAGCCTGTGTAGATAATTTAAAGACCAAATATAGACAGAGTTAAATGTGCCCTACAGTTGCGTTAATAACTCTTGACCAATAATTAAAGTAAACAAAACATGAGCCATGTTACAAATAAATACATGTTTTTTTTATCACGAGCAGCCTCACCCCTATCTTAGAAGTAGGTGAAAGGCCTCCTATTTTCGACCATATACGAGCCAGTGCCCCTGATTACCCTCAGTGAATTGACTGAAGTCAGCTTCCATTTTGTGTAAGAGCGGCAGAGTGGAGCAAGGGCAAAACGTGCTCCAGACATGATTTCGCAGATATGGTACAAAAAGCCACTTAATTACAGGCGATCGACGATTCCCTGACCCTCCGAGACTGATGGATGGTAAACAAAAGAAAGTAGGATTCGCAAGGGATGTATTGCTATTGGCTGGCTTCACCCACAAGGGCAAGGAGAGTGATGGCAAAAAGATGTTCAAGGAGATGGCCTATAAGATTTGAAATCAACACAGACCTTTGCACAACATTCGCTAATTTGGACCCACAGAATCTCTCCCCCAGGCAGGTAGCGGGGAATGCTAATATTACCAAATGCTCTGGATTTTGCAAGATAATTCTGGTTTCCCACCTAATATCTTGAATACAAAAAAGACGGCAGTCAATAATTTACTTTGTTCGGATTGAGCCTCTTTTTAGTTCTGCTCTATGGAACCATTTAACTGACAACCAAAACCTCCCTTCCTCTTACGCATGCCAGCTAGATATTTAGAATAAAATACATATTTTTTTTTTTTAAATTAAGGTTTTCATGCTGGCACGTGTCAACGGCAAATCATGAAAAAAGGTTCAAAATTAAGTTACACGAATTCTTGTGAATAAATTACTAAATACAGCATCTCAGACATCAAATAGATAAATCATTTATATGTTAGAGTACATAAATGCACTATAAATGTAATGTTGTGAGATAAAACATGATTTCAAGTACCAATTCCTTGAAAAGTAGGAATGCCCACCTCCACACGGTTGCCAATAAAGCACGCTCGTTTGTATGTAGTTGCAATTAAAAAAAAAAAAATAACGTGCTACCAAAATGCATTATAATTGCAAACGTTGGCATACGGATTTGCCCCTAGTAGAAGCCACATTGCACGTTTAATGATTCCAAGAAATGTTGTGATTTAATCTGCGTTTCTTTTTTTACGTGACCGAAAACACAAAACAGACGTTATTTCTTTCTATTTAACCTCTTGTAGTGTTGAGACCTTTATTGTGGTATGTTTATTATGCCTGTTTATTGTGCAATGTTATGCCTTTAATGTCTTTGTAGGCTGTAAGTGCAGCGTTCCATTGTAGAAGTGCATGGTTGCAACGCCAGAAAGAAATGCGAGGACAAACAGGATGGTCAGGAGTTGTTTTCTGACCATTAGCTGCTCAGATAAATAAAGACATAACATAGAAAGTGTCGGAGCATGTGTGTGTAACACACACCTCTCTACCACAGTGCAAGAAGATATTAGTCACTCCCTCTCCAAGCAGGTACATATTCCTCTGCCTCTGTCCATGATGCTGAGGCATAAAAATAACTCCTGTTTCTTGGTGACAGATTCATTTTCCCTACATTGCAGCAAGATCAGTTGTTTTGCGTCTGGAAATCAATGACGCACATCCATCGCTTTTCTCCTTCCCCTTTGTTAAACTTGCATCAGCTGCTGAACCCCTGCTCTGTAGGTTCATTTGTATTAGAAGTGAAGTACAGGTGCTGGGGTCAGTGCAAACAGTCTTTATTTACCAATAATCTGTGCAGGCGCAGAGCTTTGAGCCTTGCCACCAGCGGTAGCCTATGCACTCTAGAAAGGCTAAATACAACGCAATAAGGGTAGCATTCCTCTATCTTTCAGGGGCCTTTCAAAAAGAGTCATTTCAAGAGTGAACAGCCTTTCCTCTCCTCGCAAACGCCGCACATTAAACAAAGCACAACATTTCCCAACTCCATGCCACCCCTCTACTACGGCCGCTCTCAACTTGCAAAGTGTTACTGTCCGTGAAAGAGGAGAAACAAAGCAGTGAGTGTAGAGGAAGTGGCACATCTCAAAAAAACACTGCGGCTCGTACTGCACGTTAACAGTGCACGTTTCCACTCTGTTCATGCAGGGGTGCTAATTGCGGCGGGCAAGCAACAATTAAAACGAGGTGCAGTCGTTAATAAAACAACGCACCATCAGATTTATTAAAATGGTTAAAAGAACTGCAGTGATACTTAAAAGGGGCCAATGTTTTGGCTCTGATGCGTGGGCGGTGCACATGCAACTGCTGAAAAATGCACCTTGCTCAACCGCCAATTCAAGCAACTTCAAATCAGAGGTGACAGGTCTGACTGCAGCTTTGTGTTTTTATAGCGAGCAAAGATAAATACAGGGGTGCATGTTAGATAGCAACAACTAATTCGCTGACCAAAAGGTATTTAGTAAACTGAAGTTTCAATGCAACGAAGTATACGGCGAGAACACACCCACAACTCTCAACTGGGCACCAAGTATCCTTCCAAATTAATACAATCTTTTCTGTTTCAACGGGTCATATTAGGATAAGTAAGTGGAAACCCTTTCCCGGCAATGTCGCTACAAAAATATTTTCAGTTTGAAAAATACAGTAAAAACAGATTGTACGAGACGTCCACTGCACAAGGCAGAAAGGACGTGCGAGTCCCTGCTTCTCCTGATTTAAACACCCATAACACACGCAAGTGACGTCCAGCAGAACACTCAGCCTCTCTCTGATCAAAGATTGAAGCACAGAGTGCCCTTCAATTTTTTTACTAGGGCAGTGACAACTAGTCCTCAAATAATTTTTCCGCCCGGGCTCCTCACCTCGTCCACCGTGCGACGGGAGAGATGCAGCATGCCTAGGAGCAGCTTCAGTTTGACAGCCGAGGACAGTCCGTGAAAGCAGAGACGGATGTTGTCGATGACGGAGGCGGTAAGGAGGGAGGCGATACTCGGCGGCGCCCATAGCTCGTCCACGGATCCCAATTTGTTGTGCAGCCACAAACCACATGGCCTATTGGTGTCTATTACGCGCACCAAGCGCGTAATAGACACCAATAGGCCATGGGCGGAGCAATGCGCCCGCCTTTAGCCAATTGCGTGCAGTCTTTTACAAAAAGACGCACGAAAAGGCCAATGGGGTAGCACAAAAGGAATTGCACACGCACGAGCGTGTGCGATTCCTAGGTCAGTGCTGAATCCCCGTTTTTCAGCTACTAAATGTCTCGCACTGCGCAGTGCAACGCTATGCGCGAGACCTAAAAAAGGGTCATTTTTCACTGTGAAAATGTGGTGTGTCCACGTTGTGTTTTGCGCCGTTTCCTGTCACGGGCACTAGGCCTACCCACACAAGTGAGGTACCATTTTTCTCGGAAGACTTTGGGGAACACGGGGTGGGTGGAATTTTGTGGATCCACGCAGATTCCAGAACTTTCCACCACAGAAATGTGAGGAAAATGTGTTTTTTTGGACACTTTTTAGGTTTGCAAGGGATTCTGGGTAACAGAACCTGGTGAGACCCAGTCAATTCACCCCATCCTGGATTCCACTGGGTATCTAGTTTTCAAAAATGTATAGGTTTGCTAGGTTTCTCTAGGTGCCGGCAGAGCTAGGGTTAAAAAACTACAGCTAGGCACTTTGCAAAAAAAGGGTCATTTTTCACTGTGAAAATGTGGTGTCCATGTTGCGTTTTGCGCCGTTTCCTGTCGCGGGCACTAGGCCTACCCACACAAGTGAGGTACCATTTTTCTCGGAAGACTTTGGGGAACGCAGGTGGGTGGAATTTTGTGGATCCACGCAGATTCCAGAACTTTCCACCACAGAAATGTGAGGAAAATGTGTTTTTTTTGACAATGTTTTAGGTTTGCAAGGGATTCTGGGTAACAGAAACTGGTGAGAGCCAGTCAAGTCACCCCATCCTGGATTCCCCTGGGTGTCTAGTTTTCAAAAATGTATAGGTTTGCTAGGTTTCCCTAGGTGCCGGCAGAGCTAGGGTTCAAAAACTACAGCTAGGCACTTTGCAAAAAAGGGTCATTTTTCACTGTGAAAATGTGGTATGTCCACGTTGCGTTTTGCGCCGTTTCCTTTCGCGGGCACTAGGCCTACCCACACAAGTGAAGTACCATTTTTCTCTGAAGACTTTGGGGAACGCGGGGTGGGTGGAATTTAGTGGATCCACGCAGATTCCAGAACTTTCCACCACAGAAATGTGAGGAAAATGTGTTTTTTTAAATAATGTTTTAGGTTTGCAAGGGATTCTGGGTAACAGAACCTGGTGAGAGCCAGTTAAGTTACCCCATCCTGGATTCCCCTGGGTGTCTAGTTTTCAAAAATGTATAGGTTTGCTAGGTTTCCCTAGGTGCCGGCAGAGCTAGGGTTCAAAAACTACAGCTAGGCACTTTGCAAAAAAAGGGTCATTTTTCACTGTGAAAATGTGGTGTGTCCACGTTGCGTTTTGGGCCGTTTCCTGTCACGGGCAGTAGGCCTACCCACACAAGTGAGGTACCATTTTTCTCGAAAGACTTTGGGGAACGCGGGGTGGGTGGAATTCTGTGGAGCCACGCAGATTCCAGAACTTTCCACCACAGAAATGTGAGGAAAATGTGGTTTTTTTTGACAATTGTTTAGGTTTGCAAGGGATTCTGGGTAACAGAACCTGGTGAGAGCCAGTCCAGTCACCCCATCCTGGATTCCCCTGGGTGTCTAGTTTTAAAAAATATATAGGTTTGCTAGGTTTCCCTAGGTGCCGGCAGAGCTAGGGTTCAAAAACTACAGCTAGGCACTTTGCAAAAAAGGGGTAATTTTTCATTGTGAAAATGTGGTGTGTCCATGTTGCGTTTTGAGCCGTTTCCTGTCGTGGGCACTAGGCTACCCACACAAGTGAGGTACCATTCTTATCGGGAGACTTAGGGTAACACAGAATTGTAGAGCAACTGTTATTACCGATTGAATTTCGATGCATTTCTACCTTCCAAATGAAAGACAATGTGTAAAAAAGAAGTCATTTTGAAAAATGACCTATAATTCTCATGCTAGTATGGGTATTGCCAATTTCGGAAATGTGCAAATATCTACTGTTTCTAAACTCTATATTTTGTTCCCATTTCAGAAATACATAGGTGTCTTTCATACCGATTTTTCCATGTATACATTTTCCCAGAGTAATTGCTATATACCCGGTACATAATAAAAAACCATTGCAAGTCGCTGCTCAGTTATTGGCTCTGGGTTCGTCGGGTTCTTGGTGAACCTACAAGTCCTATATATCCCCACAACCAGAAAGGTCCAGCGGATGTAACGGTATATTGCTTTCAAACAGCTGTCATAATTAAGAGAAGTTACAGGTGAAAACGTTGACACAAATGGCTGTTTTTTTCAACTAATTTTCAATTTTTCCTATATTTAACTGTTAGTTTCTATAAAGAAACCTTGAAGGATCTACACAAATGACCCCTTGCTGAATTCAGAAATTTGTCTACTTTTCTAAAATGTATAACTTTCCAGGATCCATTATTGCTTTCACACCCATTCCTACCATTAACTGGGAGGAGGTTGAAAGCACATAAATAACAAAAATAGGCTATGTCCCAGAAAAAGGCCAAAACTGTGTAAAAAAGTTTCGTTTTCTGACAAAAGTCTGCTTGTCCCTGAAAGCTGGGAAGATGGTGATTTCAGCACCACAACCCCTTTTTTGATACCATTTGCAGGGAAAAAACCAGACGCTTTCATCTGTAGCCCTTTTTTCCCATTTTTCCCCCAAAAAACCCTGGGTACCTTTAGAATCCCCATAATGTTGGAAAAAAGGACGCAAATTTGGCGTGGATACCTTATGTGGTCAAAAAGTTACAGGGGCCTATCCGCGAACTACCCCAAATAGCCAAAAAAAGGCTTAGCACAGGGGGGGGGGGGGGGAAAGGCCTAGCAGCGAAGGGGTTAAAGGAAAATTGGATGTATTTAAAAAAAGAAAAATGAAGTGTTTTCGTTTCATTTTTTAAGTGAAGGTGGTGGTCCCTGGGACCACCGCCTGCCCCTAAAAAATATTTCCCCCTCCATTCACAAAGGGGAAGGGGTCCTCTGGGGACTCCTTCCCATTTGCAAGTGCTTTACCATCCTCTTGAAGAGGCCGGTAAATTGCGAGTGTTTTGCGACCGCAATTGCGGTTGCAAAACATTCTTACATAGGCCTCTGACTCACTATTAGGAAGGGACGCCCTTGGAACGCCCCTTCCTAATAGTGACTCGCAATTCCTATTTAGCGAGTCGCAAAACAATTGCGACTTGCTAAATAGGGATTGTACATGGCCCTATTAGATTTTGCATGCGCAAACGGGACGCAAACCCGTTTGCACATGCAAAATAGGGTTGTACATCTGGCCCCATATTTTCTATGGAGTCCCAAAAATCTAATAACATGACTCATGTTTTTTAAGGTCGATGACTAATGCTGGTGGCACAGTTGTCTATCAAAGATCATCTCTGCTGCCACCTTGGATATAGAAGATGTGAAAAGCTTTTGTCTAAAGGGCCCTACCTGGCATAGAGCCTGATCCATTCAACTCCCTGTTGGTGACAGATGTCTCTTTCGCATCATCTCCCACTGGCGAATCCCCTGCGACCCGCACGAAGGCCACACTTGCCCATATGTCGTCTCCTACATATGCATGTAATGACATGTGTCCTGGGACTGCATCCACCAGCCCTGGTACCTGCAACCACAAGTCACAAACGGACATGGAACCCCCAGGAGCCTGGAAATACTAGGTCTCGGGTGGGGAGACACGCCTTCTGACATCTATACTGGAACCGCGCTCCCTGGCACCAGCACTGACACCCGGCCGCAGCCAAAAATCACAAACGGACATGGAAGTGGACCCCCAGGAGCTGAGAAATACTAGGTCTCGGGTTGGGAGGCACACGCCTTCTGACATCTATAATGGAACCGCGCTCCCTGGCACCAGCTCTGGCACCCTCAGCCACAAATCACAAAGGGACATGGAAACGGAGTCCCAGGAGCTGCAAAATACTAGCCCCACGGCTAGAAGACAGCTGCACCTTGTGACATCTATTCTGTGGGCCCTGCACCCACAAGTCACAAGGGGACAGGGAAAGGTACTCCCGGGAGCTGAAAAATACCGACCTAAGATGAGGGAGAAACATGTATTGGGGTATGCAAACATGGACTGTGGGTCCAGTAGACATGCAGCTTGTAATTCTGACATGGATCAACCCTCCTGGATCTGTGTTGGAAACCCCTGAATTAGAAACTCCCAGGGCTTTGCATAAATATATCTGTTCTTTTCACTGCCTATCTATTTTGGGATCTAGGATAGTTCTTTGTGAAGCAGGTTCAGGTTGATTGTTTTCCCTTCTTTAAAATCTGACTATATCCCTCAGTACTTATATAGTGTATTTTAGTGCCTGGTCATGCAGTTATATCACCACTTATCAGAATATTCGACCTGGTTTGGAAGTGAAGACTCTGATTCTATGATGCCAACTATCTCCTCGTTGGAGTAAGAGTATTTAGAGCGTGGGATGTATATGGTGCATATGTGCAAAAGTAAATGTATACTTGCAAATATGACACCCTAGTTACCTGTTTCCACATTTGATTGTGCCTCTTGTTGGTGTTGGTCTAGTAGCACGTTGGATGGCACATCTCTTGTTAGTGTTAGTTTAGTGGCACATCTGATGGGTGCCTCTTGTTGTTGGTGTTAGTGTAGTGGCACATCGGATTTTGCCTCTTGTCGTTCGTGTTAGTCTAGTGGAACATCTGAATGTGTCTCTTGTTGGTGTTAGTCTAGTGGAACATCTGATGGTGTCTCTTGTTGGTGTTAGTCTAGTGGCACATCTGATGGTGCCTCTTGTTGTTGGTGTTAGTGTAGTGGAACATCTGATGGTGCCTCTTGTTGGTGTTAGTGTAGTGGCACATCGGATTTTGTCTCTTCTTGGTGTTAGTCAAGTGGCACATCGGATTGTGCTTGTTGTCTTTGTTGTTATTCTAGTGGCACATCTGATTGTGTATGTTGTCGTTGTTGTTAGTCTAGTGGCACATATGATGGTGCCTCTTCTCGTTAGTGTTAATCTAGTGGCAGATCTGATGGTGCTTCTTGTTGTTGGTGTTAGTCTAGTGGCAGATTTGATGGTGCTTCTTGTTGTCGGTGTTAGTTTAGTGGCAGATCTGATGGTGCCTCTTGTTGTTGGTGTTAGTCTAGTGGCAGTTCCGATGGTGCCTCTTGTTGTTGGTGCTAGTCTAGTGGCAGCTCCGATGGTGCCTCTTGTTGTTGGTGCTAGTCTAGTGGCAGTTCCGATGGTGCCTCTTGTTGTTGGTGCTAGTCTAGTGGCAGCTCCGATGGTGCCTCTTGTTGTTGGTGCTAGTCTAGTGGCAGATCTGATGGTGCCTTGCTGCCTTCTCCTTTCTGTTTATGAGTTTTCAAGAGTGGCTTCCATTTACTGGTATTTATTTTCACATTCTCTTCTTTCTGTAGCTTCTTGCTTTTGTCACAGAGGATAATCTGGTGGTTATAAGTGTTGTTGCTACACCTTTTGCTAGTTTTTTTCACTGAATGAGCAGTTTGAATTCTTGTCTGTTCCAGTTACTGACAGGAAATGATGAAATGTTGATTGCTACTAAAGAACCCACTACTTTTAAACTAACTTTTAATGTGAAGGTTATGGGGCAGTATATGGTTATCCCTCGAACATTAAATCACGGCAGGACCGACTTGCTGTTGGTAAACTACCTGAAAATCCACAAAGCGTGCTCCACAGACGCCAGATTTCAGGATGGAGGTAGCTTTATGATTGTTTCAGCTGATGATAATGCAAGGATTTCGCTAAATTTTATGAGAAATGATAAACCTTGAATTAAGTTTAATCCCGACCAATAAAAATAGAGTTGCTCTGACAGATGGCATGCCTTGGAGTTAGCACGGTGTTGCTCGGTTCCGACATTCCTTTGTAAGACGTCATGAGGCACAGTCATTATATCAAGGCACAGGGATGTGGCGGCCTCTCCAGGGATTTTTTTCAGCATTTTGCTGATTTTCTGGCTTTCAGAAGCCGTGATTTGTTTGTTTTATTTAATTCCAAGGTAACGACAAACAGTACTTTACCAAAGACATTCTAGCACCAGTTCCAAAATGTAAGTGAGATCCCAGCCGCCTGAGTCATTAATACCTAGTGACCTAATAACAACATCAACTAAATAATAGCAATAATCACAATAACAACAAAGCAACAACAACAACAACAATAACATAACAACAATAATAATATTGTTATTGTTATCAATTACATTATTATTATGCTTCTGGCGATGCTGATTGTTGTTATTCCTATTATTATCATTATTATAACCAGATCCTTAGCTTTAATCAGTGACGTTGTTACACGTCTGCATCGTTGTTACAGAAAAGACTCCAGAGTTAAGACTTAGAATAAGGGAGATGCCTGGAGCCCCTCCCTCCCTTCTTCTAAAGGGACATTAATGTGAGTAGATTTCAAACAATGTGCTTTTAAATGCTCCTGCAAGGGCCGTCGGTAGGATGAGGTCTGGGGTCAGTCCTTGGGCAGTCGCGGATACAACGCGGCGCTTCAGAAGACGCGCAATGACCACGCGTCGCTGGAGGTCTCCAGAGGAGTTTGAGTTACTCTAGTCAACTGTTTGTTTATCTTGGTAGAAGGCTCCGACTCACACCTGGGCCTGATTTCTACTAACAAATAATACAACTCACTGAAAATGGACAGGACTCACACCTGCAGTGCCCCAGGGCCACATTCTGACACTTACAGAGAAGATTCAGTGGTCATTTGGTTTCACAAACCTAGAGTAGGTGATTTTGACCCACATGATACATCTTTGTATTGATGGTATATTGACACCGTACGATGCTCCTCGCGTCCTTGTAACCTGGACATTTCTCCCTTTCTCCTCTCATTACTGGCCCCACATCCCTTGGATGGTCTGCACAAACTACACTTATTGCATGTTTTAAAGTGTGTGGTTCATTCAAACACAGGTCCATGATGGGCTTTCACCATTGACCACGCTGGAATTAGTATGTGAATGTGTGTTGCTGGCTAACCCTGGTAAACAGGCATACGTGTGGGCATGATGTCAGACTGGCATCACTGCATACCAGTGGTCCAGCAGTGATATATTTGCGAGCATTCTTGAAAACGTCTGACTATCTCTAGCATAGAAGCGACCCATCATTGATTTATTGTCATCATTCTTGGCATAATTCTGGCTGTCCTTGGGATGACCTTGAGATAGTCTTTTCCATATGATAGACTTCTCTGATATTTGATGATAAATGAAGCTTATGTATCCAAAATGGAAATTTTGTATTACATGGTGAAATTACTGTATTTTTTAAATAAACTGGTAAGATTATGACAAAAATTAGTTCAAATATGAAATACATTTAAAGCTGATATTTGAGTGATAATTCGTGTTACTTTGGGACAGTATTCCTGATTTTGGTTCATTTGTACTAGATGACTCATGCTGCTATGGTGGTTATTTCATGAATTGCTTAGAAGCATTTCATCATCTATACTGATAGGTATTTATAATAATGTCAGTGCTGCTGTCTGAGCCCTGGACATGGAAGATTGGTCTAACCTGTGTGATGCTGTGGTTTCTGTATGTCAACAGCAGCATTGCTGTAAGAGCCTGGAACATTTGCCCAGCTCTGCTGTCCATAGCCTGTGCTTGAGTTGATTCAATAACGTTGGGGAGAGGATGTAGCCTAACGGCTAGGGCAGTCGATCTCTAATCTGGGGAACCGGGTTCGAGTCTCGGCAATGATGCTCAAAATCCTGTGATTCTAAGCAAATTACTTAATCTCCCTGTGCCTACAAAAAATGAATGTGTCCTTGTGTAACCAACTGGTGCTCATGTAAAGCACCCTGATACCTTCGCGTCAAGTTCGTGCTATATAAAACTTTGAAAAAAACAAAAAACTTTTGGTTTGTTCACCTTGACCAATCTGTTTCATGCTGAGCCCCAGTCATCAACTATAATTAGGAATCTACATGGAGCGAACAGGCTGGCATAATGAACCGACGAAAGATGCTAAAACCATTTTAAAAAACAGCAGGTCATGTGACTTTGCCTAATCATATTGTCTTAAATGCCTGTTCTTTAGTTCTTTTTGTTATCTTTGAGAGAACATTATGTTGGGAAATCCACATTTTGCTAACACATTTTTAAAGTCCTATGAGGGAGGGTACACATCTCCCCTGGAGAAGGTAAGGCTTGCCAAATACAAGACTAGAGTATTGGAATATTCTATTAGTGCCCCTTCATTATCACTGGATTTGTGGCCAATTTTATGAAAATATTAGATGAAAGGATGATAATGCCGCATATGCTTAGTTTTAAAAAATAGATTTTTTCTTCGGTAGATAGCCCCTCCAAATCCTCCAAAGGGGGACAGACAGACTTACACTGCTTGTCTCTCAGTCCAGCTGGGGAAGGTGTTTATGCCCTACCATCCCAAAGTCCACCGGAGACACAGAGGATTCATTTTCTAATTCCTTCTGAAGGCTTCAGGTTAGATGGTCAGGCACCTGGCCTCACACAGTTTACACAAGTGCCACCCTAGACTGCAATCCTAATGCTTCTGTTGTGCCACAGAGTATTACATAAGGGATAAAGTACCCCATGCCGTACATTATAATCATATTGCAAGTTACCGAGGAGTTTCATAACCATATAGAGAAACAAGGCCAAAGTCCAAGTTCCTTTACAAGGTTATGGAACTCCGAGGTGACTTGCAATATCCTTATCATGTACGTCAGGGGGTACTTTATCCCATTTAATACTTGGTCACACCATCACCTTTCCTACAAACCACTTAAAACCTTGGTGCATATCTCTTTCATATGAATGCCAGTCTCGGCTGCTCCCGCGAAGCAGTAGTGGAGCAGGGAGGGGGGAAGGGGAGGGTTGGGGGGTTAAAAACAAAAAAAGCGATCACTTAACTGCCAGCCGGCAAGCCGGCCGGCCACCGTCTGTCTTCCTTCCTCTCCTCTTCCTAGCTTCTGTTCAAACAGGAAGCAGCAGGCCCCCTTAAACCAATCACAACGCTGCAATGCAGCGTTGTGATTGGTCTGAGCGCCGTGTTTCAGCGCTCAGATGGGGAATGGGAGCCTGGGCATGTTTTCCACAGGGGCAGTAATGCAACCTGGGTGGAGAACATGCAAAGTGCACATGAATGTTTGGCCAACCCCAGAGGGCCAGCCAAACATTCATCCGCACTTAGGAGGGTGCCACCACTCCTCTCCCCTGCCAGCTCCTCCCCACAAAACTGCCTCAGTACTCAAAAATAAAATGATAATAACCTCGAGTTATTATCTTTTAATTTTTCCTTTTTTGCCGTGCTGAAAGGCAGTGGGGCGACGCTCCTCCGCCTTAGCAGAGGAACTGCCCCTGATGAAAGAGTGAGCATGTTTGCAAACGTGAAGAATAAAAATAAAACCTCTAGTGCAAAATTAAACACATCAAAAACCTGTTTGATATTTGTTGCAAACAGATATTAGAAACAGTTCAATACAAGTCCCTTTTTAATCAAATAAAAGCTGCAGTAGCTCGAAATGTGTAGAAACATGCAGACGGTTCTAGCTTTTATCTACCTAAGGAGTGCAAGATATAAACATATTTCTCTGCTTGACATTGTAAGCTATTATAATAGAGCAGAAGAAAGAAAAAACATTCTGTTTTTGTTGCTTTAAAGAGCTTCTTCCGTTATGCTCCGTGACATGACCTGTCTTTCACTGCAGCTGCTGGCAGCAGGCATTGTGGCATCAGAACTTGACTGCTGTAACTTATAATAGTGGAGTTCTGATGTCTTTTCTTTCTAATCTGTGGCTGAGTGAGTCACTAGTCAATGATTATAATGAAAGTAGAGACATGCATTTATACAGGTATTACAGAATCGCAAGTATTAGAAAAAAAAGCGAGAGACTGATGCTTATACAGGGATTACAGAATTCCGTGTATTATATTCAATTTTATAGAGAGCATCACTACATGAGCAAAGAAATCTGATCATGACTTCATTTCATTGGCTCCAGATACCACCATCACAAATCTTAATTTCTGGATCCACTAGGGGAGCCAGATGATAGCATCTGCTGATTGACCGCTGCTAGGGCCTCCATCGTCTCGGCTTGTGATCATCCAGCGGCAGTAGCCCACCTGCTGCAGGGTCACCATCCTTGCTTCGTCAGCGGTCCTCCTTATTTAGCTATTGCAGCTTGTCTACAATCGTTTAGGCCACCTTTGCAAAATTTGCTTGGGTTTCGTTTTGAATCAAAGATATCCTGTCCGCCACATTACAAGTGCCATAGGATATAATGTCCCTGTAGTACGGTGGACACAATATCAGTCACGTTTGTGATGGAGTAACCAGCCTGCCAAAATCTAAATCAGGCCATTAGTCTCTTTGCAAGTAACAGATTGGAAGACACTTTGCTTTTAATGTTTGGAAATTGACCCACCTGGAGATCAAACATAACTTCCTGTTATTACTAATACTAATATATGTGCATGTTCTGGCCATTTTTTCCATCACCATTGCCTACAGTACAGCCAAGAATGTAAAAATACTGATTCTGCAGTTAAAATGGTGCCAGACCTGAGGTCTGGAGAATCAGTATTTTGCGATTCTCTGAATGAAAAATGAAGCACTCTGAAGTAATGATCCTTCAGCTGAAGTGCCACAAGTGTGATCTTCTTGCTGTAGTCGGTTCTACTTGTTCAACTTTTTCACGCTCCTACACTCACCTATTCACATGCTCTCTTACTCACATTCACTCATTAAGAAGAGTGTGTGTACATGTGCAAGAGTTAGTATATTTGTGTGTGGGAATGAGAATGTGTGTGTGTATGTGTGTGTACCCCTGTGTCTCCTTACTCATGCACTACAGGTCTCTCACCAATTCATCTTACTCAGCCCACTTACCTAACTCACCCAAGCACCTCACTAAATTGCTGGGGAGGGGACTAAATGTTTGAGTGATTATGTGTATGACTATGTATGTAAGTGGGTGTATGTGAGTGTGTAACTACATATGTGTTTGTGTGCATGTAAGTTGGGGAATTGGGTGCATGTGTTTATCGCATATATATATTGTATATATATATATATATATATATATTTATATGTATGTGCACATGTGTGTTTGTGGAGGGTACCTGTTTCAGTTGGGAAGTAAAGGGGAGAGTTAAAGGGCATGTCTACGTTATAAGTTTAGGAAAATAATGGGAGGAAACCAGGAGAGGAATAATCCAAGGGGACTTGCTTGGGTGGAAGAAAGAGAGTAGAAATTATTTTTACTTTTGGATGAGTTAGAATCATAAGAATTCAAAATAATAATCAAATGGGAATCGCCAGCATTGAAATTACAAGATAGTTCACAGGAAGAAACGAGGGAAGCAAGGGGGCCATCTGAGAAGAGAAGAGAAAAGGACAGATCAGAGCACCCTGGGGAATACTGTGACGAAGAGGGAGAGGTCTATCTGAGAAGAGAAGAGAAAAGGACAGATCAGAGCACCCTGGGGAATGCTGTGACGAAGAGGGAGAGGGGTAGGGACCCACCGTGCTCAAGACATGAAGCGAAGGAGTGATCGGAGGGATGGGAAGAAAACCAAGAAAGAGCAGTGTAAGACATTCAGAGAGTAGAGGGAATGGCTATCCAACAGAGTGAAGATCCACATCAAAAGCTGAACATAGATGAAGAACTATGAGGTTCATTGTTTGAAGCTGCGGTTAGAGAAGAGAACAAAATATAACCAAGATGACGTCAGTTTTCTGACTACTGCTCAATTGCTTGGGGCATGTTGTTTTCTGATACAAATCTAGCAGGGTTCTCATTTGCTGGTTTTAGAGAGGAGAGGGATCCATATGAAAAGGAGAAAGGCGGAGAAGGGTTGTTGGTGGATTCTTTGAAGAGCTGGAGATGAGTCGGTCAAGAAAGGAATTTGCTGTTTGCCCAGAACCAACACAAATGCAATTGAAGCCTACAGGTTGCCCATCGCAATGATAGGTTTTTAAAATAAGGAAACAGTCAAACTTTCTCAACAGTGGATGAGAGACTAAAGTGATTTCCTTTGGACACAATTTCCATGGAAAATGAATTTGTATTTATTCCCACGGTTCATTTTTTTTAGCTCTGTTCTTAGCTCAATAAGAGCTGGAAATGTCCCTTTTCTATATGATGTACTGATATTTTTCAGGATATTTTATTGAAGTTTTTAAGAGAAATATTACATTTGAACATATTCTGTGTACGTGTTCTATATTACAAACATTATATATAAAATATGAAGAGAAAATAGTGTGTTAACATAATAGCTGAACTTTTGCTGGCATTTTTTTTTTTAAGTGATAAGTTGCACCTGATTTTAACTGCATCTAAAATGGCCCCGAACAATATATGCATGTATCTTTGTACCCACCTAGGCAAGTATTCTTTCCTTTGTGTTTTTTCTATTTTTCTGATAATGGCTTGTTGCTTTTTAGGTCCAAAGCACGTCGTGGATGCCTCACCCGTCGTACGTGATGCAACCCACGGTAAGTGCGAGCACAGTCTCACCACATAATGAACCCTTACTAGCGCTGTGCCGTGTGCCCCCCCTTATGTACTTTGTGTTCCAATTATGCTGTTTCTAAACATACAGTCCCTTCTAAGCGCTTGTCCTTGGGCAGTTTGTATACTAAAGGAGCATCATGTACCTGCTTCCGAAGTCCTTCACGGTAGTGACTTCGGTACTGGGTAGCTTGTTGCAGCGAACTGATAAAGGCATCATTATATTTCTTCATTGTGTCTGTAACACGCTGAACATGTTTCCTTACAGGTATGTTAGGACTGGTCTGGCCCACTAGGTCCATTGCGTGTTATGTTGGTTCCCGTGGGATCCATATGGATATAGGTTTGGTCACGCCTATGGTCTTTGGGCCGAAGCTGAGGATTGGCATCAGTGGTGCTAGTGTGACCACATTAGGAACAAAAAGTGTGACAATGGGCGGGAACCGGAAGAGGCATGTTTGAGATTGGCCAGTGTTGTTCTTCATCTTGCTCAGTGGACCGGTCCCTTGCTAAAGCAAGCAGGCAATCCTACATTCTTTCACAGATCTCAGATAGTTTGTTTGCCCATTGGGGGAGAGATTGACTTAATCCAGAAGTGTGCTCCGTGTTTTCAGCCCCTTTCCCCATGTTTCTTCTGTTCTATCGATTCTGTGTCTCAACAGGAAGCTTGTTTCTGAAGTCCACTGGGGCCTGTCCTCCAGGGTAGGCCAACTGTTTGCAGGACCTCATTGATTTATTCATTGGTGCTCATTCTTTGCTCTACAGCAAACCAGAGAGGACCTTAGGCAGCTTCACAGATGTCAATATGACAAGAAAATAGGTTCATCTAGAAATAGCTGTGGTGTAATAGAGTGAACAGATCGTCCCAGTTGAGGCACATTCCTTCAAGAAGTCCTCAAAGAGAGGACATGCATTTTGGTGTTTGTGGGGAGGGATGGGCCGTTGTGCTGCTTTTGACACCATGAGACGTGTCTTGACCTATTGAACCATATTTGTTTATTTAAACATAATAAGCAAATCCAATGCATAAAAACAAGTGAGGAATTATGTTAGAAATACACTCACCTTGAACTCAATTTCAGCATACCACTCTAATTATGAATCTGCTATGTTTATTTTATCATTAATTCACCTTTTAATATGGTAATGTAATTATATTAAAACACCTTAAATATATAGTCACAGAAAATATATTTGAAGTAATATATTGCATAACAAATGTACTATCAAGAGAGATATACAGAAACGCAGAACTGATCTAATATACCATTACACATCTTGTTTACCACACAACAACACTTTAATACGAAGATCATATTATGCATATTGTGTCATTATTTCATCCTAAACTGTAAAAAAAATAATAGATTATAGGATTAGTCTATGCTTTCCAAGTTAAGAGCCATTCCTGAATGTGAGTGGCAGCCAGAGGGAGACTGGCTTGTCCAGAATTCAATGGCTTTCATCAGAGGTCGGTGCCTCTATAAGTGTAGTATGCCTGATGCAGTCAATTGTATGTTATAGGCACCAGACTGGTATCTTTGTTGGACAGTGTTGGCCAATCTGTTTCTGGCGGGTGGCCAACTATACAGAAGGGTCTTGTTCTTTCCTCTTTACTGGTTACAAACACACTACTTTAAGATGAATCCATAAAACATCTTATGTACAGGTCTACGCGCATGTGTATTCGGCTAGTGCCAGGTTATACTACTGGTAAAATGGTAATTGTGATAGATGCGGGGATATGTTCAGCGGTTTGCATTCTCATAAAATATCTTAAGCGCTTAATGTGCCTGTTTCAGGGCACTACATGTAACCAGCAGGCCATAGGCGTGTGGACGAGTATGACAGCATTTGTTGCACAGAGCCCTGTGCCATCTGCAGGTCACAAAATCCAATCCTAGTGGAAAGGTCATGGGGTTATGCGCCTAAAGCAAACAGCTGCATGCAACCTATAAATAAGCTGTTTCAATCCTTGCAGGTTTTAACTCAATCTTCCATTCTACTAAGATTGAGTAGTAATTGAGAGCCATTATTAACTGCTAAAGACAATTCAGTTTGTGTTTTGTCTTGGACAAATCCCCCTTGGTGTGTGATTGCACACACACATAGATCTACAGTAAAATAAAACACACAGGGATATTCACATCTTACATACATATACATAGCTTGAGAAAGTAGAACTCCCTTATACCACAATTTATTGCTTGACAAACTTGTGAAGCGACACACCAAGGGGAATCTCTATTCCAACCGAGGGGCTGCTGCGTGGCAAGATGTGCCAAGGCCCAGCTCTGCCCTGGGCATTTCACACTTGTTCCTAGACACAGAATCGCTGATTGTTCCTAAAGTGTGGCATTTGGAGCCCCACCCCCATTGCTGGCTGGGGCTGAGCATGACACTCTGGATGCTGAATGTGCACAGGTGCCACTATGGTCTGCACCAGTTTGTGTGTCGTTGTTGGCACATTCTGCCGGGGTGTGGCCAAGATGATTGACAGGTGGACTCAGCACACTTGCGGCTCTCCTTAATGGGACGAGCTGTACCTTTCAGGACTAGAACAGTAACTGTACCGGTAACTGTGATACATCTATTTCATATCTTATAAACCACCAACGGGATCGGAACATCACTCTGTTGGGGTTTGTGGTGGTTGAATAACAGAAAATAACCTCAGTCACCCAAACAGCGTCAGTAGATTTTTGGCCCACGTTCCACATTTTGGATTTAACTATAACAAATCTTGCTCAGCTTTTAATTAATTCTGTCCGCGACGCAAAACAATATCTCCTCTGAGTGTTGTGCGCCTGTGTACCGAAGGCATCTGCCATCACCTCCTCCAGAGAGAGGGGTCTCGCAGATCAGGCCCTTTTAAATGCTGCATGTCAAGAGCGTGTTTGATTATTCATAGGGCTGCAAACACTGCTTTCCACATCCTCTCAGAAAGGTCAGGCAGCGCTTGCTTCCAAGATCTGTATTTCAGAACTCCTTAGCTAGAAAGGAAGAGCTTATCCTGGGTGACAAAGATTCAGCCAATATTATTTACTGTTTTCACAGCTGAAGATCTGTATTCCTCGTTGGTGGCCATTATTCTGCAGCTGAGGATGAAGTGTGCATGTTACGAGAGAGTGGGCGAGCTTATGGACTCTTTCCTCCAGCAGGCCCGATAAGGTGACCAAGGGATCATTTCCCTGCGCACCTCTCCTGCTGGACCGCCTCATCCTTCAAGAGGAGAGATAAATGGGGGAGAAGATGCTAACGCCATCTTTGACCTTACCTAGAAGAGATTTCTGACACTTTGGTTAAAAATAGTCAACCTTTTTTAAAGGAATATGAATTCTATCCTCTATCATCCGTTCCTTTTTAATTACTCATAACTTCCCTGCTTCTGTTTTGTTCGAAATATTATGGGAAACTGACCTTTCCTTTTCCTTTACTGTTCATTACTGGGATAAATTATGGCTTAGAATGTATAACACCTCCGAAGATGCACGCATTACACAATCTCTATTTGTTTTTTATAATAGAGCTATTCTTACCCCAGAATGTGTCTCTAAATTTGGTTCATCTGCTTCTCCGCTATGCTGGTCTTGTTCCATTTCCAAAGTTACTCTATTATTGCTCTCATGTGTCTAATTTTTGGAAAGCTATTTGATCTAAATGTTTAAAGATCTTCCACTGTTATATACCACTAACAACCCAAAATGTTTCCCTAGGATCTATGTCACCTGATTTTGATCACTTTCCCCCAAACTTTTGTTATTTGATCTTTTTTTGTACTGGCTTTCAAAGTTATACTCTCCTTTTGGAAAGAAACTTCGAAGATATCTGGGTTCACATGGTGGAATTTCATTTGTGATGAACACAGAAGGCCTCATTACGATGTCGGGCGGACGTGCGGTCTCGGGACCGACCTCCAGTCGGCGGTCCCAACACCGCTATTACAATGCGACCGCACATGGTGCAGTTGCATACTCCCATTTCTTTATGGGAGCTTGTGCTGCGGCTGTAAACCAGCTGTAGCACAATCTCCCATAGAGCAATGGGAGATTCTGTTAACCCCTCCACCGCATGGCAGGCACCTCACAGTGCCTGCCACACGGTGCAGGGATTAACAGGGGGGCACCATAGATGCTCCTTTGGCCCCCAACCGGAGGCCACAGGCAGAAGGGGGCCCTACTAGGGGACCACAAAGTCGTTTCCCGACAGGCTTTCCTTGTCGGAAAACCCGACATGGAAAGCCTGTGGGGAAACCGACATTATAATCCCGACTACGGAAACGCCGTCTTGAAGGAATTACGTGCCGGTTCCGACTGGCCGTCGGGCTCAAGGAGCCCATCGGAAGCCAGCCGGAATGACCGTCCGGTTTCACTTCAGACCGCCGTCATTGTAATACGGCGGTCGAAAGTGAAACCTATGATGTCGGTCCGACTGACATCATAATAGGTCCCAGAATATCTACTGTCTCCTCATTATCGTGACCAGAAAATTAAATCGGATTTATATTGATTACCCTTTACTAATTATCTATCTTTGCACACATCATTACCTTAATCATTTATGTCTCTCTCTTATTCTGAACTCTTTTCTATCTTTTTTCCCCTCTCCCTCCTACTTTCTCCTTTATTCCCTTATCTTCTCTTCTATCTTTTCCCATCCCTTTTAATATATAAAATAATACACATCTTTCATAGTTTTTATCTTTTTTTCCACATTTCAAAAATTGTAATACTTCCAATTTGTAAACATTATATTGCAACTTGCACTTGTTACTTTGTTTGTTATTGCTCTATGAATCTTCAATAAAAACTATTTAAGAAACAAAAATAGTCAACTTCTGCAGTTCACCCTGAACCCATGTGTACACAGAATACTTGAATTCCAGCAGAGAATCCTTTTGAAATAGGCGACGTAGGTGCTGGAGAGAGCCAGTGTCACATGTTGTATTTTTTGAAAAACGAAAAAAACAGCCTTTTTATGGACTGGTAGAGAACTTTCTAATCTTGTTCAATTAACAGATACTTTTGCTCACCAGGAACTGAAGTTGATTTATTCACCAATGTGCTTTTCATTTTCAGCATTACCTGCAGGCCACACACAGATCTCTGTGTTATTTATGATAACAGCCAAGGTAACTCCCTCACAAGAATTAAAACAAGTATCCTGAAAATGACACATAAAATTCACCAATAGGTAGATCTTCCTCTCCGGTAACTCACCTACATTTTAAGAGATGGCATACAGATAAAGATTGCATGCTATTTTCTTCCCCTTTTCCCCCTTTCTTCTCTTCCCTCATCTCGTTTCTCTATTGTATTCCCTTTTCAGGTCCTAGTTCTTTTTTTGCCTACGTTCTCTTCTTTCATCTATGTTCCCTTTTTTTAAAACCTCCCCTTTTTAAAGTTGTTTGCTGTTTTTCCTCTAAATTATTTTTTTATCTTTTTACTCTATAGTGTTAATTTCCACTTGTCTTATCCTCTCCTATTTGTTCTGCATTTTAGCTCTCCTTTCATCACTCAGATTGTGTTGTGTTTCTGCGGTATGCCTTCTCTTTGTGTTTTCACCTTTTGTTATTTCACCTATTTGCACCCCTTTTTAGGTCTCACTTGACAGCACAGCTGTCACCAGACCTTAAGGGATCAACAAAAAAGACCTCACAGAAGTACTGCTGGTGAGGGGCTTTCGTTTGTCCTACATGTTGATTCCCTTATCTACAGCTTTTGATTGGGCAGAATTTTGTGCTCTGCTTAATAGGAGTGTCTATATCTCAGTCAGGACTTGTAGAGCGTGGTTGATCACCTGTGAGGGTTTCCAGGCGCTGAGATCTTGCTTCTGTCAGTTGAAGAGACATGTCTTGAGTCCCTTTCTCTAGTCAGTGAGCAAGAATGATGTTTGAAGGTAGAGGGGAAGGTCGTTCCAAGACTTGGCGGCGTGGTAGGAGAACGAGGGACCTCCGCTGGGGCTTCGATGGATACAAGGGGTGTGTACTAAAACGAGGGCGGCGGAGCACAGGTGTCTGGAGGGGCGGTGGTAGTTCAGGCAATGGTTAATGTATGCTGTTCCTTGGTCATGGAGGGCCTCGTAGGCATGTGTCAGCATCTTGAATTGGCATCTTTCCTGGATGGGGAGTCAGTGGAGGTTCCTGAGGTGGGGGGTAATGTGGGATCTTTTTGGGAGGTTCAAGATGAGTCTTGCCGCTGAGTTCTGAATTGTCTGGAGTCTCTTCAGGAGTTGGGTGAAGATTCCTGGAAAGAGTGTGTTGCCATAGTCAAGTTGGCTGGTGACTAGGGCTTGGATACCATTTTCTTGGTGTTGACGGGGAGCCATCTGAAGATCTTTCAGAGCATGCGAAGGGTGTGGAAGCAGGTGGAGGCGAATGCGTTGATCTGGCATTTGATGGTGAATTTTCTGTCTAGGATGATGCCGAGGTTGTGGGCATGGTCTGTCGGTGAGGGTGTGGGTCCAAGTTCGGAAAGGTGTCGTACCACGGGGAGGTGTGGTTTCCGAAGATCAACACTTCGGTCTTGTCCTTGTTGAGCTTTAGGAAGTTGGTTTTCATCCAGTCAGCGACGCTCATCAGGCAGTTGTCTTGGAGGTCGCGTCGAGGTGGAAGTTGAGGTCGGCAAGGAAGATGAAGTGTTTGGAGTTGATGGCGAGCGGGGCGATGAATTCGGGAATGCTGTTGCAGAAGCCAGGGCGTGAACTTGGGGGGTCTGAATGCGAGGGTGCCTCTGATTGTAGTTCTGCCATTGGTTTGGAGTTTGAAGTTGAGGTGCTCCATGATTGGTGTAGTGTCATCTTTGGAGGTGGTGAGGCAGATGGTATCTTTGTGGATGATGGCGATGCTGCCTCTGTGTTTGTTCATGCGGTCCCGGTGTAACATCTTGTATCCGTTGGGTATTGCGATAGGTCTCATTAATGAAGGTAGCGTTGGAGGTGAGAGTCAATCAATCATTCAATCAGTATTTATTAAGCATGACTACTCACCCGTGAGCGTCTCAAAGCTCTGAGGGGGAGGGGGTGATGGTGTCCCAAATCTCAATGGCATGTTTGCAGAGTGATCTGCTGTTGAGCAGGTGGCAGTAGAGTGGTTCCGTAGTGGTCGTAGTCGGTGAGGTCGGTGTGGCGAGGGTTCCTGCGGGGTTGGGAGGTTCTGAGTTGCAGGCAAAGAGGCATTGGCGACAGGTGAAAGGTCCTAAAGTTGATCTAGGTGATGCGAGGCAGCAGTTGTTGTTGCAGTGTCCGGGTCTCAGGGCTCGAAGTTCTTTGATGGAGTCTGTGGGTGGCCGGAGGGCCAGGGTTCCTGTCAATGGATGCGGTCCAGGTGTGGCTGGGTGCAGACAGGCGCCCCTTGGACGCATCCTCAGCATGCCAGAGGCGCGCCTGATGCACACAACTGCACTGCGGCCTCCATTAAGTAGGTCTGGGAGGAGGGCGTGTGAGCGAGCGGGCGAGAAAGGAGTGAGTGGCTCCTGAAACGGCTTGGCTCAATAGGAATAGCAGAGGGGGCAAAAGGTGCAATAATATTAGTGGCACAAACCCTAAACCTTAATTAAGAAAATGCTGATTCGCAAAGCAAGACACTGGCGATATCAGCAGGAGTAAGCAAGCAGTGACCGCAGGCAGTGTTAGGGAGACCTGCTGCGGGGAGCGGATTGGTGGCTCTGTTTAATGGAGTCGCACTGTGACCTCCATTAAGTAGGTCCTGGGTGGGGGGTGGGCGCTGGGTGGCGGGAGGGCGAGTGGGCGAGAAAGTATCAGGCGGGAAATGAGAGAGCGGCTCCTGAAACGGAGTGGCCGAATAACACAATAGGTACAGCAGAGGGGGCAAAAGGTGCAATAACACTAGTGGGATACCAGGTACAACAAAACAAACAGTGGGACCAAATAGGTACAATGAGCTAATGGGGACAGAAAGATACAGCTGCACAAACCCTAGACCCTAATTAGCGAGAAGCTGATTCGCAAGGCAAGACAATGGCGATATCGGCAGGAGCAGGCAAGCAGTGACCGCAGGCAGAGTCAGGGAGGCCTGCTGCGGGGAAGCGTATCGGGGGATCTATATTATACTCTATGCCTTGTTGTGAAGCTTATACTCAAGACAGTGGGCTTGAATTGGTAATGGTGAAATCCATTTCTCAATGCCATAGGTCTGCTCTGTTGTTATGAATCTTATGACAAAGCCAGTAGGACTGATTTATTTATTGTGAAAAGCATATGTTAAAATGAACAGACCTGTATGAATCGATTGTCGTTATACTGTGGTAAAGCCTGTACATGTGTATTTAGTTACATGGAATCTCATAGATTATCCTGGTTGTCAAGGATTGTGGAATTGGTTACCTTCTTTGACAAGCTCTTTGGGTAGAAGATTTTCACTGTGAGAATCCCTGTTAAGTTCATTTACGAGGGGTTATATATTTTTTGCCAACTGTAATGTACACGTAATTTACGTGTACATGTTTGTAATGTTATGAATTTTGCCGTGCGTGAAATCTTATGCTTAGGGCTGTGCTGGTGCTTTTGACAAGGCACTGTCCAAGGCTATAGACATGATGGGATCATTGTGAAAAGTTATGTTTCATCCAATGTGTCTGATCTGTTTATTGTGAAAGATTATGACAAAGGGGTAGGTCCGATTTATTTTTTGTGAAAAACATGTGTTAACGCCAATAGGAACTTTAATGCTGGAGGGATATTACGGGGCATATCAACAAGCGGCAGCGATAATTATCGCTGGCCGCTCTTAGAGTGAGGAATTTTATCGCCGGCTATCGCAGATAATTATCGCCATGCTACCACTGTATTAACAACGCATAGCGCAATGGCGATAATTATTCCAGTGATAGCGATGTTTTCCATGGAACATCGCTGGTTTTCCAGCGATGTTCCATGGAAAGCGGCGATATCCTTGGTGATAGGGCCTGTGGTCTTAGCCACACAATCCACCCCCATGTTAGGTATGCCTTAGTCAGGAATTTAACAGACGTTAAATTCCTGCGTTAAGACATACTTAACGTGATTTTAAATATCGCTAACCCTCGTTGTTAATAAGAGGAAGCTGGGTTAGCGATATTTACCCAAGGAGTCTGGTCAGGCACGCCTCCTTTGCATCTCATTAGCGATGCGATGGGAGGCGTGCTGACAAGGGCGCTAATGCAAGGATACACGCGCTAGCGTGTCCTTGTTGATAATGCGATAATATTATCGCCGCTTTTCGCCCGAAAACGGGCTCTAAGGCGGCGATAATATTATCTCCGCACCTTGTTAATATGCCCCTACATGTCTTAAAGACTATAGAAAGGTTTTTTTGTCACATGGAATCTAACAGATTACTGTAATAGGGAAGAATTCTGATGTTCGTCGCCCCCTACGACAAGGTCTGGGAGAGTCGAAGATTTACATTTGAGAATCATTGTTAGGCCTCTTGAAAGGGATTGTATATTGTCTGCTGAACTGTAATTTTGAGAATGTTTGTATTTCTATATGTCCTTGTGTAGCATTTAGCAGTGTGAGTATTAAAGTACTTTTTAGTCCGACCTGACAGCTTTAACTGTCTTTCTTCTAGGCTTTTGTGATAACAACATATAGAACTATATGCATACATTTACATACAGAGGCACTTTGAGTCAGCCCTCTTAGCCATTGGCATCTTTGACTGTCATTCACATTCTGCCTCTCACAGCATATAGCTTGGGACAGTGGGTCAGACACATCTGCTATCGGCTATACTGCCCTGTGAGTGACTACATTTTTCTTAATCACATGTCCACATCTGCCAGACATTGAGTGTACGTCAGTGCCAGGGTTGGTGCACAAGTCACTTAAGTTTTTTTTATTTTTTTTATTGGTAGCCCCTTTTTATTTTCCATCCACTTTTTAAATTTTGTTTGTTGTTTTTGTAGCGTAACCAACTGGCGGTTCTTCACGATATAACTGATCTCCCTGATGTCAATGTCCGCACTAATCGCTGGCTAGCCACTGCTTTAGCGGTTGCCAAGCTGTGCATTTTCCATGACTGGCACCAACCCACAACCCCATCGGGTCAAGAGTGGCTGCGGGAAATGCATAGGGTAGCACTCCATGAACGAACCACGTATAAACTCAATGATAAATTGGGGGTATATGAAAGGGTTTGGGGGGTTTTTTGTCTTTGACTAGGATGCTCGCATTTAGCCGGGCACCCATCCCATCTCCCCCCATTTTTCAGATAATTTTCTTTGAATGATCCATGCTTGAGTCAGTTTTAGACTGACCATAGGCATTATGTGGAGCCATTTCTCCAGAAGTTCCTCACTGCTGGAATGCATTGAAGGGTGTACGTTGGCATGGTGAATCTGCAATAGACATCCTGGTGAAACGTATGTGGAGAGGGCTCCTGATGCCTGTTCCAGCTTGTCCCAAGGATGGGCTGTCGCCATGGGCGGCTTCTCCGTTAAGGCGGACGAGCGTTGCCCCACTTCTCTCTCTGCGGTGAAAACATGAAAAAAAAATGAAATGATAATAACAAAGGTTTTTATATATTTTTTTTCTTTGCTGAGGCAAGTCAAGGGTGGAGTGGGGCCATCCTGATGGACAGCAGCAGGGGGAGGAGTGGTGGGCACTGCTGCAAGTGAGCATGTCAGTTTGGCCGGCCGTCTTAGGACGGCCAAACCGACATGCACACTTAGATCTCTCCAACTGAGCTGTGCTGCACAGTCGGGTGAACACCAAGCACAGGCTCCCAGGCCCTAACTGAAAGTCAAAGCAGCCCACTCAGGCCAATCACAGCGCTGCTCTCATGCTGGCAAATAGTATTACCAACATGAGAGTAGCGTCTGGATTGGCTTAGGGGACTGGGAGCCTTGCATTGACTACCAGGAGTCTAAAGGAGAGGCGCAGAAGAGCACCAAAGTGGCGGCCAGCAGGTTATTGTTTTTTTATTTTTTATTTTCTAACCCCCGCTCTACCCCCTGCTTCCTCCTGCATTGCCCCACCCCTTTTGTTTCACAGCAGCCGCTGCTGGCTGTCACGCAGATGGTGAGAAGGTGGCACTCCTCTAGCGTAGCCTCCCACTTTCCGCTGGCTTTCTTTGGGTGCTTAACTCTTGTATAGCCGGACTTCTCCGGCTTCCGTATGGTTGGTGACAAACGTAGGTAGTATGGACATATCCAGGCCCTTTTTTGGACTGCAATAGATTTAACCCCGTTTCACTTTTGCCACCCTTTAATGGGAGTGGACATCTCCCCTTCTGATCATGTGACCTGGCTGTTGTCTACTCTGCCTATGGCAGTGTTGTTTCCACAGGCTCGGTGGAGGTATGTTAGGTAGAGGGTGATGTCCAGGTTTCGTAATGTTGTTGGACCACATTTAAGCTTCATGCACCCTTATCGTTGAGCCTTTCCCTACCCAATTTTCCCTCCCTTCCCTCCTCCCCTTTTTTCCATTGTTGTTTCCTGGTTCTCACGGGAGCTGTGAGTTCGGAAGATCATACTTGTATATGCACTTGTACTGACATGTTTTGCATGTGAATATCAGATCAAACAGAATTTGTATAGTGCTGCTAATCACCCGTGAAGGTATCCAGGCGCTGGGCTGCAGGGCTGAGTCGAAAAGCCAGGTTATGAGTCTCTTCCTGAATTCTGCCAGCAAGGGTGATGCCTTGAAGTGGAGGGGAAGGCCGTTCCAGGACTTGGTGGCGAGGTAGGAGAAAAAACGGCCTCTGCTGCGGCGGATGCGTAGTGTCTGTGCGAGGGCGGCGGAGCGAAGGTCTCTGGATGATTGGTGGAAGTCCAGGCAGTGGGTGATGTATGCTTGTCCTAGGTCGTGGAGGGCTACGTAGGCGTGTCAATATCACATATGTATATCCATCCTTAACTGCCTACAGTGTTGTAATATTTGCTTCTATGGTTTCAGTCTTGAAATAAATAAATGATGGGAAAAAAAAATCGAGAGTGCAAGAAAGTAGACCTACCGGTAAGCAGATCCAAGGGCACGGGAGCCACGTGGCCAGTGATTTGGCTTTAAAACCCACCTACTTTGGGAAACCATCTGAACAGGACACAACCCCTGCCTGTCTCCACGTGCCAGGTACTCAGGTGATCAAAAGACAGGACTCTTCGTCAAGCCCAGTCCGCGCTGCTTTGCCGCTGGTGGCAGGGACCGTATTGGAAATGTATCAGCGGAGCGGGCATTAATCGATCGGCGGTGATGCAAGAGATATTTCGAGATGAAGAGGAAGGGCAGTGATAGTAAAGGGAGGTTGATTTCCCCTAGACACTCCTGAGGCACAACCTGTCACTTCTGGATAAACGATGCTGAAGATGTATTGATTGACATCCATCAGACGACCCCTGTATCAATATTGAACGTGAAGTAGAAGAAAGATGGTCCAGGAGAGCATAACTTTAAAGTCAGCATACTATTCAGGGGCTGCTTGCTAATCGATAAGCATTAACAGGCCTTTGTTAGAATCGCATAATGGGTGTCTCAGGAAACCCATCTTTCATCGTGTATCTGACCTGTCGATGTCTGGAGCTGGGAGACCGAAAGGGGAAAGGCCTGTGTCTATTTCATTTTTCATGAACATGGTGATAAGGGCTTTATAGTCTGCAAGCATAGCTATTGCTTCGATAACAGAAAGCAAGGTGTTTCCAAACTCAAATGCAGTTCAGGAAATGTGAGACAGCTTTTTTTATTTACCTATTTGTAGCTTGATTACGTCAAAGCATTCCAGGAGGATGTTCGGGCACTTTACATATGTTAATTTTTTTATAGAGAGGAACATAAAATAACCAAATTCTGAATAAAATCTCAAGGCTGATCCCGCCTGCAGCTGCGTGTGCTCCCAGAGGGGGCGTGGCCTGGCATTCCTTCTGGACTGTTCCTGTTGGAGACTGGTATGCATATGGTTGGTCCCTGTTTGAAGTGGACCAGAGGGCAAATAGACAATAGACTGGAATGGAGTGCAAGCGATTATAGGTGTTACAAAGCAATACATATATTTATGTATTACATATTCTAAATTGTGATTATTCTTAGAGTTCTGTCAGTGACATAAATTAAAGACAAGAAACTAGCACAACTATTTAAATCACTGACACTGAAGTAAGAGATTAGATGAGAACAAATATATAGTTCACTACCACAGCCAAGTTGGTTCTAAGCGCTAGCCATGTAGCGGTTGCCTAACTGGGAAGCGAATTAAAATAAATGAGTTTTGAAACTGCCCTTAACTTTCTCAAAATTGGTTTTGTGCTGAAATCTGTCCGAGAGATCCTTGGACAGTTGCACCCTCCAATTCCTAGTTTTTGACAACTAATAATTCAGGGTCTAAACGTTTTGGGGATCAACGCATTGTTGTCCTTTGCGTGCAACACCATCGATCAGATTGACTTTTCCTCGCATGCCTGGAGTTCACAAAGGGATCCCTGGCAGATGGAAGCCCATTTACAGTGATGGAGATCTCTACAGAGATCTCGGCAGCCTTAAATCCATGAAAGGGATACAAAAGGGGCGTTCCAGGGCATGGCTTGCCTTGAAAGTTTGGAATCGCCCACAAGCATGAAGGTTTGTTGGCATTCGCAAACGACAAAGGGTTAATGAGCAGGCCTTTAATAGTGGCCCAGTATTTGAAGAGGGGAGTGAAGGCAATTTAAAGTTTTCACTAAGGGTGTGCAAAGTTTGTGCAAATTGCTTTTGCGTAATTATGTGAAATTTGGGCAAAATTACTTGTAATTATGTGAAATGCAAATCTGTCATTTTCAGCAATAGTGGGTGCAAAATGCGTCATCATCTCAACTTTTGAGGTGGGGATGCATTTGGTGCAAAAAGAAGATGCAAACAATGAAAAGCACCATTAACAGCAGCCGCTGGCGTCCTGTTACTCCTGTGCGTTTGCTGTAACTTTTTACCACAGTGAGTACCCATTAGCACTGATTCAAGAGGCCCTGGAGACAGGGGGTAGACTACAGATGCAAGACAGCCAGCACCTCTCAGAACCTACTCCTCCCCCCAGAAGGGACTTTGACGCACCGTTTCCCATCCCATTGTTCCCTACCTTGTTTGACATGAACGCCTCTTTGAAGCAAGCGCCTGGGTACCCTATCGGGTGATTAGCCGTGCTTTATTAATCCTGATTGATTGATTGAATGAATGAGCACCCCCGGCTTGCTTTGTCCCCAGGCTTCCATACCCCCTACGGTCCCAGGTGGCACCCCCTGATCCATATCCCTCCCACACTTGCTTTGTCCCCAGGCTTCCATACCCCCTCAAGCCCCAGGTGGCACCCCCTGATCCGTATCCCTCCCACACTTGCTCTGTCCCCAGGCTTCCATACCCCCTCAAGCCCCAGGTGCCACCCCCTGATCCGTATCCCTCCCACACTTGCTCTGGATCCTGTTTCCTCATGTGCTGTATTCATTCTTTCCTTTTCTCTCTTACCCATCCTGTTAGTTTTGTTGCTGTTCATATGCCCACATGCTTGGGCACATAGGGCCATTGATGCTCCACCTGGTGCTAAGAGACTCCTGCGCATGCACAGAGAATTGATCTTCATGAAATGAAGTCCTGTGAGCGTCACTGTTCAAGACTTGCACCATCAGCAGCTCATGACAACAAACTCACAAAGGGAGAGACCCATGGGCAGGAAAGAGCCTGGAGTGGAGCTTGAGGGGCGTGGCACGTTCACCAGGTTTAGTCAGCAGAGCTAGAATGAAAACCCAACCCTGCCCTGGTAACAATGCTAAAGCCAGACCCACCTATAGTGAGTGTCAACATAGGGATGTGGGCTTAGGGTTCCCACCAAAGACAAACTTAGAAAAAATGGTTCCAAATAGTGCGAATTACTGTATGATCCATCAAGGTTGTATGTCAAACTATCGATAACAAAAATATCACCTAACATAAATCTTGTGGCTTAAATATCGTTTGTAGATATTCTATGATTAACTTCAATGGGGCGATAATTTATTAAATGACATTTGGATGCAATAGGTTTGTCAGACGATATTCATGGCTCGGTATTGTGGTACCCCACCTTTCATGATTGTGCTGGCTAGGCGCTTTCAGGACTGGATCAATGCTTGAATCACCAGTCCAGCCATGTCGGGGAGCATGTCGCGACTTTGGATCTCAATTCCGTTCCCATGATCCGGGATCCCTTTTCTCTCCAGCAGTTAGTGAGGTTTTTCAGTCTGTAGCCGCCCAGGCTGTATCTGCTTCACTGGCCTTGAGGGCCACCAGATGAGCTTAAGAAGGACCAACAGCAGGGCTCTGGAGAGCCCCAGGGGGTGAGAACTAAACTAAATGAGTGAATCAATTGCACTCAGTAATGATGCGACACTAAAGACTCACGACAATGAGTATATTTGATGCAGCGTCGGTTTGCTTCGTTAATTTGATCTGCATCGATATGAAATCATTTGTCTCAAAATGAACATCTGGAATTCCGGGGCTTACGCGAAGCACAGCTGGATGACACCCAAGAGTGCTTTCTCTAAAAGAAGCGCCAGGCAGGTTTCCAAATCACCATAAAATAGATAAATGCAGAAGACTTGTGAAGTACCCTGCTTGACGCAGCCTTACACCTAGTGGTGGTGCCAAATTCCTGTGGAAAGTAATAAATTGCATTTTTCATTGTTTGGGGATGCCCTTAAAGGCAAAACTCAATGTGGCACGGAGGGATAAAAACACTGGGTTTCTGTAGCAACACTGCTGCATTGTGGCAGGAGGCCAAGATCACAGTGTGTATTAGTCTTAGTTCCATCGACTCCTTTGTCCTAGCCTCTTCTCCTTAGTTGGTGTCCTTGATTTAGGGATCATTATCTTTCCAGTATTTCTGCTGTCCCGGGCAGTCTGTAGTCACCTGAAGACTTTTACCGCCATACATCACCAAGGTGCTGATTATGGATTATGACGTATCGCTGTGTATATGGCAACAGACTTAATATAAGCACCCAGAGAATATTAATGTGGAATTGTAATTTTAGATGGGTGTAGTATATTTAGAGGTCTGTGCCTTGAGGCTCCTTGTCTGTTGCTTAGTCAGCAGGTTTTAACTCTCTTTTGTTGTGTCCATTGTAAGAGGAGATAAACTTTTGTATTCATCCCAAAGGAAAGCCCTCTGTTGTCCCAGTAAACACGGTCACCTGTTCTGATCATTTCTCCTGCTGTTGCCTGTACGGTCCCTGGGTTTGATTAATGGCAGTGCTGATTATATGCAAACACCCAGCAGTACTGTGGAATGTTCTCTTAATATCTCAAGAGCTGTGAAGCCAATGACATGCTCAAAACCTAAAACTGCTGAAGAAGAAGTTACACAAAGGTACCAGAGGTAGTGACAACATTATTAGTTACTTAGTTTCTTTTCTGGATTAAAATATGTAGGTGCCTGTGGTGATGTGTAACTGGAGTGTTGAAGCATCATGGGATGCAGCAATGTCATAAGCATTGCATTCCACGAGCAGCAGTTACTCCGGTGCCCCTGCGAATACAGGCGTGTTAACTTGATTACAATAAACTACTTCGGATCATACCCTTTGGGCGTGAAGAGTATCACTACAGTACCCTGTGTAATGTTGCCTGCATGTCAGAACACTGACTCCAAAATGGATGCCAAGTCTAGTTGTAAGTCTGGATTGACCTCAGTGGAGGCTCTTATGCTGTGTTCTTCCCCCATCTTTTGGTGCTGGGACCCTAGGCCTGAACAGCAGTCATCAGGATGGGCCCAGACAGGGTGTTTGTGGTGCTAGTGGGACCTCCTTTGCACCAGCCCACTCCAGACGGGGTTGCTTGGAGAAAGCTGTGTCCATGCCTGTGTCCTCTCCCCTGAACTTGGTAAAAATATTCATTTGCTGTGCAGTGGAGACCTAGGAGCCATTCCTCTGCATCACACTTTTCTTGAATGCATTGCGCCATAGTTGTCATGCGGGTACACCCTCTCAGACCCCACCCCCACTCTAATGGTGATTGTTAAGCAGCCTTAATTTACCGCTTTCTGTCTAAGGCCCGCGGTACTTGGGCTCTGCTGACTGACCATTGCAACGCGAAGGGCTGGTGGAAGATCACCCATTTTTGTGGGTGCTCTGTGGGGGTTGTACCTTATTTCTCCTTCCCTTCCTGTGACATGAGGATATCCTGAGTAGGAGTCAGCTGGTAAACACAGCTCATACCATCCCTTGACCTTTGCTCACATCTGGAGTCATTGAAAGCCCAGGATGGTGGTGGTTCCTGATAGCCAGACCTATGGAGAGAGCAGCTGCGGCTGCTGCAGGTAAGAGCGGTGGGCGGTGGGGCCAGATGAGGGGGGATTTCGAGAAACGACCACGAGGGAAAATTCATTATTTATTTAATTTTCCCTCGTGGTTGTCTCTCGAAATCCCCCCTCACCTGGCCCCACTGCCCCACCGCTCTTACCTGCAGCGGCCGCGGCTGGGAGAGAGAGAGAGAGAGAGAAAATGCCCCTGTGTGCATGGTCACGCCCATTTTTTGGATACATTTATTATTGTTTTTTAGACTCCGCACTGGGGTGCTGTCAATCAGGGCCCAATGTATGTGCTCCAACCCTTAAAACACGCCTCTGCTAGCCGAATATTAGCCAGGCAGTTGAAATGGAGGGATCATGAGAGCGATGCAAAGGGGGGCACTGCACTATCAGCATTCACAAGTGCTGATCCTTCCCCAACAATGCGCTAGCAATGCAGCAGTAATCCTCGCCGTCCAAGGTTTGTGTTGTGAATGAACGAAGATCCAACTCCATTCCATTGCATCATCACTCATTCAACATTCCACACCCCACTCACACTGGCTGAGCAGCAAGTATGACAGTTTGCAGCTCAAATACACATCGTTCTTTCCCATCCAAACAGATTGTGATTGTGGGTGGGAACTATCACAAGAACAGTTACAGCAATTGGGCAGAGGAAATACACAGCTAAAGCATTGATTTTAGATGGAGGGGTCATATAGAGAAGGCAGGTCAGATCACAATCAGAGAGAGTACTTAAGGCTGGTCGAGGGTGTGATGCAGGTCCTGGTGCAGGTCCTGGTGCAGGCTCTCAACTTCCTCTCCTTACCCTGAGCAATGTTGGATCCCCCCACCCCCCGGTGGCCGCGGGAGCTAGGAAAACGGTGATCAGAGGCACAACTAGAGCCAAATTTCCGGGGGAGGGGGCGGGGGGGCTAAGAAAAAATTTCGGGGGGGCTAATTCTTCCAGCAATAGGCAGAGTGGAGATGCAGGGGCTCTAAGAAGGGGTGAAAAAACAACAAAGCCTCATTTACAAGCAAATGGTCTTTTAAAGACCTGTGAAGTACTGTGGCGCAGCTGTGTGTGTGCTCGGGAAGCTGTCTCAGCCTCGGCGGACACACACAAAGCCCTTTGAGCCGAATGAGCGTTGTGCGCCTGGCGGCGATGGATGTGGCGAGGAAGCGGCAGCTCCTCTCCTCTAGACCCCTAACTCCTGCTCGTCCCTGCTTCCACTTCATCATGGAGACAAAAATGATTAGGTAGAAAGTAGTGGTGTACAAGATAATGAGTAATTATGCAAAACTGGCATTTGGTGCTATATTTTAGCACAAAATGAGTCCTCGTATCCGTTTTTGGATGAGGACAGTGGCGTAGAAAGGCCTTTTGCCGCCAGTGGCGGTCCCAACCTTTGCTGCCCCACGGCGGCCGTAAGGCGGCTGCAGGTAAGAGCGGGGGGGGGGGCAGCCGCCCCGAAAACTCCGGCCGCCTGGGGCAGACCGCCCCCTTGCCCCCCCTTGCTACACCACTGGATGAGGATCCATTCTGTGTTACAAAAATAGCATGAAAACCCCACAAGCACAGCGAACATCCTCTAGTGTGCTGTCGTTCATATTGTTCTTGTGTACTACATTTTTACAGCGAACAGTGAAATGATGTGCTGTAATACAGGAATTTCGTGTAAGAAGTATAACTTAGAATTACTGAAATTAGGCAAAATTATGCCAGTGTAAAGTAAATTTTGCCTGGGCCTGGGAACCCTGGACAGTGGCTAATGGTGGAACAAAGTAGAGCCCCTCCTGAAACATGATGCCGATGGACCAGGAAGAGTTTGAGGCAGCCAGAGAAGGAGCGGGCTGAGGCCAGAGCCAGGAAGTGAACAGAGAAGGAGCAGGCTGAGGCCAGAGCCATAAAGTGAACAGAGAAGGAGCGGGCTGAGGCCAGAGCCAGGAAGTGAACAGAGAAGGAGCAGGCTGAGGCCAGAGCCAGAAAGTGAACAGAGAAGGAGCGGGCTGAGGCCAGAGCCAGAAAGTGAACAGAGAAGGAGCGGGCTGAGGCCAGAGCCATGAAGTAAACAGAGAAGGCGCGGGCTGAGGCCAGAGCCAGGAAGTAAACAGAGAAGGAGCGGGCTGAGGCCAGAGCCAGGAAGTAAACAGAGAAGGAGCGGGCAGAGGCCAGAGCCAGGAAGTAAACAGAGACGGAGCGGACTGAGGCCAGAGCCATGAAGTAAACAGAGAAGGAGCGGGCTGAGGCCAGAGCCATGAAGTAAACAGAGAAGGAGCGGGCTGAGGCCAGAGCCAGGAAGTAAACAGAGAAGGAGCGGGCAGAGGCCAGAGCCAGGAAGTAAACAGAGAAGGAGCGGGCTGAGGCCAGAGCCAGGAAGTAAACAGAGAAGGAGCAGGCTGAGGCCAGAGCCAGAAAGTGAACAGAGAAGGAGCGGGCTGAGGCCAGAACCATGAAGTAAACAGAGAAGGAGCGGGCTGAGGCCAGAGCCAGGAAGTAAACAGAGAAGGAGCGGGCAGAGGCCAGAGCCAGGAAGTAAACAGAGACGGAGCGGGCTGAGGCTAGAGCCAGGAAGTAAACAGTGCAGGAGGGGGCTGATGCCAGACCAGGAAGTGAATAGGGAAGGAGCGAGCTGAGGCCAGAGCCAGGAAGTGAACAGGGAAGGAGTGGGCTGAGGCCAGAGTCAGGAAGTGAAAAGAGAAGGAGCGGGCTGAGGCCAGAGTCAGGAAGTGAAAAGAGAAGGAGCGGGCTGAGGCCAGAGCCATGAAGTAAACAGAGAAGGCGCGGGCTGAGTCCAGAGCCAGGAAGTGAACAGGGAAGGAGCAGGCTGAGGCCATAGCCAGAAAATAAACAGAGAAGGAGCGGGCTGAGGCCAGAGCCGGGAAGTAAACAGAGATGGAGCGGGCAGAGGCCAGAGCCAGGAAGTAAACAGAGACGGAGCGGGCTGAGGCCAGAGCCAGGAAGTGAACAGAGAAGGAGCAGGCTGAGGCCAGAGCCAGAAAGTGAACAGAGAAGGAGCAGGCTGAGGCCAGAGCCAGAAAGTGAACTGAGAAGGAGCGGGCTGAGGCCAGAGCCATGAAGTAAACAGAGAAGGAGCGGGCTGAGGCCAGAGCCATGAAGTAAACAGAGAAGGAGTGGGCTGAGGCCAGAGCCAGGAAGTAAACAGAGAAGGAGCGGGCAGAGGCCAGAGCCAGGAAGTAAACAGAGACGGAGCGGGCTGAGGCCAGAGCCAGGAAGTGAACAGAGAAGGAGCGGGCAGAGGCCAGAGCCAGGAAGTAAACAGACGGAGCGGACTGAGGCCAGAGCCAGGAAGTGAACAGAGAAGGAACAGGCTGAGGCCAGAGCCAGGAAGTGAACAGAGAAGGAGCGGGCTGAGGCCAGAGCCATGAAGTAAACAGTGCAGGAGGGGGCTGAGGCCAGAGCCAGGAAGTGAACAGGGAAGGAGCGGGCTGAGGCCAGAGTCGGGAAGTGAACAGGGAAGGAGCGGGCAGAGGCCAGAGCCAGGAAGTGAAAAGAGAAGGAGCGGGCTGAGGCCATAGCCAGGAAATAAACAGAGAAGGAGCGGGCTGAGGCCAGAGTCGGGAAGTGAACAGAGAAGGAGCGGGCTGAGGCCATAGCCAGGAAATAAACAGAGAAGGAGCGGGATGAGGCCAGAGTCAGGAAGTGAAAAGAGAAGGAGCGGGCTGAGGCCAGAGTCAGGAAGTGAAAAGAGAAGGAGCGGGCTGAGGCCAGAGCCAGGAAGTGAACAGAGAAGGAGCAGGCTGAGGCCAGAGCCAGAAAGTGAACAGAGAAGGAGCAGGCTGAGGCCAGAGCCAGAAAGTGAACAGAGAAGGAGCGGGCTGAGGCCAGAGCCATGAAGTAAACAGAGAAGGAGCCGGCTGAGGCCAGAGCCAGGAAGTAAACAGAGAAGGAGCGGGCAGAGGCCAGAACCAGGAAGTAAACAGAGACGGAGCGGGCTGAGGCCAGAGCCAGGAAGTGAACAGAGAAGGATCGGGCAGAGGCCAGAGCCAGGAAGTAAACAGAGACGGAGCGGACTGAGGCCAGAGCCAGGAAGTGAACAGAGAAGGAACAGGCTGAGGCCAGAGCCAGGAAGTGAACAGAGAAGGAGCGGGCTGAGGCCAGAGCCATGAAGTAAACAGTGCAGGAGGGGGCTGAGGCCAGAGCCAGGAAGTGAACAGGGAAGGAGCAGGCTGAGGCCAGAGTCGGGAAGTGAACAGGAAAGGAGCGGGCAGAGGCCAGAGCCAGGAAGTGAAAAGAGAAGGAGCGGGCAGAGGCCAGAGCCAGGAAGTGAAAAGAGAAGGAGCGGGCAGAGGCCAGAGCCAGGAAGTGAAAAGAGAAGGAGCGGGCTGAGGCCATAGCCAGGAAATAAACAGAGAAGGAGCGGGCTGAGGCCAGAGTCGGGAAGTGAACAGAGAAGGAGCGGGCTGAGGCCAGAACCATGAAGTAAACAGAGAAGGAGCGGGCTGAGACCAGAGCCGGGAAGTAAACAGAGACGGAGCGGGCTGAGGCCAGAGCCAGGAAGTAAACAGACAAGGAGCAGGCTGAGGCCAGAGCCAGTAAGTAAACAGCGAAGGAGCGGGCTGAGGCCAGAGTCAGGAAGTGAACAGGGAAGGAGCGGGCTGAGGCCAGAATCAGGAAGTAAACAGATACGGAACAGGCCTGAGGCCAGAGTCAGGAAGTGAACAGAGAAGGAGCGGGCTGAGGCCAGACCCAGGAAGTGAACAGAGAAGGAACAGGCCGATGCCAGAAAGTAAAAGAGTAGGAGTGGGCCGAGGCCAGAGCTAGGAAGTGAACAAAGAAGGAGCAGGCTTAGGCCAGAGCTCGAGCATGTGCAGTGCGGTGCACTGGGGTCCCCGTCATCACCAGGGACTCAGTTGGCCACTCCGAAAAACTAGATGAGGACTCACAGGACTTCACATCTGCATTGCCTAGTTGTCACTCCAATGAGAGCTTATAACAATGTTTGACATGAGCCACATTGATGTGGGCTGCATGGGGAGTGTTGTATCATGTGACACTGTGTGGCATGTGTGTATAATTGTTAGTTGCCCATTGCATGGCATAACTGGACTGCAACTGTCTCTGCAGCACAGGACAGGAGTAGTCTGTAAACATCCTGTGGCCTGAGAGCTGTGATGATTCTGGGAGAGGGAGGAAGACAAGGAACCTGGATTCTGTAATGTTTCTTCTTGTACCATATTCGTGCTTGGAGATGGTTGGGGATTTTCTGTTATGCAGGGCGGCTCGTGGCACTGCCCTTGAAGGAGGCTGAAGGTTGTTTGGCAATCTTTATTATGTCAAAAGAGGAACAATGATGATCAGACTTAGAGCTTTGACCAGAAACCCCTCCTTAGGTCTCACAGTGTTCCTTTGTGCTAAGTTCTATCTGCAGATCTTATTCGCATAATCACTCCAGCATAATGCTGGACTTCATTCACTCTCTAACTCCCCTGACACTAAGGGGCATATTTGCAAAGAAGTGATGGAGCGCTCCGCCACTTCTGAAACGCAGTGTTACAGCAAACAAATGATGGACGGAATGCTGACAATGCAAACATTCTCCCCCAGTCAAAAGATCTGGGTTAAATCCATCGTTCTTTTGCCCACTACGCCACCCCAGTTTGGACCCAGCCATATGCAAATCAGTCTTGACCCTGTGCCCCATGGGAACAGTCCAGACCGAACTGCCAGGTCAGGTCCTCCCTGGACCGGAAACAAGCATCGTGGGACCGGTTTCAGGGTATGTCACCCTTCTTCAGCCAGGCTAGCTTGAATCCAGAGGCACAGTGAGCAAGGGACCCACGTCTGGGCATACCCATCCCACTTACGGCGAAAAGTGTTACAGCAAACAAATGATGGACGGAATGCTGACAATGCAAACATTCTCCCCCAGTCAAAAGATCTGGGTTAAATCCATCGTTCTTTTGCCCACTACGCCACCCCAGTTTGGACCCAGCCATATGCAAATCAGTCTTGACCCTGTGCCCCATGGGAACAGTCCAGACCGAACTGCCAGGCCAGGTCCTCCCTGGCAGTTCGGGCTGGACTGTTCCCATGAGGCACAGGGTCAGACTGATTTGCATATGGCCATGTCTGAACTGGGGTGGTGGAGTGAGCTAAATAATGATGATGGATTAAACCCAGATCAGTTGACTGGGGGTGAGTGTTTGATTTGCTCTAACGCTCCATCCATCATCCCCTTTGGTATCGCTTTGTTCGCCCTAAGTTGGCAGGGTATGCCCAGACGTGGGTCCCTTGCTCACTTTGCCACTGGATTCAAGATAGCCTGGCTGATGAGGGTTATGAACCCGAAACCGGTCCCAGGATGCTTCTTTCCGGTCCAGGGAAGACATGGCTTGGCAGTTCAGGCTGGACTGTTCCCATGAGGCACAGGGTCAGACTGATTTGCATATGGCCATGTCTGAACTGGGGTGGTGGAGTGAGCTAAGGAATGATGATGGATTAAACCCAGATCAGTTGACTGGGGGTGAGTGTTTGATTTGCTCTAACGCTCCGTCCATCATCCCCTTTGGTATCGCTTTGTTCGCCCTAAGTTGGCAGGTTATGCCCAGACGTGGGTCCCTTGCTCACTTCGCCACTGGATTCAAGATAGCCTGGCTGATGAGGGTTATGAACCCGAAACCGGTCCCAGGATGCTTGTTTGCGGTCCAGGGAAGACATGGCTTGGCAGTTCGGGCTGGACTGTTCCCATGAGGCACAGGGTCAGACTGATTTGCATATGGCCATGTCTGAACTGGGGTGGTGGGGTGAGCTAAAGAATGATGATGGATTAAACCCAGATCAGTTGACTGGGGGTGAGTGTTTGATTTGCTCTAACGCTCCGTCCATCATCCCCTTTGGTATCTGTAGGAGAGTAGGATCTGCCTCTTATGTTGCCCCCACTTTTTTTCTGATGTTTACACTGGTTTCTGGCAATAGTCTGGCTGGGTCCCTGCTAATCAGGGCCCCAGCCTCTCTGTTCTCTCTAAATGACTTGGAGTGCACTCTAGGTGCACTAGGGATTGGATACTGTGGTACCTTATGAGTCCCTAGTATATGGTACCTTAGGTACCAAGGGCATAAGTACTTCACAGGCCTACCAGGGGCTGAAGCATGTATTATGCCACCCCTGGGAAGCAGACTAAATCTGACACCACAGGCCTGCTACTGCAGCCTGGGTGAGAGGGTGCTAGCACCCCTCACTGAGATATAGGTTTCCTATATCTCTCCTGCACACACATTTAAACCCATCAGTCACCCCTAAGGCAGGCCCTATCAATCCTGAGGGCAGGGTGCTTGGTTCCTATGTGAGAGGGTGCCTCTGCCTGAGCAGGGCCCCTCTGCAGCTCTCAGAGTCCATTCTCTGGGGCTGTTTGTGGATGCGGTTAAACCATATACTCTTAAGTGCATTATATCCTCGCGGTAAAATGCTAACTTTGGAATGGCTGCATCAAAACATGTCGTGTTTGGTGTCAAACATCTTGGAATACTACCCCCCCCGCCAGTCCTGGCGGCGGGGGTAGCATTCCACCCTTCTAGAGGGATAGACATGTACCTACTGTGGAAACGCGGTAGAATCCTGCAGAGCCCTGGCATCACAAAATGGATGCCACCAGTCACAGACACTGGGCTGCCCTCCTGCTGATGACCGAAACTCGCAGTGGAGGAAGCCCAACAATAGGCATCCTGTCACAGGGAGGTGTAACCACCTCCCAGACAGGGTTTAGTGTATTGGGGCTGGGTGGGTGCACTCTTAGAGTGCTTTGAAGTCCTGCACTGGGGGAGCAGTAGGCTCCTCTGTGCATATGCCAGTTCAAACCGGCTCAGGGGCTACCTGCCCCTGCTCTGGCGCGAAACTGGACAAAGGGAAGTGGGTGTAACCACCCACTCCCCTGACCCTCCCATAGGTGGGGTCTTAGAGCTAGTCCCTCCCTTCTTTACAGTATAAGATAGGGAACCCTTGAACTTGATAGTTAGATCTCCCTGGATGATGCTCTACAGAAGAATCCTGGACCTTCGACGTTCCACTACCTTTGGAAGACTGAAGAATCTCCCTTGGAGTCAAGGAGTGACTCCCCTGCTTGGCAGGCACCAAAAACTACAAACGACGGTCGCAAACTACACCGCTCCCGCTGGAGTCCGAAGTCCCTGCAGCCCAAGAAGTGGATTTCCTGACTTTTCAAAGGCCATCGTGAGTCCCCAGTGAAGCTGAGGCCAGTGGACCCCAAGAGTGACGAGGACCGCGACCCCTGGGTACCGGGCACTATTGTCGAGTGCAACCCCTTCACAACGTTCTACGAACTTGTGCTTTGGACCACGTGTGGTCCTAGCCTCCAGCAGGAATCCCCCCGAAGATCAGAGGCCTACTACATCCCGAGTGACCGTGGGCCCCTGTTGAGCGAATCCTCCCAAGGCGTCTTCGCGATCCCTTGCCAGCCGGCTTGTGGGTCCCCTGAAGGCTTTCCTACAGAACCAAAGGGCTCCCCTGGTTGCTCCAGGCCTGCCCTGACTTACCCTCGCTGGGTGAGTCCCTCAGACCTTGCTGGTCTGCGCCATTGCCTTTTTACACTTTCCCCGAGACTTGCTGTTACGAAGGCTTGTTAGCTCCAATCGAGTCGCCGACACCGCAGTAAGCTGCAGACATCTTGGGACACGCCGAATCCAGCTCCTGGTCATCGTCGACGCCTCCTGGACCTCGTGGCTGAAGAGTCAAGGCACCCGTGAACGACCTGAATCTTGCGACGACGGTGGGCATCCATCTTCCTTGCCCCGAGTCACTGCCAAGTGACTTTGAACACTGTCCCCTCTGCTTTCAGGTCTTCCATCTTCTGAATCCAGGCTTGGATTCCACCGGACACTTCTTCGGACTTCACAAGCAGCAAGTCTTCATTGTCCTCCATTGAAAACGACGCCGCGACCCGACACCAAAGGACACCTATGCACCCGGCTTCCCTGGGTGAGGTAACTCCAGCACTATGGTGCTCCTGTGGGTGTTGGCCCTAGAACTACTTACCCTGTAAGTGACTTGCTTGTAGGTTCTCCCGAAGTATCCTAAAACTCTTAATTTCCAACCGCGACTTGCCCCATTGAAGTCAACGGCGATTCGCGCCTGTGTATCCACACTGCACGCGTCCCCCGTGGGTCCTTTACTTACCTGCCTTGGGTGGTTTCGTGAGGCCCCAGCACTTCTGAAGGCCCTAGGCCTTGTCTCTTTGCAAGTCGTTGTTTCTAAGTCTCTTTTTTAGTATATGGTCTGGTACGCCCCTAGGGCCCCAGCCATATTTGTGCTTAATTTATTGTGAAACGTTGATTTGTGCATATGTCCTTGACTTCTAATCTCATAAAGAGATTAGTAGAGAGTTGTTAGTAATAAATACATATATATTTGATATATATACCTGTGTGGTGTCTTTTCATTTGGTGATTCAAGAGATTGTGTGGTAAAACAAGCTGCTTTACATTCCTTCAAGACTTAGCCTGAAGGCTGCTCTCCACAGCTACCACTAGGATAGCTTTCTTTAAAGGTTGTCTTAAACCTATCTACCATAAGAGTCGAATTGTACTGGTGCAAGTTGTCCACTTTAATTAGTGAACAGCATATACCAGGCCAACTTCTCACATTGGTGGCAGCGGTGGGATTCCTGCTTGCTATTGTTTTACCAGAAAATCTCTATTTGAATTACTAACTGACAACCACTATAGGTACTTAAGGTACATATAAAGTCAAGCTTAGTATCAATAAGTTCTACTGAACTTAGAGCTGTGTGCCAAGGGATAGCACACCCTTTCTACAGCTCAAGCTAGTATCAGTAGGCCACAAACTAGTGTAGGTAGTACAACACTGCACAACACTAGAATGTCCTTAAAGGGTGGAACCAGTGGATCCACTCAGCCTCAGTATAAGGACATGGCTTTCTCTGACTTGAGAGCCATGTGTGTTGAAAGACACCTGAAGCTAGGACAGAGTCCCTCCACACTACACCTGATAGATCTGCTGACAGCAGATGATCTTAGATTGGCTCTAGGAGCCAATGGGTCTGAATCAGTGGGTGGGTCAATTACAGTGTCTGGGTCAGATGATGAAAATCAGAATGACCAAGACTCTGTGATTGAAGGGCCAGGCTCCAAGGGGCCTGAAAAGGACAGAGGAATTCTCCCTAAGAGAACTGACAGAGTGGATGAGAGGCATAGGTCCCCTTCCAGGGAATCTGACCACTCTTATCACTCTGGCAGAGAATTTGTCCAGCAGAGGAACTCATACTTTCCCATAAGAGAGAGCTCCTCTGACAGAATGTGCAAACTGCTGCAGTATGAAGAAGCAAGAGTTGCCCTCAGAACCAAGCAGTTGGGTCTGGATAGAGAAGCCCTGGAGATCCAGAGAGCTTCTAGAAGAGAGGGGTTAGAACCCCTTGGTGGCAGCAACAGTGTCCCTAGAGGGAGAGAATATATTCCAGACCATAGGAACCTGAGCAAGGTTGTTCCTCCCTACCAGAGTGGGGATGATATCCACAAGTGGATAACTGCTATGGAGAGGGCCTGTAGAGTACAGCAGGTCCCCCAAAAGCAGTGGGCAGCAATCTTGTGGCTCTCCTTTTCAGACAAAGGTAGAGACAAGCTCCTCACTGTTAGAGAAGAGGATACTGATGATTATGAGGTCCTGAAGAGTGCACTGATAGATGGGTTTGGCTTAACCACTGAGCAGTACAGGTTGAAGTTCAGAGACACCCAGAAGGCACAGACTCAGGACTGGACTGACTTTGTAGATTGTGCAACCAAGGCTCTGGAGGGTTGGCTGGTTGGCAGTAGGGTTACTGATTTCAAGGGATTGTATAATCTGATGATGAGAGAACAGATCCTTAATAATTGCCAGAACCAGTTGTTGCATCAATACCTGGTGGACTCAGATCTGACCTCTCCCCAAGAATTGGGAAAGAAGGCAGACAAATGGGTCAGAACCAGGGTAAGGCAGAAAACCCAGAACCAAGGGGGTGACACAAAGAAGCAGGATTCTAAGGGCTCTGAGAAAGGTGGGGATAAGTCAAAAGACCAGAAGTCTTCACAAGGGCCCCAAAAATCTGCATCTGGTGGGGAGTCACAATCCAACAAGGGAAAAGGCCAAAAGAAGCCCTGGTGCAAATTCTGTAAACAGAAAGGGCACTGGACTTCTGATTGTAACAAGTCCAAAGACCAAACCACCACCACTCCTGCCCCTAAGGCAACTGTTCCCCCTAGCTCAGCTACTGGTGGAGGTGGTACGCAGAATAAGGGTGTAGTAGGGTTGACCCTTTTTCTGAAGTGGACTCTGAACTAGTCAGAGTACACACTCAGGCAATGCTGATTTGTGATGGAGACCTTGATATGTCCTTCCTAGTAAGCCCCAGTAATCTGGGCAAATACAAACAGCAGCCTGTAATAAATGGCAAACAGGCTTTGGCATTTAGGGACACAGGTGCTAGTGTCACCATGGTGGCACAGGATCTTGTGGACCCTGGACAGATCATCCTGGGCGAAATGTACCAGGTGACCAATGCAAGCAATGTCAGGACCAACCATAGTCTGGCAATTGTGAATTTCTCCTGGGGAGGGGTAACTGGCCTCAAGAAGGTTGTAGTCAGTGCCGACCTCCCTGTAGAATGTCTATTGGGCAATGATCTAGAGACTTCAGCCTGGTCTGAAGTAGAGTTATGGACTCATGCTGAGATGTTGGGCATCCCTGCAGAGGTATTTGCTGTGACCAGGTGACAAGCAAGAATGCATAACACTGAACCAGCTCTGGACCCTGGAACAATGGACCAGATGCTTCCCAAGAGGAGGAGCAGTAGGGTAAAGGCAGTGCCTTCCCCTCTGTCTCAGATCACAGATTCACCTCCAGAGGGAGGTGAAGCAGATCCTGAAGAAGGAACTGCCCCAGAGGGACTTGAGCCTGATCAGGTTGAGTTCTTGGGGGCAGGGGGCCCTTCTAGGGAAGATCTGAGTAAGGAGCAACAGTGCTGCCCCTCTCTTGAACCCCTCAGACAGCAGGCTGCTGCTGAGGCTGCTGGGAGTGCTAGTGGGTCCCATAAAGTTTATTGGGATGAGGGACTCCTATATTCTGAGGGTAGAGATCCCGCCCCTGGAGCCACCAGGAGGTTGGTAATACCTCAGACGTTTAGGGGGTTCCTCTTGACCCTAGCACATGACATCCCTTTAGCAGGACACTTGGGCCAAAACAAGACCTGGGACAGGCTTGTTCCACATTTTCATTGGCCACATATGTCAGAGGACACAAAGGAGTTTTGTCGCTCCTGTGTCACATGCCAAGGCAGTGGTAAGGCAGGTGGCTCAACAAAGGCCCCCCTGATACCACTACCTGTGGTGGGGGTACCCTTTGAAAGGGTAGGGATTGACATTGTTGGTCCCCTTGACCCTCAAACTGCATCTGGGCACAGGTTTATCCTGGTGGTAGTGGATCATGCCACCAGGTACCCAGAAGCAATTCCCTGAGGACCACCACAGCCCCTGTGGTGGCAAGAGCCCTCATTGGAGTTTTTTCCAGAGTGGGTTTCCCAAAGGAGGTCATATCTGACAGAGATACAAACTTCATGTCAGGATATCTGAAAGCAATGTGGAAGGAGTGTGGTGTAACTTACAAGTTCACCACCCCCTAACACCCACAATGCAATGGGTTAGTTGAACGTTTCAACAACACCCTGAAGGGAATGATTAAAGGACTCCCAGAGAAGCTTAGGCGGAAATGGGACCTTCTTCTTCCTTGCCTGTTATTTGCATACAGAGAAGTTCCACAGAAGGGGGTTGGTTACAGCCCATTTGAGCTTCTGTTTGGGCACCCTGTAAGAGGTCCATTGTGTTTGGTTAAAGAGGGCTGGGAGTTACCTCTCAAACCCCCAAACAGGATGTGATGGACTATGTACTTGGTCTCCGCTCCCAGATGGCCGAATACATGAAAAAGGCAACCAAAAACCTGGAGGCCAGCCAAGAATTGCAAAAAGCTTGGCATGACCAAAGGCTGTGCTGACTGTGTACCAGCCAGGACAGAAAGTGTGGGTGTTGGAGCCTGTGGCCCCAGCAGCCCTCGAGGACAAGTGGAGTGGCCCCCATACAATAGTTGAACAGAAGGGAGAAGTCACCTATCTGGTGAATCTTGGAACTCCCAGGAGCCCCCTGAGGGTGCTCCATGTCAACAGATTAAAGCCATATGTTGACAGGGCTGACATGGGCTTGCTCATGGCAACTGATGAGGACCAGGAGGAGGAGAGTGACCCTCTCCCTGACCTGCTCTCTCAGAACCCTGATGATGGGTCAGTAGATGGTGTTGCTTTGGCAAGCAGCCTCACTGACCATCAGCAAACTGAGTGCAGACAAGTTCTGCAACAGTATAGAGATATGTTTAGCCTGACCCCTAGTCAGACTACCTGGTGCACCCATGAGGTGGACACTGGAGACAGTCTGCCTGTCAAGAGTAAAATCTACAGGCAACCTGACCATGTCAGGGACTGTATCAGGACTGAAGTCCAGAAAATGTTGGAGCTAGGTGTAATTGAGCCTTCAGATAGCCCTTGGGCTAGCCCAGTAGTCCTGGTACCCAAGCCTCATACCCAGGGTGGTAAGAAAGAAATGAGGTTTTGTGTAGACTACAGAGGCCTCAATGCAGTCACTAGGACTGATGCCTATCCCATACCAAGGGCAGATGAGCTGATTGATACTTTGGCCTCAGCCAAGTATCTAAGTACATTTGACCTAACAGCTGGCTACTGGCAGATCAGATTAGCTGATAGTGCAAAAGCCAAAACAGCATTTTCGACCCCTAGTGGGCACTACCACTTTGTGGTGATGCCCTTTGGATTGAAAAATGCACCTGCCACTTTTCAGAGGTTGGTGAATAAAGTTCTGGCAGGGATGGAAATTTATTGCTCAGCTTATCTAGATGATATTGCTGTCTTTAGTTCCTCCTGGCAGGATCACCTGGTCCACCTCAGAAATGTGTTGGAGGCTCTGCAGGAAGCAGGCCTCACTATCAAGGCCACTAAGTGCCAGATAGGGCAGAGTCAGGTTGTGTACCTGGGCCACCTTGTAGGTGGAGGTCAGGTTCAGCCTTTACAGAGCAAAATCCAAACCATAATGGAATGGGTTGCTCCAACCACCCAGACACAGGTGAGAGCCTTCTTAGGCCTGACTGGGTACTATAGGAGGTTTGTCAAGGGATGTGGATCTATAGTGACCCCCTTGAATGATCTGACCTCAAAGAAAATGCCAAAAAGGTTCAGTGGACAGCTAGCTGTCAGAAGGCATTTGAAGACCTAAAGCAGGCCATGTGCACTGCCCCCATCTTACAGAGTCCAGACTACACCAAAAAGTTCATTGTCCAAACAGATGCTTCTGAGATGGGTGTGGGAGCTGTACTGTCTCAACTGAATGATGAAGGTCAAGACCAGCCAGTAGCTTTCATTAGCAGAAGGCTGACCCCTAGAGAGAAACGTTGGTCAGCTATAGAGAGGGAGGCCTTTGCTGTGGTGTGGGCCCTGAAGAAGCTGAGGCCATACTTGTTTGGCACTCACTTCATAGTTCAGACTGACCACAAGCCCCTCCTATGGCTTAAACAGATGAAAGGTGAAAACCCAAAACTTTTGAGGTGGTCCATTTCCCTACAGGGGATGGACTATACAGTGGAACATAGACCTGGGACCCAACATGCCAATGCAGATGGACTCTCAAGGTATTTCCACTTAGAACACGAAGACTCAACTGGTCAAGGTTAGTTTAGTGTCCCTGCGTTTGGGGGGGGGGGTTGTGTAGGAGAGTAGGATCTGCCTCTTATGTTGCCCCCACTTTTTTTCTGATGTTTACACTGGTTTCTGGCTATAGTCTGGTTGGGTCCCTGCTAATCAGGGCCCCAGCCTCTCTGTTCTCTCTAAATGACTTGGAGTGCACTCTAGGTGCACTAGGGATTGGATACTGTGGTACCTTATGAGTCCCTAGTATATGGTACCTTAGGTACCAAGGGCATAAGTACTTCACAGGCCTACATGGGGCTGAAGCATGTATTATGCCACCCCTGGGAAGCAGACTAAATCTGACACCACAGGCCTGCTACTGCAGCCTGGGTGAGAGGGTGCTAGCACCCCTCACTGAGATATAGGTTTCCTATATCTCTCCTGCACACACATTTAAACCTATCAGTCACCCCTAAGGCAGGCCCTATCAATCCTGAGGGCAGGGTGCTTGGTTCCTATGTGAGAGGGTGCCTCTGCCTGAGCAGGGCCCCTCTGCAGCTCTCAGAGTCCATTCTCTGGGGCTGTTTGTGGATGCGGTTAAACCATATACTCTTAAGTGCATTATATCCTCGCAGTAAAATGCTAACTTTGGAATGGCTGCATCAAAACATGTCGTGTTTGGTGTCAAACAACTTGGAATACTACCCCCCCCCCCGCCAGTCCTGGCGGCGGGGGAGGCATTCCACCCTTCTAGAGGGATAGACATGTACCTACTGTGGAAACGTGGTAGAGTCCTGCAGAGCCCTGGCATCACAAAATGGATGCCACCAGTCACAGACACTGGGCTGCCCTCCTGCTGATGACCGAAACTCGCAGTGGAGGAAGCCCAACAATAGGCATCCTGTCACAGGGAGGTGTAACCACCTCCCAGACAGGGTTTAGTGTATTGGGGCTGGGTGGGTGCACTCTTAGAGTGCTTTGAAGTCCTGCACTGGGGGAGCAGTAGGCTCCTCTGTGCATATGCCAGTTCAAACCGGCTCAGGGGCTACCTGCCCCTGCTCTGGCGCGAAACTGGACAAAGGGAAGTGGGTGTAACCACCCACTCCCCTGACCCTCCCATAGGTGGGGTCTTAGAGCTAGTCCCTCCCTTCTTTACAGTATAAGATAGGGAACCCTTGAACTTGATAGTTAGATATCCCTGGACGATGCTCTGAAGAAGAATCCTGGACCTTCGACGTTCCACTACCTTTGGAAGACTGAAGAATCTCCCTTGGAGTCAAGGAGTGACTCCCCTGCTTGGCAGGCACCAAAAACTACAAACGACGGTCGCAAACTACGCCGCTCCCGCCGGAGTCCGAAGTCCCTGCAGCCCAAGAAGTGGATTTCCTGACTTCTCAAAGGCCATCGTGAGTCCCCAGCGAAGCTGAGGCCAGTGGACCCCAAGAGTGACGAGGACCGCGACCCCTGGGTACCGAGCACTATTGTCGAGTGCAACCCCTTCACAACGTTCTACGAACTTGTGCTTTGGACCACGTGTGGTCTTAGCCTCCAGCAGGAATCCCTCCGAAGATCAGAGGCCTACCACGTCCCGAGTGACCGTGGGCCCCTGTTGAGCGAATCCTCCCGAGGCGTCTTCGCGATCCCTTGCCAGCCGGCTTGTGGGTCCCCTGAAGGCTTTCCTACAGAACCAAAGGGCTCCCCTGGTTGCTCCAGGCCTGCCCTGACTTACCCTCGCTGGGTGAGTCCCTCAGACCTTGCTGGTCTGCGCCATTGCCTTTTTACACTTTCCCCGAGACTTGCTGTTACGAAGGCTTGTTGACTCCAATCGAGTCGCCGACACCGCAGTAAGCTGCAGATATCGTGGGACACGCCGAATCCAGCTCCTAGTCGTCGTCGACGCCTCCTGGACCTCGCGGCTGTAGAGTCAAGGCACCCGTGAACGACCTGAATCTTGCGACGACGGTGGGCATCCATCTTCCTTGCCCCGAGTCACTGCCAAGTGACTTTGAACACTGTCCCCTCTGCTTTCAGGTCTTCCATCTTCTGAATCCAGGCTTGGATTCCACCGGACACTTCTTCGGACTTCACAAGCAGCAAGTCTTCATTGTCCTCCATTGAAAACGACGCCGCGACCCGACACCAAAGGACACCTATGCACCCGGCTTCCCTGGGTGAGGTAACTCCAGCACTACGGTGCTCCTGTGGGTGTTGGCCCTAGAACTACTTACCCTGTAAGTGACTTGCTTGTAGGTTCTCCCGAAGTATCCTAAAACTCTTAATTTCCAACCGCGACTTGCCCCATTGAAGTCAACGGCGATTCGCGCCTGTGTATCCACACTGCACGCGTCCCCCGTGGGTCCTTTACTTACCTGCCTTGGGTGGTTTCGTGAGGCCCCAGCACTTCTGAAGGCCCTAGGCCTTGTCTCTTTGCAAGTCGTTGTTTCTAAGTCTCTTTTTAGTATATGGTCTGGTACGCCCCTAGGGCCCCAGCCATATTTGTGCTTAATTTATTGTGAAACGTTGATTTGTGCATATGTCCTTGACTTCTAATCTCATAAAGAGATTAGTAGAGAGTTGTTAGTAATAAATACATATATATTTGATATATATACCTGTGTGGTGTCTTTTCATTTGGTGATTCAAGAGATTGTGTGGTAAAACAAGCTGCTTTACATTCCTTCAAGACTTAGCCTGAAGGCTGCTCTCCACAGCTACCACTAGGATAGCTTTCTTTAAAGGTTGTCTTAAACCTATCTACCATAAGAGTCGAATTGTACTGGTGCAAGGTGTCCACTTTAATTAGTGAACAGCATATACCAGGCCAACTTCTCACAGTATCGCTTTGTTCGCTCTAAGTTGGCAGGGTATGCCCAGACGTGGGTCCCATGCTCACTTTGCCACTGGATTCAAGATAGCCTGGCTGATGAGGGTTATGAACCCGAAACCGGTCCCAGGATGCTTGTTTCCGGTCCAGGGAAGACATGGCTTGGCAGTTCGGGCTGGACTGTTCCCATGAGGCACAGGGTCAGACTGATTTGCATATGGCCATGTCTGAACTGGGGTGGTGGAGTGAGCTAAAGAATGATGATGGATTAAACCCAGATCAGTTGACTGGGGGTGAGTGTTTGATTTGCTCTAACGCTCCGTCCATCATCCCCTTTAGTATCGCTTTGTTCGCCCTAAGTTGGCAGGATATGCCCAGACGTGGGTCCCTTGCTCACTTTGCCACTGGATTCAAGATAGCCTGGCTGATGAGGGTTTTGAACCCGAAACGGGTCCCAGGATGCTTGTTTCCGGTCCAGGGAAGACATGGCTTGGCAGTTCGGGCTGGACTGTTCCCATGAGGCACAGGGTCAGACTGATTTGCATATGACCATGTCTGAACTGGGGTGGTGGAGTGAGCTAAAGAATGATGATGGATTAAACCCAGATCAGTTGACTGGGGGTGAGTGTTTGATTTGCTCTAACGCTCCGTCCATCATCCCCTTTGGTATCGCTTTGATCGCCCTAAGTTGGCAGGGTATGCCCAGACGTGGGTCCCTTGCTCACTTTGCCACTGGATTCAAGATAGCCTGGCTGATGAGGGTTATAAACCCGAAACCGGTCCCAGGATGCTTGTTTCCGGTCCAGGGAAGACATGGCTTGGCAGTTCGGGCTGGACTGTTCCCATGAGGCACAGGGTCAGACTGATTTGCATATGGCCATGTCTGAATTGGGGTGGTGGAGTGAGCTAAGGAATGATGATGATGGATTAAACCCAGATCAGTTGACTGGGGGTGAGTGTTTGATTTGCTCTAACGCTCCGTCCATCATCCCCTTTGGTATCGCTTTGTTCGCCCTAAGTTGACAGGGTATGCCCAGACGTGGGTCCCTTGCTCACTTTGCCACTGGATTCAAGATAGCCTGGCTGATGAGGGTTATGAACCCGAAACCGGTCCCAGGATGCTTCTTTCCGGTCCAGGCAAAACATGGCTTGGCATTTCGGGCTGGACTGTTCCCATGAGGCACAGGGTCAGACTGATTTGCATATGGCCATGTCTGAACTTGGGTGATGGAGTGAGCTAAGGAATGATGATGGATTAAACCCAGATCAGTTGACTGGGGGTGAGTGTTTGATTTGCTCTAACGCTCCGTCCATCATCCCCTTTGGGATCGCTTTGTTCGCCCTAAGTTGGCAGGGTATGCCCAGATGTGGGTCCCTTGCTCACTTTGCCACTGGATTCAAGATAGCCTGGCTGATGAGGGTTATGAACCCGAAACCGGTCCCAGGATGCTTGTTTCCGGTCCAGGGAAGACATGGCTTGGCAGTTTGGGCTGGACTGTTCCCATGAGGCACAGGGTCAGACTGATTTGCATATGGCCATGTCTGAACTGGGGTGGTGGAGTGAGCTAAATAATGATGATGGATTAAACCCAGATCAGTTGACTGGGGGTGAGTGTTTGATTTGCTCCAACGCTCCATCCATCATCCCCTTTGGTATCGCTTTGTTCGCCCTAAGTTGGCAGGGTATGCCCAGACGTGGGTCCCTTGCTCACTTTGCCACTGGATTCAAGATAGCCTGGCTGATGAGGGTTATGAACCCGAAACCGGTCCCAGGATGCTTGTTTCTGGTCCAGGGAAGACATGGCTTGGCAGTTCGGGCTGGACTGTTCCCATGAGGCACAGGGTCAGACTGATTTGCATATGGCCATGTCTGAACTGGGGTGGTGGAGTGAGCTAAAGAATGATGATGGGATTAAACCCAGATCAGTTGACTGGGAGTGAGTGTTTGATTTGCTCTAACGCTCCGTCCATCATCCCCTTTGGTATCGCTTTGTTCGCCCTAAGTTGGCAGGGTATGTCCAGACGTGGGTCCCTTGCTCACTTTGCCACTGGATTCAAGATAGCCTGGCTGATGAGGGTTATGAATCTGAAACCGGTCCCAGGATGCTTGTTTCCGGTCCAGGGAAGACATGGCTTAGCAGTTCGGGCTGGACTGTTCCCATGAGGCACAGGGTCAGACTGATTTGCATATGGCCATGTCTGAACTGGGATGGTGGAGTGAGCTAAAGAATGATGATGGATTAAACCCAGATCAGTTGACTGGGGGTAAGTGTTTGATTTGCTCTAACGCTCCGTCCATCATCCCCTTTGGTATCGCTTTGTTCGCCCTAAGTTGGCAGGATATGCCCAGACGTGGGTCCCTTGCTCACTTTGCCACTGGATTCAAGATAGCCTGGCTGATGAGGGTTATGATCCCGAAACCGGTCCCAGGATGCTTGTTTCCGGTCCAGGGAAGACATGGCTTGGCAGTTTGGGCTGGACTGTTCTCATGAGGCACAGGGTCAGATTGATTTGCATATGGCCATGTCTGAACTGAGGTGGTGGAGTGAGCTAAAGAATGATGATGGATTAAACCCAGATCAGTTGACTGGGGGTGAGTGTTTGATTTGCTCTAACGCTCCGTCCATCATCCCCTTTGGTATCACTTCTGAAACGCAGGGCTGCTCTGTATTTACAAGAATACGGTGCAGCCCTGCGTTTCCCCCTGCGCTGGCGCTAAGTTTAGCTGCCTAGCGCCAACGCAGGCACCCAGAGTGCAAGGGTGACTGCGTTGTGGCGAATGATTGTTTATGTGCAGGAGGGTGTCCCTTCCAGCACATAATTAATTATAAGTGGCCATTTGTAACTTCTATGTGTACTGCTTTGTGCAGCACACACAGAAGTTGCAACTCGTCATTTTTAAAATGATTGTTTATGTGCAGGAAGGGGCAACTTCCAGCACATAAACAATCATGCATGGCGTTTTGCTGTTTTTATGTGTGCTGCATGCAGCACACATAAAAACAGCAAAAACGAGTAGAAATAAAGCATGTTTCCTCGTTGCACCCCGTTAAGACCAGGTTTTCGCTGGTCTTAATTTTGGCGCTGGCCCATATTTACGCCACTCTTGTAAATATGGGGCAGCGTCAAAATAAATAGGTGTTACACCCATTGCCCACCCTTTTCAGGCTAATTGTAATGTGAAAGGGGGCCTTATTTACAAGGCAGCGTTAAGCCACGTTAAGTGGCTTAACACTGTCTTGTAAATAAGGCGAAGCCCGTATCGCACCACAACGTCAAAAAAGTGACGCTCTGGTGGCGATAGGGGCTTGTCAATATGCCCCTAAATTCCTCAGATTCACTATTGACACTAACCTCTTCGTCAAACAACACAAATCAGGAAGGCGAACCAAGACACCTTGGCACCAGTATGCACTGTTGTACAGAAAGAATACCCTGGCTTTCAGAATCCAACTTCAGAACCACCATCCAAGGTATGGTCCTCTGAGCTGAATATCCCAGAATAGCCTTTGAAGAGTGTCCTTCACTGCACCAGCTAATGTGATCCCATCACCCCCACTTGGGTGGACGTCCATTAGCTTCACCTCCAGACCTTCATCATCTTCACAGCCCTCTGGACCTCCTAAAAGGCATTTGATGCACTCGTCACTTTCTTCCATGCTGCTTTTCAAGATAGTGATATTATCAATAGCCAACGTTTCATGACATTATTGTTTTTTACATTTGTATCACATTTTATTGCCATATATTTATTGTTTTTATTCACATAGAGTGCATGAAAGTTTTTTTTCCTAAACAAAAGTGTTAATAAACACATTTCAAATTTCACTTGTAAGGTGGTGACCAAGAATGCAGCAGCCTGCCTGAGGACAAACACAGGACATCAACATACTCAAAGCCAAGAGGTGCAAGACCGTAAAGCCCAAGGGACTCGCCTTGTCAATGTGCAACCCTAGGACCGGCCACATCTCTGCATGTGGCCTGTCCGCTACCTCACTCCTGAAGTCTAGAAAGGGACAAAGGACTACCTCAGCATTCTAAACATGATAATATTTAGGGCCTAATTACAAGTGGGTCATTGTTTTCCGACCGCTGTGTAAACCCCTGTTTGCACAGGAGTCCGAATTACGAGTTGAGTGTTATAAAACGCATTTAATAATTATCGGGTGCATTAAATACCTCAACCTTTGTTGACCTACTGAAATTTAACAGTAAAAAAGAATACAGTATATACGGTATAATGCAGATTTTGGTACGATTCAAAATTTGCATGTGATTCCGTAAAGTGTGCCTGATTACAAGACTAGGTGCTATTTATTGCACCTGATAAATAACGATATCACGCGGTACCTCAATTTTCAGGAGCGATAAATAGCACCTATTATGAGTTTGTGACAAATAACATGCAGATTTTGGTGTTTACTGCACCAAAACCCTCATGATACTGTAAATATGTATGCTTTTCTCCATTAAATTTAATGAAAGTTGAGTTATTTAATGCATCCATTAATTATATGAAGCATTAAATAACACTCAACTTATAATTCCTGCCCCTGTGCAAACAGGGGTTTACGCAAGGGTCGGAAAATAACGGCCCACTTGTAATCCAGCCAAAACTCGTAATAGGTGTTATTTATTGCTCCCGATAAATAACGTACCCGGTGGTATCGTTATTTATCTGGTGCGATAAATAGCTCCTGTACTTGTAATCAGGCCTATGTCATTTTTAGAGCACTTCATGCCGCGCTTCTGCTAGTTTTGAGTGCTGTAAATATCAGGCTGTTACTATCACCCAAAGTAAGAGGTTTCAGTTTAGCAGTCTCGGAAGGGTGGAATGCTAAGTCTGCCTTGCTGGGTCTTGAAGGGTGGAATGCTTAGTCTGCCTTGCTGGGTCTTGAAGGGTGGAATGCTAAGTCTGCCTTGCTGGGTCTTGAAGGGTGGAATGCTAAGTCTGCCTTGCTGGGTCTTGAAGGGTGGAATGCTTAGTCTGCCTTGCTGGGTCTTGAAGGGTGGAATGCTAAGTCTGCCTTGCTGGGTCTTGAAGGGTGGAATGCTAAGTCTGCCTTGCTAGGTCTTGAAGGGTGGAATGCTTAGTCTGCCTTGCTGAGTCTTGAAGGGTGGAATGCTAAGTCTGCCTTGCTGGGTCTTGAAGGGTGGAATGCTTAGTCTGCCTTGCTGGGTCTTGAAGGGTGGAATGCTTAGTCTGCCTTGATGGGTCTTTAACTCAAGGGGCCTCATTTACGAGGCCCCTTGTGGCCCTTTTGCACCACCGGAGCATCCCGTTGTTACCCTCCCGTGGCACAGTGTGCTGCAGCATATTTACAAGGCAACGCAAAGCCACTTTACGTGGCTTTTCATGACCTTGTAAATATGTGCCCCTTTCACGAAGAGCACTGCGAGAAGGGGCGTCCATGGGTGTTGCTGTGGGTGTTCCCACGCAACACCCATGAAATCTTAAGCATTCCCAGATTTACAAGGAATCGTGAACCTGGGAATGCGTCAGATTCTAACGTCACGCAACGAGGAGAAATATCCTTATTTATCCTCGTTTTTATCCCTTTCTTTGTGTGCTGCAGAATCACACACAGAAAGAGAAAATCGCCTCAGTTGATTGATTTTGTGCAGAAAGGTGTCCCTTCCTGCACAAAATCAATCAACCCCACAACACAGGCACCCTTGCACCTGTGTTGGCACATGGCGGCCCATTGTGCACCAGCACTGGGGAAAAGGATATCTTATAGATATGGTGCATTTCTGCCCTTTTCTTTTGACTCAGGACAACGCCGCAAGATTCCTTGCGGCGTTGCCCTGCGCCAAAACCTCGTAAATGAGGCCCAAGATCTGCAGTTCACCGCATATCTCAGCAGCGAGCGTTTAACTGATCGAGCCATCTTTTGCACACTGTGGATGATTCTCCTAAACAGTGACTGCCTTGGGAGATTTTCGACAGTGACCGACCAAATCATAGTGGCCACAGAGTGACAATAATTATAATATAAAAAATGTGTTTTTTAAATTTTATTTAGCACTTGCAGGTGCAAAACGCTGTGAATGGCAGGTGTTACACCATATAATAGTTATGTTATCATTTTCGGCAGATAAAGTGCTGCCTGCAGCCGAATTGGAATTTGAATCCGTGATCTGCAGAGAGTGCTTCCAAATAAAAGCACCGCCGAGGTGGTATCCCAGAGTGATCATGCCGAGGGCTGCTGGCAGCATAGCAGATGCAGACAGGAGGAGGCAGCTGGCTGCTAACTTGAATTCTTCTCAGGGGAGGAGCAGGGGAAGTCCTGAAATTTGTTTTCATAAGCAAAATTATTTTTTCCAGACACGTTGGATAACTAGAGTGAAATATGATTATTCAACTGAAAAAGTATAATTGTTCTCCTGTCAGTGCAACTGCCAGCTGGTTCCTAGAAAGCGCTATAATTACATGAGCGATCTGCTTACCCAGGGTGCCTTTTCACATGCAAGAGACGCTGTCATTTCTCTTCAGCGTGCAATAAAATTATTCGCCATTTAAATAGCGCATTGAATGGCCTCTTGCTGCTTAAACTATTAGGGGCATATTTACGTTCCCTGGCGCATCCCTGCATATCAGCAGGGATGCGCCAGGGAAAATGCGTCACGCAAGTTTACCCTTGCGCCACGTCCGATGCGCTGCATTTACAATGCGGCGCATCGTGGCGCAAGGATAAGCAGATGCGTGACGCATCTGCCGGCGGAAGGTTGGCGCAGTGCTGAAGTCGTGTCGCAAGCGCGACGCAACTCCAGCACTGTTCCAACCTTCCCTATCCCTAACATGGTGCGTCAATCCTTACGCCTGTTTGAAGCAGGCGTAAGGATTTGGCGCACCAGCGTCGGAAGAGTGACTGCGTGAAATCTTGTAGATTTCACTACGTCACTTTTCCGAGGCGTACCTGCGCCGGAACGCCCCCCCCTGCGCCGGTACGCCCACATGAAACCTGACGCAGGTTTCATGTGGCGCAGGGGTTTACTACGTGACGCATCTCCCTAGATGCGTCACGTTGTAAATATAGCGCAACGCGGCGCATGGTTTGCGTCACCGCTGCGTCACTTGCGTGACGCAACGGCGGCGCAAAAGTGGCGCAAGGGGCTTGTAAATATGCCCCTCAGTGTTCATAAAACACCACTCTGCGGCAGTAATGTTATGATGTGTCCTTATGCTTTCGTATAGCGCTTGCACTCTTCTGCACCTGTCTTGGCGCTATGAAGTTTCTAACAATGTTGTAGCATATGAATATGAAATGAAATAACTCACCTCCTGCATTCTTACACATCTGAAAACATCCCTATCTTAAAATGTTTTCAGAATTAAGAGAGATCGGGATTGTTATCTTCATTATTACGTGTCTGGGGAGGGCGCTTGGAGTGAAGATTGCGGGGTGGGGTGAGTGGGGTGTGGGGGGGGGTGCGGGGGGGATCAACGGCAAGGAGTGAGACAGTGCATTATCGTCCTCCGACGGTTGAGGCTCCAACCTGAGGCTGTGACCTTAGATTTGCAGCCACTTTTTGACTTTGTTCAACCCTTATATATAAGGGATATGCATGCACGGCAAGAAGGTCACACATCTGTTTGTAGGAGTGATTACACAAACAGCGACTTAACTAGCACTCACTGTTTTTTTAATTTAATTCTTGTATGGGATACTCATCCCAATATAGGTTGTCAGGCCGCTTTGCATCACACACACACATTGTACAGAAATAATAAATCACACACGTGTAAATCAATAAACATCTCGTGTTACTTAAAACAACGAGGGTCGCAAGATGTAGTAGTCACATACTGGTAGGCAACATATGTTAAGAGGTCACGGTCTGGAGTAACACAAAGTTAGGGTTTAAAACATAACGCAGTAGTTGTGGTTGTCTGTACTAATAAGAGTTTATTACTACCCAAAGGAACTTTCTTTATCAACCTTAGAAGAACCGATGATTGAGAAAAGCATAAGGTTTTAAATTCATGCCTTGCAGTTTGCCTGCAGCTCCTTTATGCTGGTTCATAGTTTTTCCAATGGCGTAGCTAGTGGGGGTTGGGGGTGGGGAGGGTGGGTCGCCCTGGGCGGTACTCTTTTTGGGGGCATCGGAGGTGAGCAAGTTGTGTCTGTAACTACCACCATCCCCCGTGAACAAGTTGTCTGTCGGCCACCTCTCATCCCCCTATCCCCTCTCCTCACTCCCCCCCGGACAAGCCGTCCTCCACTCCCCCTACCGTTCCCCCACCCACCCCACTCTTACCCTGCACTGGGAGGCAAACTGGGTGGCAGTAGGTCTAGCTACGCCACTGAGTTTTTCAGTGCTATTAGAACAAATACAACTTATGAATTGCAAGTGACATGAGGATCTCTGTGACAAAAGCAGTAACCCACTCAGCTATCTACATAAAATAAAAATCTGTGATGTGCGTGTTACACTGTGTACTTTGCAGGAGACACATGCTACTTCATGAGTCAAAACTGTGACTGGACAAAACACATATCTCTCCAGGAAGTGCTTAACCACCAGAGCTATCCTACCATTATTATTATCTCAGGAGATTTGCTGAGGACACAAAGATCTCTGCAACAGGCACCTTAACACCATAAGATATTTTAAAACGCAGCCTCTTTGTGGCCAATTAAGTAACCCAGAACACATTTTCTGTCACGTTTGTCCTTGTTTCCAATTTCTGTGCCATTGAGTTGTAAAAAAAATGAATGTATAAGGAGATTGTCAGACTTTGCTGTTAATGACTCCCTACTGCATGCCTCCATTTTCTTTCTGTTGCCACACGTTTGAGTTCCCATAGTACATTCGTTCCAATCCCAGCACTGCCTGTGAGTACAATGTCAGTGTAAACTCAAAAGTAATAGGTACTAACACCCTCTATGAGTAGCATTCAAGGGCCGGATCTGATCAGGACGAATTCGCCTTGGGCCCCAGCTCTACATTTGCTTTTCCGCCATGAATGATCCTCTTTGCATCGACCAGGGCCGGACTGGCCGTAGCGGGCACCGGGCATTTCCCCGGTGGGCCGCTAGGGTGGGGGCCGGTTTTGGCCCCCCTGGGAGCCGCGACACTTTTAGAATGTGTTCCTCTTTTTTCCTTCAAAAGCTCTATTGTGCAGCTGTAGGAAACATTTCCCCATGTCAGTTTTCTCTGGGCTCAAGTATACTGGAGTAGCGCCATTACCAAGCGCACCGTTTGTCTTTCCCCAGCAGCGTCGGATTGGTAACGCGGGCACTCGGGCAATGCCCGAGGGGCCGGTGTCCAGTTTCAGCTGTGGGCTGCTTTTTGAGCAGTCTGGGGAGCCGATTTGGGCGGTTTCTGCGTTGTTCGATGCCGCCAGCGGCCCAGTGGGTGTCTGAGTGGCCTTTCTAGAGGCAGATGTGCGTCCATTACCTCCCTTTTATCGGGCAGAGGTGTCACTCCCTTTCTCTCGCTGGGCCGGCCCATTAGTGCATGCATATTGAGAGGGGGCAGGGGACCTGAGCAAAAGTGGCCTCACATGTTTTCAGGTGTGTTTCACCAGTTTAAACTAATCCGTGCATTTTTTTTAAACCCCCACCTCCCCCCCCCGACTTTTTTTTATAAAGTTTAGCAGGAACAGTGTTTTGCAGAAAGGCAATATGCAAATGTAGGCCACTTTTTTTTAGCGTGCCCGGGCCGATTTTTAATCCCAATCCAACCCTGTTCCCCAGTATACGTCCCGGACTACAAATACCAGAATGCTTAGAAGAAAAGAGGGCTGGGAGAGCTCCTCGCAGCTGACTTGCAAGATGGCTCAGTGAGTTGAATGTTGGCTGATTTGCAGGTCATGAGTTCTAAACATGGCAAGGTTTAACCTGCCTTTGGAAGTTCGTGAATTGTATATAAACGAATTTCAAACCTGTGCTTCTCCGCTAACACAGTTCAAACTGTTGCCAGGCTAGGGAAATTCACTGACGAAATCCGGGCCGCATTGACGTTGAAAATTGAGACATAAAAAGCAACCGGGAGGCCATCAAGCTAGAGAGACTATGGAAAAAACTCTATTTTAAGTTTCACGCACTCGCACTTTATTGCTAGCTTGGCCAACAGTTTTTTAATGTTTTAATTCTTTTTTTAGTCTTAGCAATATGATGGAGATTTTAATCATTGCTTTTACCTCTTATAGCATATTGAAATGATAGTATATTGTAACAATTTTAAGTAATTGAACAATAAAAAAAAAAAGAACTGAGTAGTATCAGCACCCGCCATTAAAGCGCTTAGAAACAGTAGATTGTGCTATATATTTCATTTTAAATGTGACAGAACAACTGAGGGGTATGTAGTAATCCTTTGCTGCTTCCCTAACAGAAGAACATAAGTGAGCTGCATTATTTCATGGACAAGCAAAGCACACATCCAATAAATTGTGTCTAACTTGTTTACACCTACATAAGCACTGTAATGGAGTGTATTGATTACAAAATGGCCGGCTGTGGTCTAGGTGAACAACACACCGTAGTCTGTTTGCTGAGCTCTTTTGGCAGAGAGTTAAAGCTCTTCATAGCCAGTCACAAAATTGACGATATTTCCTTCCTGAGGAGGGGTTGTCCAGTCCTGAACATATAGAAGATGTAGAAAGCAGAAGAGGGAGAGAAAGAGAGAGGGAGGGAGAGATAAAAGAGAGCGAGAGAGAGTTGGAGAGAGAGATAAAGAAAGAGAGAGAGCGAGCAAGAGAGAGAGAGAGAGAGGCCTCCGGGGGCTGTCCGTTTTCAAAGGCTCGGATGCTGCAGTCTGCGAGCCCCTGTGAGCTCAGAAGGATGGAATGAAGGCGGCCGCAGATTCCCACAGCTGGACGTGCGCCGTGCGGGCCTCTGTGTGATGAATCAGCTCCTCGGAGGACCTGATGCGAAACATCTGTCACGCTGCGAGCAAACAACAGCACAGCGCCTTTGAAGATTGCATTTTGATGGCAGCTGCGAGGGGCCATCTCCGAGTCAGGCGCTGGGCTGTGGCAGAGCATTTACAGGCTTAGCCTGGCATGAAGCGGGCAGAGAGAGGGCCGACGGGTGGTCTTTGGAGCCAGAAACACCTGCTTTTTCCTTGCAGCACTCAGAAGCCATCGCTGGTTGTTCGTAGCGCTTTAGTTGCATCTGCGCCGAAGGATAATGTTTTGGGGGAAAATATATTATATGGATAGACTAAGGGTGCAACAGATCCGTGACCAGGCATGGGTGTCCAACATAGGTCCAGAAGAGACATGTCAATGTCAGACTTTTAAGTTAACACACAATTAAGTACATGAGTTCCATTTAACCTAATTGTATTCAAGCATATTGTATGTGGATAGCCTGACCTGGCATGGCTCATCGAAATAGGTTGGACATCCTTGAAAATGGCCAAAGGATGATTGGGTAATCACTTAAAGAGTTATCCTTTTCAGGTACAGTTGGTGTCTTTTATTTCTGATAATGAATGGTGTGGGACCTTTCTCCACAGTCCCTGGGCAGGGTGGGGGGCATAGACGTTGAGTAACTAAAATGCCAGGGGTAGCAGATGTGACATCATACACACGTTGGCCTTAATGACATCACAGGAAGTGATATCATATGACCTTTGACACTGAATAGCCCCAGGAAGTGGTGTAACATGACCTTAACCCTCTATATCACAATAATTACAATGCTATATGTCCATAACTGCGTCATTACTATAAGACAAATGTCCATTTTAGAAACCACCTGTATCAGGGCACTGACATGATTTTTGAAAGTGGTGGGAGGTAATACTTGCCCTGAATTGTAGCGAGCCAGACCTCTTCTTAGAGGGCTCAGGGGGGTACTCCCCAAAGAACATTTTGAATAAAATGGGATCAAATAGTGTATTTAAAAGCACAATGTTCACACAAATAAGCTAAAAAGCCACAGGCCATTAAAGGACACTTTCCAATTCAAGTCCTTTTATGGTGTGCCAACCCAATGAAACCTGACGCTCCCGAGGAGTTGACCTCCTTGTTTCCACAATGTGCTATGGATTCCCCCATATGTAAAAAACGATCTCCATTCTGCCAGGGGCCAGCATTTTATCATGAGTGCCACTCATATGCGGTGGGTACCCCCTTCTGCCAAAAATTATCTAAAATATGTCTTTGTCAGAATTTTGCAATTAATGCCATCTATATATCCAGGGCTTTAAGTGGGCCGGGTCTCACCGATGCTGAGCACCGGCAGTTTTTTAAAGGGGGCCTCGAAACGGGTCTCTATTGGACTTTGTTTTGTGCCCTGGCACAAGCGGTCCGTGTTTTTTCCAAGCTGCAGTGACAGCAGGCACATGGATGTGCGGCGCTCACACTGCTCACTTCTCACTAGTGGAGAAGTTACGGCATGACGTCATGCCAGGTGAGCGTTGTAGGGGAAGGGAAATCCTTTAAAGAGAGTCATTTTCTCTCTGGATTTCCCTTCTCTTTTTGCAACTCCGGAGCAGCAACATTGTCGTGGTGTCACCAGGACTTGGAGACTAAGCTTTTTCAATATTATATACAAGCCATAGTTGCTTCTTATTTATCTTATGCAACTAACAACCATTGACAAAGCCAATAGTCCTGATTTGTTGTAGGTATGATACTTGTTGTATTATATATCTGGATGCAATGACAGAAACAGCAAAATACAATTCGGGCGGCACACTAGCTAAGCACAGATTTTTAGCTTAGGTGTTTTTAAGCCACGCCCTTAGTTACATTGGCCACGCCCCTTTGAGAGACCCCCCAGTTTTTTCATCCCACTTAAAGCCCTGTATATATCTTATGTTAAAATTACCTCTACTGTGTCAGGGCCTGTATTTTGTCATGGTTGCCTCCCTCCCTTATGCCGTGGGTTTTCTCCCTAATGTCAAGAAGTATCTCCAGTAAGCTGGTGTTAGAATTTTATCACAAGTGCCCCCATGCCAAAAATGTCCTCAAGTATGCCAGTGCAAGTATTTTTCAATGGGTGCCCCGTATGCCAACAATTGCCTCTGGTTCGCCAGTACCAGTGTTTTACCAAGGGTGACATGACCATTCTGCTAAGTATTAACTCCAGCATGCCAGAGCCAGCATTTCATCACAGGTGCCTGTCATGCTAACTATTGCCAACAGTATGCCAGCAGCAGTATCTTTCCATGGGTGCCTGTATAAGGCAAGAATTACCCTCAGTATGCCAGGGCCAACAGCCGTCAAGCAAGCAAAACACCCCATTCTTACCCACGCTCACATACAAACACTCCCTCAAACTCATTCCATCAATCATTCCTAATTACTTGCATACATTCACTTTTATTCATTATCTTGCACTCGTTCTTACTTGCTCACTGACTCACTCATACTCAAACATTCAATTGCACTCATTCTCACTCACTACCTGTCACTGACTCTCATTCACTATCTATCACTGATTCTCACTCACACGTGCTCACACGTATAGATACATGCTCACAAACTTACCCTCTTGGTTGCAAGCACACACACAACATACATTTAAAACCATTTTTTTTTACCTTCATTATCTGCCTCTGGAGATCTTGTTCCAGCTCCTGGTGCTCCATTTATATTACACAAATTGTGAATAATAATGTATTAGTCACAACTAGTGTAATAAAACAAGCATTTGCAATGCAATAGGTCTCGTATTTACGCAAGTTTGAGCTATTGACATTGCAAATAACAATGCCTTTTATTTTTGTTTTCGTTTTTGAAACATAAATAAAAGGCATTGTCATTACAATGCCAATAGCTTAAACTTGCGTAAATGCGAGACCTATTGCATTGCAAATGCTTGTTATTTCTGATTCTTTTTTTATTTCAAAGTATTTTTATTCGTTTTTTTAAACAGATACATTAGCATTTCTGTCACGAGGTTAGCCAAACGTAGTATGTATTGCAGTGATTACAGGTACTTAAGATATATGTTTAGCTAATCCCCTCTACATTGACTTGCTGGGAAATTAGGCAAAGGATGATAGAAAGAAAGAACAGGAAAGAAAGGGGTGAAAGGAGGATACAAGAGAGGTTCTGTAGCAATGAGTCTAATTGGGGTTATAGTCATGTGACAAATCTGACACCCCACTAGTTAACCTGCGGCAGGAATGATAGTCCAACCAGGCGCCCCGATGCCTCTTCGGCCCATGGTGGCAACATTCCAACTCGCTCGGCCCCTCCCCCGAGGGGGAGGGGAGGAGGGACCCGGAATGGATTCAAGGGGGTTCGTAAGAGTCTAGGTACGTGTCGAGTGACTTCCACATCCCCCTGGTTGCTGGCCTCCAGGGTGAGTTCTGCAGTGCAATGTTATCCGCGCCTCTGAGGTACGTCACCCAGTTGAACCAGCCTTTGTATGAGGTCTTAGTTGTGTCCTTCCAGTTGGTCGGGACCATTTTCACTGCCGCGGTGAGAAGTAGGTCAAGTAGGTCTTTGTCGTGCTCTGAACTTAGTCCTGTGGTCATGAATGCGGTGGCGAGAGAGGAAAATTCAGCTGTTAGTGTGCAGCCCAGTACATTCTTTATGAACCCAAAGATTTTCTCCCAGAACGTTTTGAGTGATGGGCAATAGTAGATAAGATGTGCTAGGTCCCCCTTTTCCTTGCTACAGTTCCAGCATAACTCATCTTCCCTGAGGCCTAGTGAGAATAATCGAGCGGGGGTCCAGAAGGCCTTGTGGAGTAGCCAGAATTTTGTTTGTGATAGTACCGGGGTGATTTTATTACGTGAGGCAGAGGACCATAGTGTAGCCAGTTCTTGCTCATTAAGTGAGATATTGCCTTGTTTTACCCAATAGTTAGTTGTCTTGTCATTAAGTTTGGTGGAGTTTGGGCGTAGAAGTTTATAGAGGTGTGATACCTGATGACCTAGTCTGGTGATCTTTGCCAAATACTGTGGGATTGACGGTTGGGCAGGCGATAGTTTGGCTTTGGATAGGGCTGTTTTGATTTTCAGGAAGTTGTAGGACTCAATGTCTGTTAGGTTATGTCTAGATTTCAGTACGGCAAACGTGGTGGGGTACCCCCCTTCCTCTAGTTGGTCTGGGTGGGAGATACCTTTCTCTATCCATGTGTCGAGGGCTAGGCATTTTCCCTTGTATCTGATCTTGCTATTGGCCCAGAGTGACTCCAGCTTCGAGTCCTTTATGCTGTTCTCCATTTTCTTGTCTATTCTTAGAAGGGCAATTTTTGTGTTTTTAAAAATGGAGCTGGAGGAGTGCAGAATGCTTGTTAGCTGTTAACAGCGCCATTGGGTTTAAATTGTTCAGTATGGCTCTCTCGACTTGTAGCCATACCGGTGTGTATCCGTGAGGGGGTGATATCCAGTAGGCCCCTTGTTTAGCCAGAAATGCTGTTTGGAAGATTTTAAAGTCTGCTAGATTTACCCCTCCCAGTTTTTTCTCCAGTCTTAGTTTTTTTATGCTTATCCGTGCCTTCTTCCCACGCCATAAGAATTTAGTAATCAGGTTATCTACTTTACGGTGGAAGTCATCTGTGAGCAAGAGTGGGAGCATGCTGATCAGGTAGTTGATCATTGGGGTGATCATCATTTTGATCGTTTCGATTCTGCCCCACCAAGTTATAAATTTCGGGGACCAGGTCTCCAAGAGTTTCTTTATTTTTTCTAGCAGAAGTTTCTCATTGTGGCCTAGTGTGCTCATGAAGTCGTTACCAAAATGTATACCTAGATATTTGATAAACCCTGTCTGCCAGGCCAGGCCTGAACCACCTAGGGTGTCCCTAGTGCAGTGGATGTTCAGGGGTTTGCTTTCTGACTTGTCCCTGTTGAGCTTATATCCTGAGTGACCTGAGTATATCTCTATGGTGTCTATCAGGGCCTCAATAGAGGTCTTTGGTTGCTCCGTTACAATTAGAATGTCATCCGCTTATGCGGCCAATTTTATTTCAACGTCGTTAATATTGACCCCTTTTATTTTCGCGTTTGCCTTGATGTCGCTGATCAGGGGTTCTAATGCCAGCAGAAAGAGTGAGGGGGACAGTGGGCAGCCCTGTCTAGTGCCGCGTTGTAGCGTAAGTGGTTCGGAGAGTGACCCATTAATGACAATGCGTGCTCTCGGGTCCCTGTACAGCGCCATCACCTTCCGTATATAACCTTCCCCTAAGTTGAGGGATTTCATGCACTGCTCCAGGAAGGTCCATGATACTCTATCGAAGGCCTTCTCGGCATCAAGGGTGATAGCTACTTCTGCCTCTGTTTTTTTTGCTGTGTGTTCTGGTATGTGGCAGAGGAGTCTGGTATTGTCGTTAGACATTCGGGTTCTCAGGAAACCTACTTGGGAGTTGCTTATTAAGTTGGGTAGGACGGGATTTAGTCTGGTTGCTAGGATTTTTGCATATATTTTGCAGTCCACATTAATTAGGGATATGGGCCTGTAGTTCTTGGGTAACAACTGATCCTTACCCTCCTTTGGGATGACTATTATGTTGGCTTCGGACATGGATTGTGATACCAACCCATTCTCCGCACAGTGATTGAACACCCTCTTCATGGTAGGTTTTAGCTGCTCTAGGAAAGACTTGTAAAAGGTGGCTGTGTACCCATCCGGGCCTGGGGCTTTGTTATCCTTCATAGACTTGACCGCCATTTCAATCTCGGCGATGCTAATTTCTTGCCCTAATCTCTGTGTTTCTCCACTGGTTAACTGTGGGAGGCCAAGTCTGTTAAGGTATTTTTTGCACGCCTCTGATGCAGCGCGTACAATAAAAACTATTCTCCTCCCAGGTCACTCATAGGTCATCCAGGGGCGAACTATATTTCTCATATCCACATGACGATGGGGCCCATAAACATCGCCTAACACACACGCACACTCCTGGATTTCCTTTACACCCTTATGAAATTCTGTACTCCTAGGAGAAGCATGAGAACTAAATGGAGAACACCATTTATGTACCGCTGGAAGAGCCGGGATATCTTATTACCTTAATTTGTCACTTTCTTTTAGTTATTTCTTAAGATATTCCTGCTCATTGTTTTGTCGATGAATCATTCATGTAAAAAATTAGTTCATAGTGATTAAGACCAGCTGAATCACAATAACCAAGTATTGATGACACAATCATTTAGGAAAATAACCACTGAGTCATTTTGGGTTTAAAGAATCTTAAATTTTATATAATTTTTAAAAGCATGAGAAAGAATTTAAAACTTTATTCAATTTATTCATTCTTAAATTCAAATATTTATTAAGCATAATCAATTTATTGCAGAAAGGAAATTTTTGTCATGAAGCCAAAAACCCTAATTACCTGCCTAGCTTCCTAATTTAGCCTAATGATTTCTAACCTAAGTTAAGAATTTAGAAATAGCCTGATTCTCATACTCAACTGGAAAATTAAGACAGCAACAGCAACTTCAGCTCGTCAGCATCAGCTACCTGCAACCCGTCTCATCTAACAGTCTTTCAGCATCTCCCGCTCAGTAAGGGATCGATCAGGACCACCCAGCACTGGAAGCCACCAACACGACTCTCCAACTCCTCTCCTGACTGTGACTGCAACCGCGACTGACATCAATTGACCCCCTCCCACTAAGAGTAGGCCCTCTTATACCCTAATTCTAACTTTGCTAACTAACTGTTGCAACATTAATAACACGCTTTTCTTTCATTGGTCCATGCATGTCATCTTATTCATTCTTTTAATCAAGTTCTCTTGAATCCAAGGGTCCTTGGATCATTTCCTTTCCCATACGCTCAAACATATTTTCATCCGTTTCGATCAGTACATTTGTAACTTCTTTCGATACATTCGAGAACTCCGCAGTCATTGTCCTTTCTCTTAAACTTGTTTCCCACGGGTCTTCTGCTGATCATCACGGCACACTATCAGTTCAATTAGGTCACATCAGCCTTGACCATTTCTTGCATCCTAGCGTCTCAGTAACCTCACGAGGTTTAGTTTTTTTCTCCGATTTCATCCCGTGTCACATGTCCCCTTGCGCCTGCGCACATCTTCCCACTGGCGGCCATTTTATATCGCCACTCGGTTATACTTTAGAAACACTAATTTGAGGCAAACAAAACATAATTAAAATAGAGAAAAATAGCCCTTTCGTTTCCCTCCCGTCATCTACGTACCCCAGTTAGTTATTACCTAGCAGAAAGCAACATTTAAGCTGTTCCTTACTTACCATCACTATTGTTTTTGCAACAACACGTTTTATTTCTATGAAGCACAAACATGCATTTATTTTTATTTAGTACGCATTTATTTTTACGTTATAATTAGACACACGGACATCCATTAATAGATTATTTAGCACACACATTGGCATGTTACCATTCCCACACATACAGTGTTGATTAATACATTTAAACGAACATTTTATTTAATTAATTATAAAATTTGTTAGGGGTTAAAAATTTTTTTTTATTTTCCCTGCTCCATCAACTCCCCCCTTTGGTGATTTTTAAATCACCACATAAAACCTAAGTCATACTTCTTTTCAGGCAGCATGTCTTTCATCCTTTGTTTTCTGTTATTTACACATCTTTTTCTTCTTCATCTTGCCTTTTAGTCTCCTTATACATGCTTTCTTTCATTTTCTCCAACTCAATTTCACCCATTTCTCTCTCTCTCTCTTTCATTATTCTGTTATTTCTTTTTATCTTATTTTGTCTTACTTTTCTTTTTATACATGTTATTACTATTTTCAATACCATGGCTAACAATATAACTACAGTTGCTATGATTATAACTTTCCCTATCATTAGTCTACTCATTCTGGTCAACCAATTTGCTACTGAAGAAAACCCTCTACCAAGTTTTCCCAAAACACTTTCAACCTCCTGTGGAACTAGTTCTTTGTGCAAATTTGTAATATACTTCTGTATATTTTCACTTTTATCAGGAATGTAAGTACAACAATGTTGGACTTTCAACATTCCACAGACTCCACCCTCTTTTGCCAAAAGAATATCAAGGGCAAGCCGATTTTGCATCACCATAGCTCTCATGGCAACCATTTCGGTATTTACCATTAAGAACCCTCCCGCAGTATCTGTAGACAAACGATCTACTACTGTGGATAACTTCCGAATTTTAAATGCATTCAAAGATATTCCCACTGCTGGTATCAATGCTCCAAAAATATCACCTACAATTTCTGAAAAACTTTCCCTCTTTCTACGTGTAAATCTATTAATCATCTTGTATGTTCCCTTTTCTTCTCTGTCCATGTGAAATTTTTTGGAAAGACCAGGCCTACATAGCAAGTTCCATACCAATGGTCCGGTAACCTGTAATAAGCTCTATTCCCACAAATATAATAGATACCTGGAAATATTGGATCTTTTCCACCTTTGAATCCCCAACCTCCCAGAATTTGATAATTGTCATGGCAGATACTGGAACCTACAAAGTAATTGTCATAGACTGTCTTATTTCTCCTAATACACAACTTTCCTGTTTGCAGCCAATCTAATGTCATTGCTGCATTTATCTTTTTCCCTTCATGATTTCCTTCCTCAAACGTCCATAAGCGTTTTCCTTCCTCTTTATTGCTTCTTTTTGAAATTTCATTCTTCTTTCTTCAACCATTTCTAAAAATACTTTTTCTTCTTTCTTTAACTCACAGGTAAGGTTGTTACTAACTATTTCTTCTAACGTTAATTTTCTATGTTCTAAAAAGAATTCTCCTAAAACTTTGGCTAGTTTTACTTTGTTAAGTTCTGGTACTACTGGAATGTTTGCAAAAATCTTATCTATATCAGTATAATAAGATTCTAATCTACCTGTTTTATAAAATAAACTTGCAATTACACTACATGTTATTCCATAAGTTAGAGGTAGGTGATGATAAGTCACACCTTCTGACACTGATGCAGGCAACTGCATACAAACATAACAATCTCTCACATCCATTGTCTCTACATATTCATAGAACAATTTTGTAAAAACATTCTTTGAAAAGTCTGTTACTGACTTATCCTTATGTAACTCTGCACTACTTCTTAAAATAACTGGTTCTTTAATATTAGTTTCTTTTTCTGGTTTAGTATCATTTTTTGCTTCTATCACAGCTATACTAATAGGAATTGTGATTGCTAAAACTATCCATATGGTCATTAATAACCCTGTACAAAAGCAGCACATTTTGCACCATCTTTTTATAAATTCACATTTATCTCTTCCATCCCTATTATTTTCCATTTTTCTTTTTCTATTTGTTAAGTTTCAGAAAATTGTGTCACTACACCTCAGAAATGACTTAGATGCCACTCTGCTCTCAAAAGTCTTTGCTTGGTACTTTCTTTAATTCTCTCCAGAATTCTTTCGTTGTCACGTCCGGTGATTTGTCACATCCAGTAAAATTGTCAGGTCCGGCAGAAGCACTATAAGTTTTCACTTTAAGTTTGTTGCATCTCACCTTTTCCCATCCGACTTCTCAGTCTCTGGTTCTCGTGAGTGTTTTTTTCTTCTTTGTAATCTGTTAGTGCAATATACAGCCACTCAGGTGACTTATACTTTGCATTCACTTTCTTTGTCCTTTTGGACTTTTGTAATCTTTTTCCACTTGGTTTTTCTTGTCCCTTTTGACTTGTTACTTCATTTACTTGTTCAGCACCTTCGTCTCCCGCTCTTATTATTCTATATCTCAATTTTCTTATATAGCTGTTGGGCCAATTATCTCCTTTTCTTGGCCTTTTGGCTTCACCTTCTCTTTCTTCTCTTTCTGATTTCCAATTTCTTTTTCTTGATTCAGTTTTTGCTTTTTCCTCTTCTCCACTTTCTTCTGTTTCTGTTTCAACTGTTTCACTATTGTCTCTTATTTTGAAACTTATGATCTCGTCATCTCCTACTGGTGGATCTGTCTTCTCCTTCTTGTTTTCCCTTATTACTGTCCCTCCTCGGTGTTCTTCCGATTTGGTGTTTTTCTCCCTTTCTGCTTCTAAATTTCCATGTTCTTCTGTTTCTCTATCTGTCCCTATTGCTCCTCGGGGTTCTTCTCGATTTTCTAACTTTTGTGTACTTCTTTCCCTACTTCATCTATTAATATTGTTTCTGAAGGATTTCCACCATAACTTGTACTTGGTTGTTCATCTAACTCAATTTCTTGCTCAGTTTCTTCTCTAATTGGTTTATAACCCCAAGTTTTCCTTAGGAATTCTTCACGGTTTTCAACTGAATCATCAGATTCTGAAGTTGTGTCAGATATTTCCAGATGTCGACTTACAGGTCGATCTTCAAGTTCTGGAATTTCTGAATTTCTTTCTTCTTCTTCTTCCTCTTCTTCTCTAGAGGTGTTTGCAGTTGGGGTTTCCAGATGTCGACTTTCAGGTCGATCTTCAAGTTCTGGCACCCTTTCTCTTATCCTTGTTGTCCCAGCCGTTAAACTTTTATCCCACACTTCCAGACGTCGGTTTACATGTCGATCAGTAGGTTCTTGAACTCTGATTGTGTGGCTGGCATGAACCCAGTTTTTCACTCCTGCACACTTGACGGCAGTCGTTGTCACCAGGATTACCTGTCGTGGCTCGTCCCAACGAGGAACTAGACAGTTTCTTCTCCTGTGGACTTTTATGCGGACCCAGTCTCCTGGATTCAAGTCGTGGGCTGGTTTTCTTTCAAGAGTGGTCGCATCCGGTCCAACCTAATGAAACACAGAACGCACCACATCAGCCAGTCCTTTGCAATAATCCAGTACTAGATCATCAGTTATAGTTAATAACTTGTTGACAGGTACGTGTGCTTGTCTCATTGCTCGTCCCATGATCATCTCATGAGGACTGAGTCCAGTTTTCTTTTCAGGGATGCTTCTGATGGTCATCAGAACAAGAGGCAGTGCATCCGGCCATTTGAGTCCTGTAGCTTGACACATTTTTCCCAATCTGTTTTTAATTGTTCCATTAATCTGCTCTACTACCCCAGAAGCCTCTGGTCTGTAAGCACAATGTAGTTTTTGTTTAATACTCAATGCTTCACAAATCAATTGGATCAACTCATTTTGAAAATGTGTTCCTCTATCTGTCTCAACCGTGACTGGAAAACCATACCTTGGAATGAACTCTCGCAGCATAAGTTTTGCCACTGTTGTTCCATCATTCCTTCTTGTGGGGTATGCCTCCACCCAACGAGAGAACAAACAGACGACCACTAGAACATATCTTAGTCTGTTACTAGGGGGCATCTCGATAAAGTCTAACTGCATTCTAGTGAATGGACCTCCTTCTCGTCCTATTGTTCCTAGACTCACTACTGTTTTTCTTCCTGGGTTAAACTGCTGACAAATAAGACATCTTTGACAAAGACTTTCAGCAATGGCTCTGAATTTTGGGTTATACCAGGTTTGTCTAAAAAGTCTGATCATTGCATCTCTCCCAATATGAGCTTGTCCATGGTACATCCGTGCCATGTCTGCAATCATGCTATCAGGCATAACTGGTTTTTCATCTCTGTATACCCACACACCATTATTTTCCTGTCTTCTACATCCTGCTTTTATCCAGTAATCTTTTTCCTCATCTCTTGCAATTTCTTGTAACTGCCTTACTTCATCCCATGTCTCGACAGTATTAGTGAAAAGCAAAGGACAAGAGACATGCTCCCTTTCTCTATTTTTGTTCATGGACGCCATGTTCTCTGCACAATATTTAGCGATTTCATCAGCATAATTATTGCCGACCGCTATGTAATCTTCGTTTTTCTTATGCGCTTTGCACTTCACTACAGCTATTTGTTTAGGCAACTGTATCGCCTCAAGCAGTTTTTTAACATAATCTCCATTTCTGATAGGTGTTCCTGCAGATGTCAAAAATCCTCTTTGTGACCAAATCTGACCAAAATCATGTACGATGCCGAAACCATATTGGCTATCGGTCACAATCGTGACTCGTACATTTCTTCCCAATTTACATGCTTGAATCAAAGCAATCAGTTCCGCAACTTGTGCAGACCTAACTCCTTTCAGACAAGACGCTTCCATCACAGTTGCCACTGTGCATACTGCGTAAGCTGCGCTTAAAACTCCTTCTTTTGTTCTCAAGCATGAGCCATCCACAAACATGACATAATCAGATTCCTTTAACGGTTCATCTTTTATGTCAGCTCTTGGTTTCGTGCAATATTCCAGCACGTTCAGACAATCATGATCTACTTCGTCCTGTTCAATTATATTTTCCTCATCTGGCAATGATGTAGAAGGATTTACATTCATGCATCTATCTATGGTCACATTTTCAGCACTCAAGATGACTTTTTCGTACTTAGTCAGCCGACTATGTGTCATGTACTGTGTTTTTGTTCTTGTCAAAAGAATTTCTACTGAATGGGGAACATATACTCTCAGTGGATACCCCATCACTATACCTTCACTTTGTTCCAGACTTACACAAGTAGCAGCAACTGCTTTCAGACATCCAGGCAATGCTTTTGCTATAGGATCTAAAACAGCTGAAAAATAAGCGATTGGTCTTTTCATTGTGCCATGTTTTTGTACCAGTACTGAAAATGCACATCCATCTCTTTCACTGCAGTACAACTCAAAATCCTTCTCATAATCAGGCATGCCTAAAGCAGGGGCCTCACACAGTTTCTTTTTCAATTCTTTGAAAGATTTCATTTCTTCTTTGTTTAACTCAAAAGGGTCTTTTACATCTTTCTTGGTCAATTTTTGTAATGGTTTTGCAATCAAAGAGAAACCACTTATCCACTGTCGACAATATCCAACCATTCCCAAAAACATTCTTACCTCTCTCTGAGTCATTGGTGCTCTCATTCCTTGAATCATTCTTACTCTTTCTGTCGCTATTTTTCGCACTCTTTTCTCAATTTTATGCCCTAAATACTGGACTTCTTTCTGACAAAACTGTAATTTTGAAGGAGACACTTTATGTCCTCTTTTCTCTAAATGGTTCAGTAAAGCAATTGTGTCACTTACACATGCTTCTTTGGTTTTCGATGCCACCAATAGGTCATCGATATACTGCACCATCACTGATTTTTCTGGCATTTTCAAATCTTCCAGAGATTTCTTTAGAATCTGATTAAAGATTGAGGGGCTTTCTGTATACCCCTGAGGAATTCGGCACCATGCCAAAATACGCTCTCCAAACCGGAACGCAAATAATGGCTGGCTATCTGGATGCAAGGGAATAGAGAAAAATGGGTGACACAAATCTATCACAGTGTACCACTCAGCTTCATGTGGAATTTGATATAGAATTACTGCAGGGTTTGGCACTATTGGACAACAGGGTACAACTATTTTGTTGATCTTTCTCAAATCCTGTACTATTCTATATGTTCCATTTGGCTTTTTCAGTCCCATAATAGGTGAATTACATGGACTGCTCATGATTTCTTTTAGAATTCCCTGTTCAATCATCTTATTTATCACAGGAGTTATTCCTTCAATTATTTCTGGAGTTAATTTGTACTGTGGCGTATTCGGGTAAGTTGTCCCTTCTTTCACTGTCACTTTTACGGGATCAACTTCTCTCATTAATCCAATGTCTTCTCCTGTAAAATCCCACACACTTTCTTTTACTGCACTTTTTAGTTCTTCTGGAAGTTTTTCTGCATCAAATGCAGGAAACAAACCATTTGTTTCAGGTTCCTGATTCATCAAAGTTACCTTATACAAAACATCTTCATCTGAAGTCTGAAAACCGATTCCATCTGGCGTACAATAAATTGTGCAATTCATCTTGCAAAAAGGTCACGACCTAAAAGATTTACAGGACTACAATCGCACACTACAAATTTATGCATTTTGCTAAAAGAACCAATTTTTACTTCCACCAATTCAGTAAGTGGGGTTTTAATCTGCTGATTGGCTACTCCTACTACTTGGATGTATTCACCTGAGAGAGGAAGGTTTGGAATTTCCACTGATCTAACAGTAGAACGGGTAGCTCCAGTATCGACAAGGAATGTTACGTTTGCACCATTCACTTCTCCATCCACAAAGGGACCAGACTGATCTACCTCTAGAGTTGCGCCAAGCACGCACTCTTTCCCCTCTCCTGCGCACCGTCAGAATCTTTCATCCGGGTCATCCTCACTCTGACGCAACAAATACTGAGAAATGTTAGCTGCTCGCGGCAACTGTGTTACCTGCTCTCCTCCGTAGAATCCTGTTTCTGTACTGTATCTTTGCTGGTTAACAGTGTTGGGAAGTGGTGGTTGTGGCACCTGACTTTGTTGAACAACTACCTCATTCTGCACCTGTGGAGTTAATGATTGATGTTCCGGATTAGGTTTAGGTGGGAACTTACACTCGTTTCTCCAATGCCCTAATTTTCCGCAATTATGACATGGCCATTTCTTCTTTGCCTCTTCTAGACTCACTTGACCCTTTCCTTTACCTATGTTTGGTCGCATTTTATTCTGTCCTGATTCATTTCCATTATTATTGTCCAATTGAGCTTCTTGTTTTTCTGCCACCTTCACTTGTGCCCACATTGCCTTCTCTTTCAACTTACGCTGTTTACTCTCTATTTCATCACTACAATACTTAGCATATCTCAGTACCTCATCTACACTTCCATTCTGCCAGTTTATCATGTGTTGCTTAATCATATCACTTATTTCTTGTTTCAGGCCAAGCACAAATCGGTATACAAAATGACTCATGTCTTTTTCACTCAATTCTTCATAACCACTATACTGCTTGAAAACCAATAACAATCGCTCATAATATGCATGTACAGACTCCTTACTTTCCTGTGTAGTTCTATCAATTTTTACCCAATCTGTCTCTTTAGGAGGAATCTTATTCTTCAAAAAGGTAATCACCTTATCGTACTTCTTCATCACATCAGGACCTGGAGCTCCTGTCTTAGGATCTCTTGGATATTCTGTAGTTGGCCAGTCAACTGTAATCTTACATTCTGACCACAAATCTGTTGGTACCACTATGTCAAACAATCCATCTAAATCTATCCACAACACTTTTGAGACTTTTACAAACCTCTCTACTTGTCGGTACCACTCAACTGGCTTCTCTCTTAACTTTGGAAAGTCATTGGTAAATGACAGTATGTCCTGCCTAGTCCAGGGAACATGCACGTAACTACCACCTGGAGTTTCTCTCATGGGGTATTCTTTGACAACAGATTCTTTTTCAGTTATCATAAAAGCCAATGAACCTTTGTCTGTAGTTTTCTCATTCTTCTTTGTCCATCTAACCTTCCATCTGTCCACATCACCCCATTTTCTCAACAACACAATTAACTCCTTTATCTGTGTCAGCCTTCCTGCCGTGTTCAAATTTTCAATATCCTTTTCACAAAAGTCTACTCTGTATGGTTTCTGCAACGTTTTCACTTTCGCAAAGTCTATTCCAATCTCACTGGCCACTTCTTCTAGTTTGTCATGTAAATTCTTTGCCCTCCATGTAATACTTTTGCACAGAAACATTATTTCATCATCCTGATAATTTTTTATCTTTTCGGTACCAATCGTTCCTAGAATTAATTCTTCCATGTCTATTTTTAATCTGATTACATCTAATGGTTTTTCTTCTGGTTCCTTTATTTTAAATGCCTTCATCCACTCATTTAACTCATCAGGAGTCGGACCTATGTGTGTATTATTTAGTTCTATCCAATTACCACTCTTTTCAGGGGTTTCTGTTGCAGATTCTGTTACCATATGCATTTTCCTACCATTGCACTCATTCACCGTCAAATTTGTAGGTGGACTTGGTCTGAAAGTACTAGCCAAATTACTTGTACTTGCACTTTGTTCCATCCTTTCTTTTTCTCTCTGAAATTGTGAACTCATGGGAATCACCAAAGATCGTTCATCAATTTTCTGATTCTCAAAAACGGGTATTACTGGACCTATTGTTACAGGCACAGTAACTGCTTCCATATTTTTCGTTAATTCTCTAATCTTCTCAGTTAGTTCTTTTGTTGTCCTTGCCAATTCGCTTGCATTGTCGCTTTCTATTCCTTCATTTTGAGAAGTTCTCATTTGTTCTTGTGACCTATTTACTTCTAATCTCTTTTCCGGGCTTTTATTTTGCATAGTCTCTATTAGCGGCGCATTTGGTGTCACCACTGTAGAACTCTGCTGATACGGAGGTGGATTTCTATTTAAAATATCTTCCAGCAACTCGTCATCCGTTTCGCTCTCATGCATATACTTTTCTCTCTCTGTATGTTTCTTTTTCTCAGTCCGCTTTTTCTAGTCCCTTCCTCAACTGTAAAAGCTGGAAACAAACCTCCTGTCATGTTAGCACATCTCCATCGTTTTATTCTGTCCTCACGATTTACTCCCCACAATCTTCCAGGCATAAACTCATGATCTCTCATTCCTCTGAATCTCTCTCGTTCATACATCTCATCTTCCCATTCCGTCAACGCCTCAAACTGTGTTGGTCTAGGTCTAGGTTCCAACTTACACATTTTTTCTCGTAAATTTCGCAAAACCGCTACACTAAATGAACCATTCTCAGGGAAAGCTAAAGCACCATCATTCTTCGTATATTTTGCCCAATTTTCCAACCATATGCACGTATGATATCCATATTTCAGCATCATGTGTGAAGCTGCTGATTTCGGCAGAGGAATTACTTGTCCCTCTCTAGTCACAACCTTTTTGTCTTTCTTAAAGAAATTCTTCAATTTCGTCGTCCATGACGTTCTCTCCCTTTCATACTCGTAATACGGCATGTTTTCTATTTGTTTTCTCTTTACGCTAACGCTGTTCTGTGTACTGAACTTCGACCAATTACAGCGCGACTCACACTAACGTACCAATCAGAAAAATTCCCACCGTCCGCGAACCAACCAATCCTAGCGCGGCACTTTTCTACGTCACTCCTGCTTTGTGCTCACGTGACTAGCGCACTATCCAATCCTAGCGCGGCGCTGTTCCACGTCACTTCTACTCTTTACCCCTCCTTTACAAAATTTATCGGCAATTTTTCTTTTCTCTGTTTTCTTCGTTAGTTACAACAATTAAAACAATTCCATAGTCTGATTCGCTAAACAAAAGTGACAGCTTTGTTCTTTTACACAAGAATCCTGTATTTCCAGTAGGCAGCGCTTACCTCTACCCTACCACAGAATTATGTACTCTCGCCAATAAAGTAGCACTTCCCTCTACCTTACCCTTCTTTCAAACAAACAATTTACTCGTTTCTCTGGGGATAAGACACATGTGGAGACTAGGCTCCTGAGAATTAAGGCCAAAGTTTCACAAGTAAACGTGATTTGCTATTTCAATTACACACTTTTCGTACAGAAAATCCCTAACATAACACAACCTGCGTTATTACCAAAATGAATTCAGACCATGTACCAAATTCCATGTGACTTCTCTTGCCACACGTGTTCCACTTCCTACATCCCAGAAGCGTGAAAACTCACATATAACATAACGCGACTCAACATATAGTGTTAGTCATCAAAATAATCAATAATCAATAAACAATAATCACTAAACTAATCTATAGAAAACCATAACTCTGCTACCAAGAAATCTGATGCAGCGCGTACAATAAAAACTATTCTCCTCCCAGGTCACTTATAGGTCATCCAGGGGCGAACTATATTTCTCATATCCACATGACGATGGGGCCCATAAACATCGCCTAACACACACGCACACTCCTGGATTTCCTTTACACCCTTATGAAATTCTGTACTCCTAGGAGAAGCATGAGAACTAAATGGAGAACACCATTTATGTACCGCTGGAAGAGCCGGGATATCTTATTACCTTAATTTGTCACTTTCTTTTAGTTATTTCTTAAGATATTCCTGCTCATTGTTTTGTCGATGAATCATTCATGTAAAAATTAGTTCATAGTGATTAAGACCAGCTGAATCACAATAACCAAGTATTGATGTCACAATCATTTAGGAAAATAACCACTGAGTCATTTTGGGTTTAAAGAATCTTAAATTTTATATAATTTTTAAAAGCATGAGAAAGAATTTAAAACTTTATTCAATTTATTCATTCTTAAATTCAAATATTTATTAAGCATAATCAATTTATTGCAGAAAGGAAATTTTTGTCATGAAGCCAAAAACCCTAATTACCTGCCTAGCTTCCTAATTTAGCCTAATGATTTCTAACCTAAGTTAAGAATTTAGAAATAGCCTGATTCTCATACTCAACTGGAAAATTAAGACAGCAACAGCAACTTCAGCTCGTCAGCATCAGCTACCTGCAACCCGTCTCATCTAACAGTCTTTCAGCATCTCCCGCTCAGTAAGGGATCGATCAGGACCACCCAGCACTGGAAGCCACCAACACGACTCTCCAACTCCTCTCCTGACTGTGACTGCAACCGCGACTGACATCAATTGACCCCTTCCCACTAAGAGTAGGCCCTCTTATACCCTAATTCTAACTTTGCTAACTAACTGTTGCAACATTAATAACACGCTTTTCTTTCATTGGTCCATGCATGTCATCTTATTCATTCTTTTAATCAAGTTCTCTTGAATCCAAGGGTCCTTATATCATTTCCTTTCCCATACGCTCAAACATATTTTCATCCGTTTCGATCAGTACATTTGTAACTTCTTTCGATACATTCGAGAACTCCGCAGTCATTGTCCTTTCTCTTAAACTTGTTTCCCACGGGTCTTCTGCTGATCATCACGGCACACTATCAGTTCAATTAGGTCACATCAGCCTTAACCATTTCTTGCATCCTAGCGTCTCAGTAACCTCACGAGGTTTAGTTTTTTTCTCCGATTTCATCCCGTGTCACATGTCCCCTTGCGCCTGCGCACATCTTCCCACTGGCGGCCATTTTATATCGCCACTCGGTTATACTTTAGAAGCACTAATTTGAGGCAAACAAAACATAATTAAAATAGAGAAAAATAGCCCTTTCGTTTCCCTCCCGTCATCTACGTACCCCAGTTAGTTATTACCTAGCAGAAAGCAACATTTAAGCTGTTCCTTACTTACCATCACTATTGTTTTTGCAACAACACGTTTTATTTCTATGAAGCACAAACATGCATTTATTTTTATTTAGTACGCATTTATTTTTACGTTATAATTAGACACACGGACATCCATTAATAGATTATTTAGCACACACATTGGCATGTTACCATTCCCACACATACAGTGTTGATTAATACATTTAAACGAACATTTTATTTAATTAATTATAAAATTTGTTAGGGGTTAAAATTTTTTTTTTATTTTCCCTGCTCCATCACCTCCAAATCCAAGATCTGGTCGTTTTTATAGAGTTCCTGGTAAAACTCTTGAACGGTCTTGAGGATGTCTTTGTGTCTTGTGTGGGTTTTATTATGTGGGTCTGTAATGGATGAGATGGTAAATTGGTTACGCTTATGTTTCAGGTAGGAGGCTAGTAGTTTCCCCGCTTTATTTGCTTCGCAGAGGTTAATGGCCTTGTATTTGTTAAACCACAGTCCGGCTCTCTCACTCAGGATCTTATTGTATTCATACTCTTTTCTAGTTAGGTCCGTTAGGAGTTTGGTATCGTAAGTGGCCCTGGCGTGGGCCGTTTCTAGGCTTTTGATGTCCTGCTCGAGCTGGGTCAGCTGTAAGTTTGTGTTTTTGTTTATTTTGCCCTTAATTTTGATTATTGTGCCCCTGATGGTAGCCTTCAGTGCGTCCCATAGGGTAGTGGCGCTAATCCCCGGTGAATCATTGTGTCTAAGGTATTCCCTTATGGCCTCCTCAATTTTTCCTTTGTTCTCGGGGGTAGCTAGGACGTCACTGTTAAACCGCCACCTCCGGGGGATGTCTTCGTTGTGGCATCCGCTCAGCTTTAGGCTGATACAGGAATGGTCTGACACTAACCTAGGCGCTATGTCAGAACGTTCTATTAGGTGTGTGTGTGGGCCTGTAATTAATATGTAATCTATCCTGCTATACGAGTTGTGTGGGTTAGAGTAGAATGTGAAGTCCCTAGTGTCCGGGTGCTGGAGCCGCCATGGATCCTTGAGGTTGAATTTGGAACATATATTCTTAGTGTAGTGTGTGCACTTGTGGGCTGGTATTGGCAGGGTGACTGTCTATCCAATATATGGTCCAGAGACATATTAAAGTCCCCCGCCACCAGCGTGAGGTCATTCTGTGGGAGGCTATCGAGCTTGTGCGACACCCCTTCCCAGAAGGTGGGGTCGTCTATGTTTGGGCCGTATATGTTAGCTACGTGTATAAGCTCCTCCCCCCTTCTCAGGTGTGTTATCAAAAGTCTACCTGCTTCGTCATGGAACTGTGATTCTAGAGTTAGGTTGGAACTTTTAGATACCAGTGTGATTACCCCTCGCTTCTTCCCCTCTGCCGGTGAGCACGCCACCTGTGAGATCCAGTTACCTTTCACTAGTCTGACATCTCCCAGGGATAGTTTGGTTTCTTGTAGCAGGACCACGTCTCCTTTAGTTTTAGCTAGGTAGTCTAGGATCTTCTTGCGTTTAATAGGGTGGTTGAGCCCTTTGACATTGAGGGATACTATCTTTAGGTCAGCAGCCAGATTGAGATTGTTGGTGGGGGTCATTATCTAGGGTGAGTCATGTCTGGTAAACCTAGTCTACGTCCCCAGCTCTCGATTGTTGTTGTGCCTCCTCCCCTCCCGCACAACCCGGTCACGTGCTGTAGGACGGGTGTCTGCCTTGTGTTAGCCACAGAGTTGGGTCTCTCTCTTCTAGCGGTTACGGGTGTCTGGCCGAACCTTCTTGTTGAGGAACGCGAGAGTAAAGAGGTGAAAATAGAAAGGAAGACAGAGAAAAAAGAAAGCAAAGAGTTAAGTGACCCCCCCCTCACCCAGCCCCCTCCCACCCCCCATCACAGAAACATCGTATGCTGAGCGTGCGACGACAGGGTCGCCGTCCCGTCTCACTGGGAGTTGTTGGGTAATAGTTCTGTGTTTCTATGATCCCAAGAGAGTCTACATTTACAGCTTCTTTGCTGTGTAAAGTCTGTGTTAGTGTCCCCCCGCCATTATTCACCACCCTTGTGTCTTTATAGTAAAAAGGATATGATGATTGTCTTGGTTTCAGTGCATGACATCAAGTATGTGGGCGGTGCCGCCTGCCCTCCTCCAGTTTCCAGTGTCTGTTGTAGAGGTCGCGGTGTGGTAGTTTGCGGAGGTCTCCACTGAGGTAGATGATGTTGATTTAGTAGGATCTGGGTGTAGGCACTTGTGCAGGGTTGAGTCAGGGTTAAGGCAGGGTTGAGTCTTTGTTCCCCCCGCACCGGAAGTGCTCTCCTCTTCGTTAAGTCAAGGGCCGGGAGCCTTCATCAGCTGTCGAGGCCGAGGTGCTGGTCCGGTTGTGCCCGGTTATGCGTGGTCTGCAGGGCCTTCGGTGAGACTACATGGTTTATTTTGTGGTACTTGTGATACCTTGAGGTATCTTTGAGGTAGTTAGAACGTGTTTGTTGAAGTTGAGGTAGCTAATGAGGTAGATCGCGTTGTTTCAGTATTTCTTTACGAGTCTTTGCAAATCTTTGTGCAGGCTTTGCTTCAGTAGAAAGTGATTGTTGACGTTGAGATAGCTAATGAGGTAGATCAAGTTGTTTACAGTAGTTCGTTATGTCTCTTTGTGCAGGTTTCGCTTCATTTCCCCCCCCCCAGCTCCGGTGAGGCTCTCCTTTTGCTGGTCCCTGCTTGAGAAGTCTCCATTTCTTGGGCTGTCGGTCCATCTAGGTATCTGGCAAGCTCTTTCGGGTCGTCGAAGAGTTGGGAGCGTCCTCTGTTATTTATCCTGAATTTTGCGGGGCCAACAAATGAGAACTGAATGTTATTCTTCCTCATTTTATCCCGTAGGGATAGGAAGCCTTTTCTAGTATCCACCGTGGGCTTGGAGTAGTCCTGCGTGAAGATAATCTTCTGCCCATTCCATGTGATCTGGTGGTTTTTTCGTGCAAAATTGAAGATGGCTTCCGTGTGTTGTGTTCTCAGGGGTTTGCAGATTATTGGGCGAGCCGCACTCCTTGTTGTGGACCTGAAGGTGGGGATTCTGTAAGCTCTATCAAGCTCGAACTGATCAAATTTTAGGTTTGTGATTTTGGGGACCATATCTTCGAGGAAGGCCAAGCACGAACCCGCTTTATCTTCCGCCCCCTCCGGGACTCCTAGGATTCTTATGTTCCCCCGCCTGTTGCTGTCTTCCAATTCCGCAGCTTGTTTCTGGAGTGTTGCTGTGATTCTAGTTAAGGTTTTCAGCTGTTTGTTTACTTTTAGGTCCGCATCTTCGATATCGCTTATTCTTTGTTCCGCTGCGGTTAGCCTATTGTTAGCTATGTGCATGTCCGCCCTGACCGCTGCTATCTCCAGTTGTATCGCATCTGTGGTCTGTTTTGTTGTCTTGGCAAGATCATGGACATCCGCCAGTTTTTTTAGTATCATCTCTAGGGTGCCGTTGATGTCTGGTTTCTGCTTGATTGGTGAGTCAGATATTGCGGGTTCGCCCTTGTTTTTTTTAACTGTTGCTGGAGTCTTGCCTCACTCCCCGTCATGTTCGCTAGATCTCTCTTCTCCTGGTGTAGTTCAAATCTCCCCTTTCTCCTTGCTTCTCCGTCTGGACCTCTATGGGCTCACGTTGTCTCCTCTTGTCTGCCGGGGGTGTTTGGGCTCCACTGTTGGGTTACTGTTTGTCTTTCTTGCTGTGCTTGGGGTCTTGATTCACTCTAGAAGTCTTCCAGGACCTCACCCTCTTGACTGGGCTTCCTCCCGCGTCCGGATAGTCGACTGTGCCCGTGCTTTTAATCTCCCCCAGCTGTGCCTGTGTTGGTTGTTACTTTTGCAGGTGGTGTTCGGGACTTGCACTGTGCCTGTCGTCTCCTTAGCGCAGGCTTTCCCTGTCCTCCTTGATTTGGCTGCCTAGGTTGTGGCCCTGTCCGGGCTCCTGCGGTTACCTGGAACACCTTCACTCTGGGCGCCTCACTCCACACCACACACGCTCCCCCTTCCTCTCTGTGCTTGATGACAGTCCCCCGCGTCCCTCTCCCTTCTCAGGAGGACTGCCAGGACTGCTTTAGGCTTCTCGTGTTGCCAGCGCACTTTTCCAGCGCCCCTCTCTGCCACTTTCGCGTCTCTCCCACTTTGCTTTCCTTTATCTCGCACGGCCTTGTCTTTATCTACCCAAGGTCTTTTTGTTGGGTGACAGCGCGTAGATTTCCCCCTCAGTGGGGTTTCGTTTTTCTGACCCCAGCCCTGTCTTTCCTTTGTATCCCCCTTTGGCGGTTATTTCTTATCAGGGGCTGTTGTGGGGGTGCTGTGGGGGTTAATGGGCTTCTGTGCAGTTGTCATGAGGCACCTGTGTGGTCTCCTCCTCTCCCGTTCTTCTTGCTCTCCCGCTTCTCACCTCCTTCTGTTAGCACCCCCCCCTCTCCGTGCAGGTTTTCGCGAGCTCACTGTTAGCTCTGCGTGCCCCCCCAGGTGTCTTATGTGCTGCTTCACAACACTGTTTCACACACGCTCCGCTTGTTGCTGAGCGTGTTTCTCACATCCCCTCAGTCTTGCTCTCCCCTCGCCTGTACTCACAGTAGCTGTTTTGCCTGGAGGTGGGCTCGGTAGGTTTTTCCTGCCTCCTGCACTGTCCGTTAGGCGCTCCGTACACTTTGTGCCTGATCCCTCTGCCGTGATCCTCCGATCATTCCTGCTCCTCGGGTAAGATGGCGGCGTTGTTGTTTAGCTGCCGGTCCCGGAGTCGGGCTGAGTTTTGGTTTCGAGTTGTGTGTCCGCCATTCCTCTTTGTTCCTCTTTGATCCTCCTTGTCTGTATGGGGTTTGCCCCCGGTGTACACTTAACAATGGTGGCGGCTTCCCTTATCCCTCCCAGTTCTGCCAATCTGGACCGGTTTCGTTATTCTTCCCTACTTTCCGCTCGCCGCTCTTCTCTGTGTAATTGTGGGCGGTGTGGCGCTTCCTTCTCTGCTTCTCACTTGTCTCCTCATGAGAGGTCTCTTGCCACAGGTCTGTTCCGCGGTCCTGTGCAGCCTCCCAAATGTGCCGCGCACTCCGGCTGTGGTGTCGTAATGTAGTGTTATTGATCGTTCTTTTTCCAGCACTCCCCTCGAACTCGCCGTCCAGCAGCCTCTACCTCTGTCTCTGTTGGCTCATTGGGAGCGGCCCCTGATTTCTTTCGGCATACCCCCATGTTGGCTACCAGCAGACAGTCGGTAGGCTGGGGCGGTGGTGTGATGGCGGCGGGGGTTCACTGTGTGCTGGGTTTCAGTTTCGTTTTTCCAGCAGCCATCATATCTTTCCCTGTTCGTTGTTACGAGTCAACTCGGCAATTTCGCCCTTATTTTTAGTGCGGGTGTCTCGACGTCGATATCATCGGCTTCCGCAGGCATTCCGATGCACAAAGATGTCCTTTTACTCCATGTATGCTCGGTGCGACTCTTGGGATCGTTGTTATTCTCCCTGGTCTGACGGAGCAGCAAACTCAGGCAAGCATCCTCCTTGCTGTCCAAGCCACGCCCCTCGTTATTTCTGATTCTTGATGTACTGTGTCTCCTGTGGAGATTAGTGGACGGGTTGTGCGGTTTTAGCTTTTGTATTTGGGGCACAGCATTCCAGGCGCGCTTAAATCATGCACAAAGCCTCGATTCTTTCCTCAGCAGGAGACGCTGGGGATGAGGCGGCCAGGCGCAGTCTAGGCCTCTTGCAGGGGTGCCTCATTTGGCCGGCCCTGACCTTTAGCTGACAGTTTGCAAGCTGAGATGTTTATGCACAAACCAGTGGCGTAACGCAAAATGATGCCCCCCCACCCCCGAAGAATGTGATGTGGGGGGAGGAACCCCATAGCTCACAGATGTACATTGGCCTTAATGAGGCCCCCTTGAAGGGTTGCCCCGCCCCACGCTCTTGGAGCAAACGTGTATGGTTAGAGTGAAACTTCAAGTCCCAGAATGCACAGCGCCACTGGCTGAAGATGTAAATCCTGGCCGAAGTCGTCCGTGAATGGCAGCTATAGGTTTGCTCAGCTGTTTAAGAAAGTTATCAGCCCCCAACCAACTCCAGGCCTCGAACTGATTAAGTAGATGCTACGAGAAGACAAACGGGAGGAGACGCGCACTCGGTCATTTAAGCGCCCAAAGTGGGGTCGGGGTGACAAGCCCGCCCCCCATGACGGAACAGGTGCACAGGTCACCCCAATATCCACCCCACCCCCTTCAACACGGAGAATTACAAAGGGGAGAGCCCTAACATCTCTAGTACTGCGAAGTGCGACCGCTTCACCTGAGGTGATGCGAGCGACTCCCCATAGATCAGATGTGGAGGAGGCTCGTGATAGCAGCCAGACGCTCAGCAGCCGCACTCACAGCCCGCTAGCGGTTCGAGGTATCTAGCCCCTCCTCCTCCCACATCTGCACCGTCGCACTTTATGGGCACAGCAAACGATCAACCACGGCCAAAACCTACGTTTAAGTGTTATCAGAACACCACATTAGCCTTAAAAGAATTGCTTTGTTTGTAATCAGCAGTGACCTCAGTGAACAACGGAGTGCAGGGGGGGCGAGAAGGCATGGACTGCGGGAGGGGGAGGCACAGGAAGAAAATAGTGCTCACAATCTAAATAAAACATACTGTGCAACACTCGAACTAAAGGGGCCAGTAGCCATGGAAGGATACAAATGACATGGCAGTCATAAGGAGGGACTAACAAGCCTAAAACCAATCGGAAGGCAGCATTTAGGAACAACAAAGACACACACCAATGAAAAAGATGGGCGGAGAGTGGGCAGAGCTTTCACGGAGCTTCCACTCCATACTGAATACTGCATGCCTCGCAAAGCGAGCAGCGCATGTGCGCTGCCGCTATAGGCTCGACCTAAAAAGGGCAGAAAACAAGGGTGAGCATCGACGCCCATAAGGACGAGCTGCCTCAGTCTTTATGGCACTGACTTAGACACCCCTGAGGCCAAGGCTCACAAAGGCAGTGCCAGGGTCACAAGGGGCAAGTCAGGGGTCTCAGCTGCAACCCCTGGTGATCCCTAAATGGTGAGGTGGCTGTGGTGCTCAGATTGGAACAATTGGAACCTTTTAACACTGGTGGACCCGAAAGTGTGCACCAAGCACTTTCCTTAACCACTTGGCACTCATGTTGGTGAAGTCGAGCAGTCCATGTCTTACTCAGGAGGATGGTTTTGTGTTAGAGACTCAGCACTCAACACAAACCAGGTGACAATGAATAAAATAAGACAAAAAGAAAAGTACTTTACATTTTACTACACTGGAATAAATCAATGTACACACTTCAACTGAGGGTAGTTACTCAGGCACTAACAGGGGCCATAACTTCAACATTTTCCTTCAGACCTCTAGGTTATGTTACAATGGCCCTTGGCCCTGTGCAGGGGAATCTTACCGTGCCTTGCAGGAATAATGCCTGGTTCATTGGTGACTTGCAATCTCAGCAGACATCTTCCATGAGGTCCCATTCGCGCACACTCACTCTTCCGCTCGGGGAGCAGTGCCACAGTACCTTTCTCTGTGCAGACATTGGAGCTCGTGAAGTCCTTCCACAGGTGCCACTTCACCTGAGCTCCACAGTCTCTGCTCCTTTTGAGTAGCATCTTTTTTTGTGCAAGTACACAACCAATGTCCCTCAGGGCAGTCATTCAACTCTCCCTCAAAGTAGGGTGCAGACACCCCCTCCTAACAAGTTTTGAGGGTTTTCCCAGGATGCTGGTCCCAAACGTGGCAAGGGGAGGTGACAGTCAGTACCCCAACCCAGGAGCCCAAGCTAATCTCCCAGTCATCACTGGGTAGGACCCCAGGCTTCTGGTCAGGAAACTTTAGCACGACTGACTGAAAGTACCTCATCTTTCTACCCAAGTTACAGACATTCCAGCAGTTAAGTTCTGTGACTGATTCTAGATAGTTCAGCCCTTTTGTGATTTCCATATAGGGTGGTCGAGCCATGGTCTTTGTGACAAGTATGAGCACGGAAGCTGGGGGGGAGCTGGCAGCCTCCTTTCAGGAGCAACCCAAAACAAGAGCACAAACGTAAGTGAGGCTGCCCAGTTTAACTACCCATAAACCTGTGGGGTGTAGCCTTTCGCAAGGAAGAATGCGCCAGAAACTGATAGGCGGTTGTTTGGAGACAAAGTTATTGCTTTTATGAAACATATTTAAATAATCTTAGGTATCTGAGCATGAGAGAGTAGTTTCATATTTCCTTGGTACAAGAGGGTACTTGTTTCTGTGGCTGTTATTTCATTACTCATGTGGAAGCATTTCATAGTAAGAAAGCTTTTTATAACTTCACCCTTGGTAACCCTCCCTAGTGCACTGCAGTGTTTACTACTTGTACTCCTGCATGGGGTGGTCACTGTTAGAATCGATTGTCTGACATGGTCATTACTGTAACAGGCGTAACAATTGTTAGTGGATTTTTATTCGTCAACAGTAGCTCTAACTATAGAAAAGGCTGGAGACCTCTTGACTACACTATGCAAAGACATAAACCTCTGAGTGCAGATTTAGTAACATTTCAGAACGAAGCCCAAAAACATTGCACTGGGGTTAAGGAACATTTTATTCAAGAAATGCAAACAAAAACTAATACTCCATGTTAATTGTAAAATGTTCGCAATAAATGTATTGCAAAGCACTTATTATTATAGTTTCATTTGCAGTGGTCTCTAATGTAATCTGGTTTCTAGGCTCCAAAGACTTCAGGGCGAGACAGCCAGAATGTGTTCTAGTGTTTGTAAGAGGACCTCATCAATCAATTTCCATAATCTACTGCAAGAGAAGTCAACATATGTTTCGGCCATGGGCTTTCTGAACCCCAGCCTTCTTCAGGATGGAAAAATCCATTTTAGAAAGGCCATATATAATCATTATGTTGAATATATATTTATTCAGCAAATATTGTGCAAAGTCTTAATAGAGCTAAAATGCTGATAGCCATCACTTGCAGAAGCTATTACTTCTTCAGCTCGGGAGTAAGGTTCTAGTAAACACTGGTGTTACATTCGGGGAGTGCTGAGTGGGCTGAGGATTATAATGATTATCTTGTTCCCAAACAAACAGAATGTCTTGTACTGCTATAACCTGCTTAGTAGCAATGGATGCGAAGAGGAGAAAGAAACCTTATGGAGTCACAGAGCGATACCAAGGCAATGCAAGAGCCGGGAGGTTTAAAAGGATAGGTGAGATTAATGCCTTAAGTTAGAGATTGAAGTCTTTATATTGCTTTTTCAACAGACAGTGATGTTACCAGGGACAGTCACAGTGGTGTGCAAAGGCCACTGAGACTCTATACCAATTGAGTTTCACTATATGGCTAAAATAGCCATTGCAGCTGGCAAAAGAGGCCCACTCGATTAAAACTCAAGCGCAAATTTCAAGCCTTGCAATGAGGCTCTGTTTTCTCCTTACATGGCAACATTTTGCCAAAAGTCTATAGAAAAGTGATTGGCAAAGCACATGCAAAGAGCCTGGGGAAGTGTTAGTCTCCCACCCCTTGCACTCCATGGATATCCCTTTGTTGCCCTCCACCTGCCTCCACCACAGGGGATGAAGGAGGTGGCCCAGAGTTTCAAAGCTACTGGCCTAAGGAATATGATGAAAGCAAGCTGGCCCACATCAGCTCTGAGAGATCAGAGGAACCCATCCAAGGGTCCTGAGTCAATTTAGCACAGAGAGATCGGCAAAGCAGCTTCCTCATTGGTCACCTCCCTCTCCTCCTCTTATTTTTATTATTTTTTGGTTGTCTAGGCCTGGTACTTCATTACCGGGTGATGTTATTCTTTAACAGCTGCCTGTCTGACTTCTTCGCCTGTCTATTTGTCCGTTTTTTTACATCATCCAACCATTATTAGAACATTGGAATGTTGGGAGCTCCATTGAAAACAATAGTCTGCTCCGGGCTTCTAATGGCCGGTAGAAGCCAGGCACTGCAACATTCCAATGTTTTTTTTTTTTTAAAAGAGTTTTATATAGCGGGAACTAGACCCGAGACATCGGGTATCAGAGCGCTTTACATGCTGTTGCTGTGAACAAAGGCCTTACGGAGCACCAGGGGATTTCAACCCCCTCGGACTCCGTGAGGCCTTTGTGTTACAAAACAGAACATTCTGCCCTCTAGGGGAGGAATGTTCTAATAGCCTTAGAGCCCTCCGTAGCAGGCTCTACCAGCCATTAAAGGCCCGCTCCCTTGTTAAAGACCCTAGCCTTCGGCTTGGGCCTTTAACGCTGGAGCAGGCCTTTAATGGCTGGTAGAGCCCACTACGGCGGGCTCTAAGGCTATATTGGAACCAGTCACAGTTAATTTATAGGCAAAGCAAATCTGACCTTGTATTCCCAGGCCCTGCTCTTTGTTTGCTACCAAGATCTCTTTTCTGAGTCCTGATCTGTGACTCTCTTGCTTCTGTGCCCTCTTCTTCTGACTGGATCAGGATGCTAAGCGACTGGTGTGCTTTCGCACTGGCTGCACACATGTCATGATTAGATTAGATTAATTAGATTTGATTTGAATTTGTAGAGCACATGTTCACTCGTCAGAGCATCTTGAGGCTAATCATATGCCTGTAGCATATAAAACACTGGTCTGCTCCCAAGGTTAGCAAGCAACACAGAGATTCTCAGAGCCTTTCTGAAAGATAGCTGTCTCATAACATTAACAGCAGTACTGCTGGGAGCACTGCTACCACTGCATATCTGATACTTTGTTTTTGGTTTAGGTCCAGAGATTTATTTCTATAAAGTATGTCAATTCCTCCGACCCCCACCACATGATCGCTTTGAATAACCAACTGAACAATTCACATTTTATGAACTTTGAAATGGCAGAAAGCTCAGTCGTTCAACCATGATTCATTATCATCACCAACAGCGTAGAAACATGTAGATGGTGCATTCACCCACTGAGCTATCTTACTGGCTGGAAAGCTTACAATGTAAAAATGCAACCATCTGCCAAATGGGGAAGCTAGTCCAGTGATCTGATTGCTAAATCAGGAGATAAGGAGTGAGCCTGTTTGGAAGGACATACACAAGGTCATATCAACAAAACTGACTGCACTCTCATCCCTCACCCCGGCAACAAGAGTTCCTATAACCCCTCCCTCAGCCCTCACCCCAGCATTCAGAGCTCCCTTAACCTCTCCCTCCACCCCAGCCCCCAACCCAGCAACCACAGCTCCCATAACTCCTCCCTCAACCCCAACCCTCACCCAGCATCCAGTGCTCCCAGCAACCCCTCCCTCCACCCCAGTACTCAGCCCGGCATCCAGAGCTCCCTTAACCCCTCCCTCTACCCCAGCAACCACAGCTTCTGTAACCCATCCCTTACCCCCAGCCCTCAAACCGGTATCTAGAGCTCCCATAACCCCTCCCTCCATCCGAGCCCTTATTACAGCAACCACAGCAACCACAGCTCCCATAACCCCTCCCTCAACCCCAGCCCTCACCCCTGAAACTGCAGCTTCCATAACCCCTCCCTCAACCCCAGCCCTCATCCCAATATTCAGAGCTCTGAACACCCCTCTCTCCACTGCAGCACTCAGCCCGGCACCCAGAGCTACCATAACTTCTCCCTCCTCCCAAGCCCTCACCCCTGCATCCTGAGCTCACATATTCCCTCCCTCCATACCAGCCCTCACCCCAGCATTCAGAGCTCCCTTAACCTCTCCCTCCACCCCAGCCCCCAACCCAGCAACCACAGCTCCCATAACTCCTCCCTCAACCCCAGCCCTCACCCAGCATCCAGTGCTCCCAGTAACCCCTCCCTCCACCCCAGTACTCAGCCCGGCATCCAGAGCTCCCTTAACCCCTCCCTCTACCCCAGCAACCACAGCTCCTGTAACCCAGCCCTTACCCCCAGCCCTCAAACCGGTATCTAGAGCTCCCATAACCCCTCCCTCCATCCCAGCCCTTATTACAGCAACCACAGCAACCACAGCTCCCATAACCCCTCCCTCCATCCCAGCCCTTATTACAGCAACCACAGCAACCACAGCTCCCATAACCCCTCCCTCAACCCCAGCCCTCACCCCTGAAACTGCAGCTTCCATAACCCCTCCCTCAACCCCAGCCCTCATCCCAATATTCAGAGCTCTGAACACCCCTCTCTCCACTGCAGCACTCAGCCCGGCATCCAGAGCTCCCTTAACCCCTCCCTCTAACCCAGCAACCACAGCTCCCGTAACCCATCCCTTACCCCCATCCCTCAAACCGGTATCTAGAGCTCCCAGAACCCCTCCCTCCATCCCAGCCCTTATTACAGCAACCACAGCTCCCATAACCCCTCCCTCAACCCCAGCCCTCACCCCTGAAACTGCAGCTTCCATAACCCCTCCCTCAACCCCAGCCCTCATCCCAATATTCAGAGCTCTGAACACCCCTCTCTCCACTGCAGCACTCAGCCCGGCACCCAGAGCTCCCATAACTTCTCCCTCCTCCCAAGCCCTCACCCCTGCATCCTGAGCTCACATATTCCCTCCTTCCATACCAGCCTTCATCCCAGCAACCACAGCTCCTGTAACCCATCCCTTACCCCCAGCACTCAAACCGGTATCCAGAGCTCCCATAACCCCTCCCTCCATCCCAGCCATCATTACAGCAACCACAGCTCCCATAACCCCTCCCTCGAAACTGCAGCTCCCATAAACCCTCCCTCAACCCCAGCCCTCACCCCGGAAACTGCAGCTCTCATAACCCCTCCCTCAACCCCAGCCCTCACCCCGGAAACTGCAGCTCCCATAACCACTCCCTCAACCCCAGCCCTCACCCCGGAAACTGCAGCTCCCATAACCCCTCCCGCCATCCCAGCCATCATTACAGCAACCACAGCTCCCATAACCCCTCCCTCGAAACTGCAGCTCCCATAAACCCTCCCTCAACCCCAGCCCTCACCCCGGAAACTGCAGCTCTCATAACCCCTCCCTCAACCCCAGCCCTCACCCCGGAAACTGCAGCTCTCATAACCCCTCCCTCTACCCCAGCAACCACAGCTCCCGTAACCCATCCCTTACCCCCAGCACTCAAACCGGTATCCAGAGCTCCCATAACCCCTCCCTCCATCCCAGCCATCATTACAGCAACCACAGCTCCCATAACCCCTCCCTCGAAACTGCAGCTCCCATAAACCCTCCCTCAACCCCAGCCCTCACCCCGGAAACTGCAGCTCCCATAACCCCTCCCTCAACCCCAGCCCTCACCCCGGAAACTGCAGCTCTCATAACCCCTCCCTCAACCCCAGCCCTCACCCCGGAAACTGCAGCTCCCATAACCACTCCCTAAACCCCAGCCCTCACCCCGGAAACTGCAGCTCCCATAACCACTCCCTCAACCCCAGCCCTCACCCCGGAAACTGCAGCTCCCATAACCACTCCCTCAACCCCAGCCCTCACCCCGGAAACTGCAGCTCCCATAACCACTCCCTCAACCCCAGCCCTCACCCCGGAAACTGTAGCTCCCATAACCCTTCCCTCAACCCCAGTCCTCATCCCAATATTCATAGCTCTCCACTGCAGCACTCTGCCCGGCACCCAGAGCTTCCATAACTTCTCCCTCCTCCCAAGCCCCCACCCCTGCATCCCGAGCTCCCAAATCCCCTCCCTCCGCCACAGCCCTTATCCGGGATCCTGAGCCCCCATAATCCTTCCCTTCAACCCCAGCCCTCATCCCAGCATCCAGTGCTCCCAGATTCCCCCCCCCCTCACCCTCAGCCCTCATCCTAGCAACTGCAGCTTACATAGCCCTTCCAGAGCCCTCCATAACACCTTTCTCCACCCCAGCCCTCATCCCAGTGTCCAGAGCTGTAACGTAACCTTCCTCCACCCCAGCCTCATCTGGCATCCAGAGCTCCCCGTAACCTTCCAGCCGTCATCCTGCATCCAGATGTCCTCGTAACCTTCCATCCCTCCACCCCAGCCTTCACCCTAGCAGAGTTCCCTTAACCCCTTTCTCCTCCCCCAGCCCTCACCCCGGCAGAGCTCCCTTAACCCCTTTCTCCTCCCCAGCCCTCACCACGGCAGAGCTCCTGTAACACTTTTCTCCACCCAGCCCTCACCCCTGCAGAGCTCCCTTAACCCCTTTCTCCTCCCCAGCCATCACCCCAGCAGAGCTCCCTTAACCCCTTTCTCCTCCCCAGCCCTCACCCCAGCAGAGCTCCCTTAACCCCTTTCTCCATCCAGCCCTCACCCCTGCAGAGCTCCTGTAACCCCTTTCTCCTCCCCAGCCTTCACCCCAGCAGAGCTCCCTTAACCCCTTTCTCCTCCCCAGCCCTCACCCCAGCAGAGCTCCCTTAACCCCTTTCTCCTCCCCATCCCTCACCCCAGCAGAGCTCCCTTAACCCCTTTCTCCTCCCCAGCCCTCACCCCTGCAGAGCTCCCTTAACCCCTTTCTCCTCCCCAGCCCTCACCCCTGCAGAGCTCCCTTAACCCCTTTCTCCTCCCCAGCCCTCACCCCAGCAGAGCTCCCTTAACCCCTTTCTCCTCCCCAGCCCTCACCCCTGCAGAGCTCCTGTAACCCCTTTCTCCTCCCCAGCCCTCACCCCAGCAGAGCTCCCTTAACCTCTTTCTCCACCCAGCCCTCACCCCTGCAGAGCTCCCTTAACCCCTTTCTCCTCCCCAGCCCTCACCCCAGCAGAGCTCCCTTAACCCCTTTCTCCTCCCCAGCCCTCACCCCTGCAGAGCTCCTGTAACCCCTTTCTCCTCCCCAGCCCTCACCCCTGCAGAGCTCCTGTAACCCCTTTCTCCTCCCCAGCCCTCACCCCAGCAGAGCTCCCTTAACCCCTTTCTCCTCCCCAGCCCTCACCCCTGCAGAGCTCCTGTAACCCCTTTCTCCTCCCCAGCCCTCACCCCAGCAGAGCTCCCTTAACCCCTTTCTCCTCCCCAGCCCTCACCCCAGCAGAGCTCCCTTAACCCTGCCTAGACTCCAGTGTAGATCATGAGTGAAGGAGACAGTCATGCTGCTGTGATAGATGCGCCGCCTCTGGGCCTGAGGGCTCCTTTAAGTGAAATGTATCTTAAAATGGGTTAAAATGAATAAACGTTAGTGAACTGGGGGTGTATGCAAGAGAGCACAGCACAAATGGACACAGAAAGGGAACCCTGTCCACCTTCATCTGCACCCCTTCAGATGACCTGCGTGTTCAGTGTAGAGCAAACCACCTGGGGCAGGATAACATTCACTACACGATGGATATATCCAGAGATGATAGCAACACCATATTAAACAAGCATTGGCATAGCCAATAGGTCTCGCCTTTGGGACCTTATAGGTGTTTAGCTGTGCAACATTTGATGTTGTTGACGAAAGGATATTGTGCTGCAGAAGTAAATACTTATAAGGTCATAAAGGGGAGATATATTGGATATGGTAATGATTGGTTTTTTTTAAGGACAAGAAGTGATTTTAGGCTGCGGCTGCCACTTAGTGTACCGTATTATACGTAGACGTTGTAGCTATATTTGAGAGAGGTAGCGAGAGGTAGAGAGGTGTATAGAGGTAGAGAGAGAGCTAGACAGATGTAGAGAGAGGTAGAGAGGTGGACAGAGGTAGAGAGAGGTAGAGAGGTAGAGAGAGGTAGAGAGGTGGACAGAGGTAGAGAGGTGGACAGAGGTGGACAGAGGTAGAGAGGTGGACAGAGGTAGAGAGGTAGAGAGAGGTAGAGAGAGAGAGGTAGAGAGAGAGGTAGAGAGGTAGAGAGAGGTAGAGAGGGGTAGAGAGAGAGAGGTAGAGAGGTAGAGAGAGGTAGAGAGAGAGAGGTAGAGAGGTAGAGAGAGAGGTAGAGAGAGAGGTAGAGAAGTAGAGAGAGAGGTAGAGAGAGAGGTAGAGAAGTAGAGAGAGAGGTAGAGAGAGAGGTAGAGAGAGGTAGAGAGGTAGAGGTAGAGAAAGAGATGTAGAGAGGTAGAGGTAGAGAGTGGTAGAGAGAGTGGTAGAGAGAGTGGTAGAGAGAGTGGTAGAGAGAGAGGTAGAGAGAGAGGTAGAGAGAGAGAGAGGTAGAGAGAGAGAGGTAGAGAGAGAGAGAGGTAGAGAGAGAGAGAGGTAGAGAGAGAGAGAGGTAGAGAGGGAGATGTAGAGAGGGAGGTAGAGAGAGCTAGAGGGAGAGGTAGAGAGAGAGGTAGAGAGAGAGAGGTAGAAGGAGATGGTAGAGAGGTAGAGAGAGAGAGGTAGAGAGGTAGAGAGGTAGAGGTAGAGAGGTAGAGAGAGAGAGGGGTAGAGAGAGAGAGAGAGGTAGAGAGAGAGGTAGAGAGATGGAGAGGTAGAAAGAGAGAGAGGTAGAGAGAGAGAGGTAGAAAGAGAGAGAGGTAGAGAGAGAGGGAGAGAGGTAGAGAGAGAGGGAGAGGTAGAGAGAGGGAGAGAGGTAGAGAGAGAGGGAGAGGTAGAGAGAGAGGTAGAGGTAGAGAGAGAGGTAGAGAGAGAGGTAGAGAGAGACAGGTAGAGAGAGACAGGTAGAGAGTTAGAGAGGTAGAAGGAGATGGTAGAGTGGTAGTGAGGTAGAGAGAGAGAGAGAGAGAGAGGTAGAGAGGTAGAGAGTGAGAGAGTTAGAGAGGTGGAGAGAGGGAGAGGTAGAGAGAGGTAGAGAGGTAGAGAGTTAGAGGGGTAGAGGGAGAGGTAGAGTGGCAGTGAGGTAGAGAGAGAGGTAGAGAGAGAGATAGAGAGAGAGAGGTAGAGAGAGAGAGGTAGAGAGAGAGGTAGAGAGAGAGAGGGGTAGAGAGAGAGAGGTAGAGAGGGAGAGAGGTAGAGAGGGAGAGAGAGAGGGAGAGAGGTAGAGAGAGAGAGGTAGAGAGAGAGAGAGGTAGAGAGGGAGAGGTAGAGAGAGAGAGGGAGAGAGGTAGAGAGAGAGGTAGAGAGAGACAGGTAGAGAGAGACAGGTAGAGAGTTAGAGAGGTAGAAGGAGATGGTAGAGTGGTAGTGAGGTAGAGAGAGAGGTAGAGAGGTAGAGAGAGAGTTAGAGAGGTGGAGAGAGAGAGAGAGGTAGAGAGAGGTAGAGAGAGAGGGGTAGAGGGAGAGGTAGAGTGGCAGTGAGGTAGAGAGAGAGGTAGAGAGAGAGAGGTAGAGAGAGAGAGGTAGAGAGAGAGAGGTAGAGAGAGAGAGGTAGAGAGAGAGAGGTAGAGGGAGAGAGGTAGAGGGAGAGAGGTAGAGGGAGAGAGAGGGAGAGGGAGAGAGAGAGAGGGAGAGGTAGAGAGAGAGGTAGAGGGAGAGGTAGAGAGAGACAGGTAGAGAGAGAGAGTTAGAGAGGTGGAGAGAGGGAGAGAGAGAGGTAGAGAGTTAGAGGGGTAGAGGTAGAGTGGCAGTGAGGTAGGGAGAGAGGTAGAGAGAGGTAGAGAGAGGTAGAGAGAGGTAGAGAGAGGTAGAGAGAGAGGTAGAGAGAGAGAGGGGTAGAGAGAGAGAGAGAGGTAGAGAGGGAGAGGTGAGAGAGAGAGAGGTAGAGAGAGAGAGGTAGAGAGAGAGGTAGAGGGAGAGAGGTAGAGGGAGAGAGGTAGAGGGAGAGAGGGAGAGAGAGAGGGAGAGAGAGAGGGAGAGAGAGAGGGAGAGAGAGAGGGAGAGGTAGAGAGAGAGGTAGAGGGAGAGGTAGAGGGAGAGGGAGAGAGAGAGGTAGAGAGAGACAGGTAGAGAGGTAGAAGGAGATGGTAGAGTGGTAGTGAGGTAGAGAGAGAGGTAGAGAGAGAGAGGTAGAGAGAGAGAGTTAGAGAGGTGGAGAGAGAGAGGTAGAGAGTTAGAGGGGTAGAGGTAGAGTGGCAGTGAGGTAGAGAGAGAGGTAGAGAGAGGTAGAGAGAGGTAGAGAGAGGTAGAGAGAGGTAGAGAGAGAGGTAGAGAGAGAGAGGGGTAGAGAGGGAGAGAGAGAGGTAGAGAGGGAGAGGTAGAGAGGGAGAGGTAGAGAGGGAGAGGTAGAGAGGGAGAGGTAGAGAGAGAGAGAGGTAGAGAGAGAGAGAGAGGGAGAGAGGGAGAGAGAGAGGTAGAGAGAGAGGTAGAGGGAGAGGTAGAGAGAGAGGTAGAGAGAGAGGTAGAGAGAGAGGTAGAGAGAGACAGGTAGAGCGTTAGAGAGGTAGAAGGAGATGGTAGAGAGACAGGTAGAGAGTTAGAGAGGTAGTGAGGTAGAGAGGTAGAGAGAGAGGTAGAGAGAGAGAGGTAGAGAGGTAGAGAGGTGGAGAGGTAGAGAGGTGGAGAGGTGGAGAGGTAGAGAGGTGGAGAGAGGGAGAGAGGTGGAGAGAGGTAGAGAGAGGGAGAGGTAGAGGGAGAGGTAGAGGGAGAGGGAGAGGGAGAGGTAGAGGGAGGGAGAGAGAGAGGTAGAGAGATAGAGAGTTAGAGAGGTAGAAGGAGATGGTAGAGAGATAGGTAGAGAGTTAGAGAGGTAGAAGGAGATGGTAGAGAGGTAGTGAGGTAGAGAGAGAGGTAGAGAGAGAGGTAGAGATAGAGGTAGAGAGAGAGAGGTAGAGAGAGAGGTAGAGAGAGGTAGAGAGAGAGGTAGAGAGAGAGAGGTAGAGAGGTGGAGAGAGGTAGAGAGAGGTAGAGAGAGAGGTAGAGGGAGAGGTAAAGGGAGAGAGAGAGGGAGAGGGAGAGAGAGATAGGTAGAGAGTGAGAGAGGTAGAAGGAGACGGTAGAGAGGTAGAGAGGTAGAGAGAGAGGTAGAGAGAGAGGTAGAGAGAGAGGTAGAGAGAGAGGTAGAGAGAGAGGGGTAGAGAGAGGGGTAGAGAGAGGGGTAGAGAGAGAGGTAGAGAGAGAGAGGTAGAGAGAGAGAGGTAGAGAGAGAGAGGTAGAGAGAGGTAGAGAGGTGGAGAGAGGTAGAGAGAGAGGGAGAGGTAGAGAGAGGTAGAGAGAGAGAGAGGTAGAGAGAGAGGTAGAGAGTTAGAGAGGTAGAAGGAGATGGTAGAGTGGTAGTGAGGTAGAGAGAGAGGCAGAGAGGTAGAGAGAGGTAGAGAGAGAGAGGTAGAGAGAGAGAGGTAGAGAGAGAGAGAGAGGTAGAGAGAGAGAGAGGTAGAGAGAGAGAGGTAGAGAGAGAGAGAGGTAGAGAGAGAGAGAGAGGTAGAGAGGTGGAGAGAGGGAGAGGGAGAGGTAGAGAGAGAGGTAGAGAGAGAGGGAGAGGTAGAGAGAGGGAGAGGTAGAGAGAGAGAGAGGTAGGTGTAGAGGCAGAGGTAGAGTGGCAGTGAGGTAGAGAGAGAGGTAGAGAGAGAGGTAGAGAGAGGTAGAGAGGTAGAGAGAGAGAGGTAGAGAGGTAGAGAGATAGGTAGAGAGTTAGAGAGGTAGAAGGAGATGGTAGAGAGGTAGTGAGGTAGTGAGGTAGAGAGGTAGAGAGTGAGAGGTAGAGAGAGAGAGAGGTAGAGAGAGAGGTAGAGAGAGAGGTAGAGAGAGAGAGGTGGAGAGAGGTGGAGAGAGGTAGAGAGAGAGAGGTAGAGAGAGAGAGGTGGAGAGAGAGAGGTGGAGAGAGAGAGGTAGAGAGAGAGAGAGGTAGAGAGAGAGAGAGGGAGAGAGGTAGAGAGAGAGGTAGAGGGAGAGAGGTAGAGAGAGAGGTAGAGGGAGAGAGGTAGAGAGTTAGAGAGGTAGAAGGAGATGGTAGAGTGGTAGTGAGGTAGAGAGAGAGGCAGAGAGAGAGAGGTAGAGGGTGGTGGGCACGGAACTCGTTTTGGGCGACCAGTGCTTGTTTTCCATAATCAGATTTCGACCCAATGCAGGCGAGAGAGAGAGAAAGTTAGACAAGAAGGGCTGAGCGAGAAGGGAGGGGGGAATGCCAGCAGCAGAGGAGCTTGATCAAAGCTCACGAAAAGGGAGGGGGAGAAGGGAGGAGGGAGTGCGAGCAGCAGCTGTGCACGTGCAAGCAGGCTGGCAAATGGTGTGCGATGTGCGCGCACCATGACGAGAGAGGAAAGCCATATGGTGCCTCTGCTCGTCATTGTGCGCGTACTCGCACGCTCTAGGCAAGCCCAAAAAAAAGTGGTCGCATTTCTAAATGCCCACTTACAAAATGTCTCGCCCAGACCAGCGCAAGCGCTGGCTTCAGGGCGAGACCTAAAACGTCCAGGGGTGATTATTATCACTGCTGGATTTGGGCTATATTCCTAATTGGACACTTCATGAAATGGCAACATCTTTAGTTTTTTGTCTAATTACGCCTCTGCCAAAGGAACCCAGAGTAGATGCAATCTGATAGAGCTGGGTTTCTTGAATCTCAGTAGCTTCTTAAAATCATCAAATAAAATCCCCCCATTGGCCATATGGACCTTTAATTGTCGACTTGAAGGGTGAAAAAGGAGCTGACATCAGTAATGCGTTCCAAATGCCGTGAAACCAATGTGGCTCCACAAGAACGACAGAGAGTGTGGTGTACTAACCATAAGGATTATACTAACCATTTTAGTTCTAATTACAAATTAAATCAATCAGCAAAATTGAAGAAAGCATACCATAAGAGTGTACATAATTAAATGATCATGCAGTCTGAATCTATATATTAGACGAAAGAAAATGCAAAAAAAGTATCACATACAACAAACAAAATATCACCCAAACAGGATCCAAAAAGGAACTTCCCTATTCTAAATAAAGTATCGAAAGCGATATGGGTAAGTTCTAGGAGGAAGGTGTCCTCATCAGAGGAACCAAGTTTAAGGGTCACGAAACAGAGGCTGAGTATTCAGCCATAAAGTTCAACACCCTGGGCACAGAAATCAGCAGAGTCGAGAAGAGGTGAAGAGGTCTTCTCTCAGCAAAAGTCAGGATTGGTTTCTGGTCTGCAATTCTCAAGAGCACCCAATTAAAACATGAAAGAAGATTCTAGAAGGTTTCTTACTATCAGTTTCCACCAAGCGAGTCAATCAAAAGACTGTGTTCCTGGGGAGCAGTTAGACTCCCTAGTTTTCCCAGTTCTCAACAAAGGAGCAGTCATCTGGATAGCCATCGATGTAACATCAGTCCGGTCTGCTGGGTACAGGATTGTCTCTCCCACCATCTCAGTCTCCATATCAGAGGCTAACTTCGAATTAAAAGCTAAACCCCCCCTAGTCTAATTAACTGAACTATAAGTATATTCCGACTTAACAAGCATGTTGACAAGACACCTGCAGTGGAGACAAAAACAAGACACTTGCAAAACATTTAATACAAATGTAACTCAGGCCTGGTTACAAGTTAGGCAAACATTAGATTCAAAATGGGTTCTAAATGAATACAGTTAGCATAAGAGACTATATCAGATGCAATTTACGAAAGGTATACATTTGTTTTCATGATCAATACATTTACTATGATTCAAGATTTCTCGGCGGGTGCGGCAGGTCAGTACCGCTCGTGTTGAGAAAGCTACCACTGGGGTAGGAAATCTACACGGGCAGCAGAAAGAAGCAGCACCGTCTGGCGCAGCGTGTGGTGCCATTCACCCTGATTTTACAGCAAGGGACAGGCTCCTGGCGCTAAAAATCAGCGCAAGCAGCACGACGTACCACAACTCCGCTGCTCGCGGAACTCCGCAGAATCTCCTGGAGTTTTTGGGTAACTCCATGGAACTTCGAGTGAAAGTCTGCAAGTTTCGCCCACCCTTACTTATTAGGCCAGTAAAATTAACCACAGACTTAGCCAGTACAAGATATTCCCAATGGATAACAATGGATAATGAAGCTTGTTTGGCAAATCTTTTCTTTCACTAATTGATTTTCATTATGTCATTGATCACACCTAATAATAAAACAGATTCACTCTAACAGACACCTTTACTTACAGAACGTAAATCAAGTAATCAGACCAGTGTTCAGTTTTTAATTAATGCTTCAATCAATAAAAACTTTAACAAGGTACAAACAGGAAGAGGCCAAACTCACAAAAAGCAAATGGGCATATTAGAGTTGACTCGAGGGTCGACCACACCCCTTCATATTTGAGTTGAAATGCCGGGTTCTCATTGTAGATGTTTGCACTCGTGCGAAGGAGGATTACTTCAACTCCAGAATCCAGCAATTTATTAAAAAATGAATGTGTGTGTCTTTAAGACCACAACAAGACGTTTCTGAGCTAAAATCGCATCACTACAGACCGAAACACTTGTTCAATACTGAACCTTTTAAATCCATCAAACCAAGTTACATAATTATGAAAAAATCATATTTAAATGTATTAGTATTTGAGAAAAGTGTCAGCATATGGGCTATTAATGATACATTGGAAATGTAATTGTGACAATGTAGACTTTCTTCTCCAACTGATGTAGTTTATGATGAATTCAGACTTCTTTATTCGAAAGAATATTGTGTCCCCAAGTCTGTAGAGTGTTTAAAACATAATACTTGCAACGAATTGCATATTATGTGCATAAAATGCAAATGACTTAAAGGCATTGTATGCAAAAGCAGTTATTTTAAACTGAATGTCACAATTTCGCCCAGACCCCTGTGTAAGCATATCCGACTGACTGTTATTTAAGGGTGAGGGCTTGGAGTTCCTTTTAGGGCAGATTGATCGCTTAAATACCTTGTTGTAAACCCAGCTCGTACCTCAGGACAGGATTGCTTCTCTTCAGGAAAGGTCTGAAAACATGGCTCTTTTTGAGGCTAGATTCCTCAGTATATCAATCTTCTACTACCCTATGGTTTTCTTTCTTCAGTTGGGATAGCGCCTAGACGCCTCTGGCCATGAGTGCGCTTTATAAATTCTCATTTCATTTCCATTGCCCGCTGGAAAATAAGCATAGCCACACGTGCCAGAGGAGCCGAGGTAGTCCCATGTAGTTCGAACATAGATTGTTCTTTTATATTTTGTGTAAATATTAATCTCATGCGGTTTACAATAATGTTTCCGCTTTGTAATGTGCACATGGCATGTAGCATAAATTATACCAAGGCAGTAAATACCAGTAAATCGGTGGTAATGAATTTTGACAGGCGATAAACCTCTCATCTGTGGTAACAAGGCACTTACATGCTGTCGGGTTTCATTAGCTCCTCGCCTGCCTCTCCTCTTCTCAAATGGTTGGAAAATAGATGCTGTTTTATGGAGACACGAAACTACATTAGAGCCTTAAATACTGTGAGATGAGAGGGCCGTCCGTGCCCCACTGCCCCGAAATTGTTTGCATCGCATACCATATATTTCAATGGCACTGAAGAACTGTCCTTTGTAAGTGCGCGTTTGCAACAAAATGTCCGCCACAAGACTCTCATTCACACACTGAGGCAGGAACAGGCGGGAACACGGGGTAAAAGGAACGTCAGTAGCGGCTCACATGTCGCGACAGTGGTGGGGTGCATGGGACATAAAAATTTGTTTCAATTGAATTAAAGGCATTTACCTGAAAGCGCCACGTCCTCCTCGATGATTTCCTCTCCTCGAGGCAGGCGGGCTCCAAATTCCCAAGCCAATCCTGGCGCTGCTCTCATCATGAGAATAGGGCCAGGATTGGTGGGAGTGGCCCTTATCAGCGCTCACAAGAACACTGGAGGGTTTTGCTTTCTCTAAGACAGCTGGGTTAGAGAGGTTTAAAATGCGCATGTCTGGCTAGCTGTTGCCAGATGGCCAGCCAAAGAGACATGCGCATTTTCAACTTGAGCACACAGCTCCCTGCTGCCACTCAGCAGCAATGCCCCCGCCTTGTCCTGACGCTCAGTTCTGGACCGGTTGGTTGCCGAGAAATAAAATGGTAATAAGTCAACTTTATTACCATTTTATTTTTCAGCTTTGGCCTGAGGCTTTTTTTTGTGGGGCGACGCTCCTCCGCTCAAACGGTGGAGCCGCTCCTGAGGAACACATGGCCAAATGACCACTTGGGTCTGGTGGAACGGAGCAAGATGCAACAATGATGGCAATGCACGAGTGCTTCAGTATTGAGACATGTTTATTGGCGCCCCATCGGAGTCCGGCTGACCTGGTCGGAATCTAACACACCCCTTACATATGTAAGTTTGGGAAAACAAAGAGTGGGCGGTGGGCGGTGGGAGAGGGACAGATGCAATACAACATCATACATTAGGAATATAATCACACAAGGTCATTAAACACACACTTGAGGATAGGATACAACAGGAACATTCTTGGCCAAGTCACAAGAACTAGGAGCACATTGACATGAGGTCAGGCGTGTCAACAGAACTCTCTAACAGGAGCTGGTGGAAGGTCGAAGGTTCTGATTCCCAAACGCAGCCTGTAACTGGGAAAAGCCCATAATTCATGGGATCAAGAAGCATATCTTAGAAGATGAGGATTTATGGACACTCAGCCAGGATCACAAGGTCAGTGGGACCAGGAACAATATGGCACAAAGATGGGAAGATCAGTGGCACGTGAATAATAACATGTCCATGTAACAGACAAGGACTCGCTCACACAGGCAGGTGGAAAGTTGCAGGACTGCCTGGGTGTTCTTTGATACAACCCTTAACCTTAAGACTACAGCGCTCAGGTAGGTTACGCAACATAGCCATGAGAGTGGAAAAGGGAAACAATATGCTATACTAATAGTGCATATAATGGAGTCGCCTGCACCAGCACACACCCATGACTGCTCACATTGATTGCCAAAAGCCTTTTCTAAAGGCAACCAATAATGCATCCTTTAAGGGACTTTCGTGATGTGTCAGCCCTTCTAGCAGCTAAGGCCTTCACTCCATTTTGCATCTGGTTTCCTTTTGTACTCACCTTCCACTTGTTGTGAGATTGTGGTCTGTGCTGCCCCTTATTACGATCAAGCAATACACAGATAACAGTCTGAGGTGCCTCATAGCAACACATTATGGATCTTGAATGTTGATGTTGGGAACGTTCAAGATTCAGCCCTGATCCCTTTTGCAGGTGAGAAGATGAGATTACCTGAAGAATCCCCTGCAGCAGATGCATAAGCAAGATCTAATTCTTAGAGGCTGGAAACCATGTTTATACAAGAGCGACTGAGTGTTCGGTATGAAGTCGTTGGCAAAATATGTGTGTTGCAGTATGACCACCAGTGCCTCTGCTCGGACATTACGTTTAAACATTCAGGGTGCTCCATTAGTTAATGTATATAAACCTCCAAAGCATTTGTTCTGCTCCTGGATACCTATTTCTGCTACAAAATGTTGCAAGTTCTCAGCTGCCAAAAGGGGTGGTCGTACGCCATCGACCCCATCCTCACTGAAGGTTGATCAGCTTCTGGATACGTACCTTCACCTGTTCAGGTACATCGGGCATTGGCCAATTATGGTCCTAAAGATCATTTACTGAAGATCCAGAGATTAATGAGTGAAACACTACATTCCCCGTCTAGGGCCTTAATTCGTTCTTGGGGGAATGTGGTCCCTTAATTGATCAGGCTTCGGCGAAACGAAACAGCTTATATTGGATTCCGGAGCAGAGAAAGTCATCTCTGGCCTGAGGGCTCATTGGATCATCTTATTCCCCTGGAACCCGTTAAGTTACTGGCCCTCTTGTGCTCATATACCTAAAAGACACTATTAGTCCACACTGGGTTCTATCAGTTTTTTTTCTTAGATACATTCATTTTCACACAGCACTGGGCTCCCATTTTCCAATAATATGTTGGATAACGTGTGTCCAGTGTTGGTTCAGATGTGCCAGATCAATGCACAGTTTCAGCTTAACCAGTGTCTCTGTAGATGATAAATATTTAAATGTATTCTATGCCAGTTCATCTCATTTGTCGGGTCATGGATCCAATCACTGTGGACCAAAGTTGAACTTCACTTTCTCTCATGTATTAGATGTTTCTGAGGAGCTCCACATCTGTGACCAGAGCTATTCTCTTACTCCTTTTAGCCACTTCTTTATTTTCTCCATATAAATGAATCATTCAGAGATTAAGAAGAGAAAGAAACATCTCCCCTAATGCCAGTAATAGACTGAAGTTGTAATGGGATTTGTTGACACACACTATATACCGCTTGTGAAATGAATACTGCATTATAGTATACTTTTGTTACAAGGTCTCTGTAATTGCCTTAATGTGGTCTGTTTGATAGTTATTTTATGGTTAGTCTGCATTGGCCTGAAAAAACCCATGGAAAAGTCTGAGGAGCTAAAGCGATCAGCTCTGCATTCTCCACCAGTGACATATTGCTGACTGTGATGTCCTTCCAATCACTTCTGCTTCCTTCAGTCAACCACAACTACAGGCACTCTGAAGAATAAGTGACTGAGCAAGAGCAAGAAGAAGACATACCAATTCATTGCATACTTTTTGGCAATGCCAAAGTTTTTAAGTAACTCAACTTCCAGGGGCCAGAGCTTGAGCTCCAAAAGGACAGAAAATTCTCTCCTTCACTGGCCGAGAAACATCTGATTAGGTCTACTGTGCAGATGAAGGTTCAGGTATCTGGTCATTCCATGGATAACCCTTTAGGGCAACTCTGTACCACTGAAAGGCCCAAGCCTCAGTTTATTCCGTTTAAACCCTCAAAAGGTTTTCATCCTTCGCTCACAATGTTATGGTCTTTGCTGCCTTGGAGAAGGGAAGATGATCTGCTATCTCAGCCATGGTGTCCCATACAAGGATGCCAAATCTTGGGAATTGACAGGAACGACGAGTTTCAAATGGGCAGCAGCCTAGTATTCCTCAAGAAGGCCTTTACTCAGCTTTGCAATTATGGTTTTATCTGTTAGAGATGAAAAGCAGGCATACAGCAGATCTACAATAACTGCAAAATAATTTATGTTTTTGCACTTGAGAGGTAAAGCCAATAGATTTCCAGAGGGTGCAGTTGTTGCGTGACTCAGCAGCATGCAGCTTTTCCTCTGAAGTCTTTATAAGAAAGCAAGCTAAGACTGGGTCATTAAGCAGGTATGATAAGGGGTAATCGACCATGGTCATCGTCTTTCAATTTGATGTCAACCTATCTCGCCAGACCACATGTACGATTCTGATCCACAACTAAGCAAGAATTGTAGTGGCTGAAGCTTTGACTGTGGTGCCCACGTCGGTCTCTAGACCTTCACAATTATATTGTCCTACACAATCTTTCCAGGTTTGCATGACCATACAAGACAGCAAATTGGTGCCCCTCTCCAATAAGATTATATAGCCTTTAGGAACCCATCACCACCTGAATCAAGAGTGCAGGAACCAACTTAACCTCTAGAGCACTGGGAACAAGATACTGAGGTTGTAATCCCTATTTAGTAGCTTGACAAAGCTACATTACCTTGACAAATCAGGTCATCTTAATGCCTCACTTCTCTGAAATGTAAACATTAAAGGTGTTTGGAATGGGGAACTTGTGTCCTGAGCTCCTACAGTAAGGGCACTGGATAGTTACATTTCCTTCATGTTGTTTTCTTTCTCAAGTTCCCTTGTGCATTGAGTGATACTCTTTGACTCTAAGGGCCCGATCACGATATTGGGCGGACCCCCACTGACAGGCCGTCGGTGGCGGTCCGCCCGACATCTAGGGCAGTGGTCTGACTGCTGGATTATGATACTGGCGGTCGGAGCGCAGCGGACGGGGGTAAAGACCGCCGCCTCTGACAGGCTCGAAGAGCCCGTCGGGGCAGCTGTTGGAGCCTAATCCCTACAATTGAGGCCGTGCCTGCAGCGGCACCGCCGAAGGGATTAGGATGTCAGTTTTCGACAGCCTTTTCATGGCAGTCCGACCGCCATGGAAAGGCTGTCGGAAAGTGACTTTGGGGGCCCCTAGTAGGGCCCCAGTCCTCCATAGGCCTCCACTATGTGGCCAGGAAGGCACATGTGGTGCCCCCCAAACATCCATGCACCGTGTGCCAGGCAACACACGGTGCCTGGTACACAGTACATGGATGTTTACAAAATGCTTTTTACTATTGCGGCTTGTGCAGCGGCCCTGTTCCTGGGCCGCTTCACACGCCGCAATAGTAAGAAGCATTTTATGACCTCCTGCACGGCCGTTGTATCTTAATTAGGCTGTTGGGACCGACGACTCCTTGTTGGACGGTCTTGTGCCCAAAATAATGAACCCATTAGACTTGAATTGTCCTTCTGAAGGGACAATAGTGTGTAACTTAATGATAAGTAATTGTTATTTAGACGCAAGGTCTTTACCAAGTTGCCCAAGACTCTTTCAAGGCCTTGTCATCATGGCGGGTACATGGTTGAAATCACATTTTATTCAGTGGAAGAGGTGTGGCGCAGCGGCCAGGGCGGCTGACTCCGGAGCACGGGGCTCACAGTTCGATCGCCGGCGGCAGGTTAGCCCAGCACCATGTGACTCTGGGCAATAGCTCGCTTAATCTTCCAGACGGCCCCCAGCGCCTTGACACCCCCTGGGTACTTGTTCGTGCTATACAAATACTGGATTTAATTTCATTCAGGTACAATCCATCACTGCTGGGCGATCAACTGGTTCTCCACCACAGTTTTTTTTTCCCAAATATAGTTTAATGTTCTCGCCACTACGTTTTATTTTACCCATTCCCCAAACAGCCCTGAGCCTAATGCAGGATGTGTACAGAACCCCAATTTAAATGAAATAATTATTTATTGAGAGTTTCTTGGTGCAGACACTGATGTCAGGAAAGATCCCGCCTTTAAGGCATAGATAACTTTGCAGACTGCACCACCATTGAAACCATAGACGTTGAATGTGCAAGGCCTCCCTATTGTTAACGTTGACGATAATGAAGTCCAAAATCACTGCAGTGCTATTGCTGATTGCTCCTTTGCAGAGGAAACATTACAAATCATGATATGCCCCTCTTTGTTTCCTAGCACTGCATTTCAGTCTGCCTTGATAGGTTTTGCACACTCACCTGATCACTATGACCGAAAAACAATATGCTTTATACTATTCTTTATTACCACCCTCTTCTCATTTTGTCTGAACAGTTTGTACATAGAGAGAGTTTTGCTGAACACAAGTGTACTTAATTCATGGAGCCAGAGATTGAGTTTGCATTTATCTCCCGTAGGGATCAATTTCCCAGCCCTCAACATATGGCTGACTGCAGGCTTCCGAGCTGTTTCCTTCCTTGACTTTTTCTTTTGAAGGGGGAGGGGTGAAGCTGTGGGGGGTTTCTCTAGATGGAGGAGCCGTGCACAGTACACAATGCGTTCCTTGTCGTGAACTGTTCCTGGCAGGGATACCCTAGTCAGGATCTTTAGCACCGGCTTAAATTTCTTGGAATTGAGACAAAATGCTGCATAAACAAGGGCTTGCATGATGCTGAACTGACATCCTGAGCTGTGCTTGTACACATGTAGATGCTAAAACACTTGCCATAATTCATATTATTGGCTCACACACAGTGTAAACTCCAGACGGGATGATAGTATTACACGTTCTCCGGTTGAAGGACTTGTTGCAATAGCATTGATCATCTAGTGTAGTTTCTTCCACCGGTCTACACATACCTTCTAGCTTTCAGTCATGGCAACAGTACTAGGTGTTTACCACTCTGGGTTCATGTTGTAAGCATATCAGATCGCATGATCGTGCGTTGATGCCGTACCAGCGCTGAAGCTGTGTTCCCTTTGGAAAAGATAGCCATCAATTCGGACACCACTCCATTTGTTCAGAGCAGCTGAGGGGTGCAGCGTGGGTAGGTGTGTCCACCTCTGTTTCCAGCATTAAGAGTAAACAAGAAGGTCCCTTTGCTCCTGTTACCGATGTGGGGCAACTGAGGAGTTGGCACTCCCAATAAGAAGTTTTCCTGAGTGTTTCCCACAGAGGTATTTTGTACAGAGAAGAAGCAGGCAGCAGCTGACTCAAGGTACACGGCAGCATGTGCCAGGTGAACAGCAATTTGACACATTATTGACGGCAATATAGAGGGCTCTGAAAATTTAGTCATTTAGACATTACACAACATGGTGTTGTCGTTAGGTCTTCTTGGGCCCACTTAGTTCTCCATTTTATTGTTATATTTTACACGTTTTAGGCTTATATCATTTAAGCAATATTGTTTTACATGTTTATGCTTGGACGATATTATTCCGAGAAGATGTACATGCTGCTTGTTTTTAGACAGCCTTTCTCGCTATATAATCTGTACACTCCGTTCAAAGCTAGTAACAAGGAACAAGATATCCTAGCACTTGTGTTACCCATTCGGAGAAAGCTTCTAACATCCAGACATATCATGGCCTCAGAGCTGTGCCTCTAACACAGTAAAGGTTTGTTATATAAACGGTGCACTGCCCTTTACGGGTCAGAAGAGCACTCCAGTGATGACTGACCTGGAACGAATCCTGTGATTGACATGCAGCTCTGCTAACGCTGATCTCCCATCCTGCAGAGAAGGATTGCCAATTCCTCTTCAGGCTGATTCCCTGGCTCAGTTATCGGGGTATGGGGGCTCAGGCTAACCGTCAAGATCAGCCAGAGGGTACACCCACTATGCTCTCAGAGTAGGGGTAGTGATTGGAGAAATGTATAGAAATCAGACTGCCACGGTTGGACTGTTTATTCTTTTCACCATTTATGTAATAATGGTTACATTGCTTTTTTTTATCTGCCTCATAATCACAACTCATTCTTTCTATGCAAAACTATGATTGTTTCAATAAATGTATTGAAAACTTTATGCGTATCTTTCTTGTGTGTACCATGGACATGCATAAGTAAACAACGAAAGGAGTAAGATCTGTTTCCACAATTCCCGTGGGGATCAGTGTCATGTTTGAGGTTGCTGAAATTACCTGCCATCCCAGGAAGGTTAGGAGTTCGGGTGAGGCACCGTGAGCTAGCTAGAAATTGGACCAACATTCTCTGATGGTGTAGATGGACTCAGTCCCTAAATTCTGAAGTTCTGTCGTCTTAGTACACAGTACTATCTTTTTAGTGCGAACTGTGTAACAGTGTGAAGTTGTTCACCATATTTTACCTTCCTCACTAGCTGCATTTGCCGTATGCAATGGACGTCCTTAGTTGGCCTCCTAGACACAAATAGTGGGTGTTACACCCTCAATGACTCAAGGTGAAGATTGGATTTTATTAATCAAATCTTTTTATTAACAAGTAAGAAGGCACATACACAGCAAGCCGCCTACAACCACTCATAGGCTGGCCGCGCAAGTTCGATGCCAAACCAAAAGTAAAGACTGATCTATCTGGAATCGGACAAGATTGGATTTTAGAAGGTCATCACTGTAAGAAACCCACAATGGGTGTAGAGTCAGCGAGGAAGGAGTGGTCAAGTGGGCAATCTATTTTCAGTGGTTTTCTATGGTTCTGCTCCTCTATTAGAAAATGATGAATGAATATTTCGGATGAGGTGTGAGATTGACTCTCGCAGACACCGCCCTTTGCTTTTTCCTGGAGCCAGGCTTTGCAGAAGTGCAGCCCCATCCAATCAATCTTTACCTCAGCATCATCTCTCCTCCATAGTTTGAAAACATGGATCATTGCTTAGATTTGTGGTTCACTAGTAGCCATGTGCGGTAGCAGGAGAGCTGGTTTTCGTTTTGCCGAACAGTGAAATAATTCCAGAAGTCCTTGGTCACAGGAAACTCCGGGTGCAGGTACAGGAACTTCGGGTGCAGGTACAGGAGACTCCGGGTGCAGGTACTGTAGAGACAGGAGGTGAGAAGATGGAGGACACCTTATGGAGATTGGCGCGGCAATGGAACAGGCCTGAGAGGTTCTGGGGTCCAGACACCGCATGCATTGGACCTCTTGCTGGTTCATGGGAGAGAGGGCGTCTCCGGGAGGTTAATACTTTGATACGCTTGTGAACTCTTGTTATGATCAAATGTTTTAATACATACAATGTTTGTGCTCGTGAGTTCAGCTAACGAGTGTTTTCGCACGAGGCTGGAGTAAATTAGCATAATTGGTCCAATGGTGCAGCTCATTTGCACAGAGCTTCTCTGACTATTTTCCAGTTGTAGAAAACATGTTAGTGGCCCTGGAGAGGGGAAATGGCGGGAGAGGAGCAGGGTCGGAGAGAAGAGTCAGGAGAGGCTTGAGACACAGTCTTGGAGTCGCGTGCTCAGTGTGAATTTATGCACATGGGGCAGCCAAGCGTTTCTTGTGCTAGGGCATAACTCGTGCATAGGATATAAAATGGCCATAAACCCAAGCAAACCATCCAAGATATAGCTGCAGCAATAAATCTGAGCTTCTCGAATACAGCACTTCAAAACCTACACTTGGCTTTGCTTAAGGACGGCCACTCTTGGAACACCGGTCCAGGCCTCACACGTTCAGCAAACTTCCATTTAGCGTGCTCTGCGCAACCATACCGGTGCAACTCCCAAAAAGTTCCTAAATACAAAACATAGCACTGTCATTTATTTATTTATATGTGGTTTTATATAGCACAAAGCAGACCACTAAAAGGGTAGCAGAGCACTTTACAGAGGAAGGATGCTGACCATCATAACAGGGACAAGGGAACTACGCAGAGCAACATAAGACCACCACATGTCAAAACGACAGGGAATATTTACAAAGCCTTTGGGAGATTTCTCCAGCTGACCCTGTTGAAGTTTATGTTTGCTAGGGATAATACTGCAGCAATTGGATGGGTCCCACATCTTCAAGGACCCGTGCCTCTAGTTTACATTAGGCAATGACGCTGAAACAGGATGAAGTCAGGGTTGGTTCTGATGCTGGGAGATGGAGTTCCACATCTTCGGAGCGCTAGAAGTACTGTTTGAGCATTCCTGCTTTCCTGAAGGAAGGAGTTTTGCAAAGAAGACTATCGGAGTTGCGCAGGAAGTGACACCCTCCTGAGATGGTACAGTTTTGGCTTGGCAGGATGTGGGGCCAGAATGAAGAGCTTTGTGCACTGTACAGTACAGTGTAAACTTGCTTCTGACTTCTATTTGAAGCCGGTTGAGGATGTCTTGAACTGGTGTGATGTGCTTAGACCTTTTGATTCCAGTTACTAGTCTCACAGTTGAATGGTGTGTTGCCTTCATGGGGTTGGTGAACTTTGCGGTTGCTGACTAGAGGTGAGTTGTTATAGTTAATCAAGGAGAGTACCAGGGATTGTGCCACAGTTTTGAAGTTGTCCTCAGGGATGACATCTTTTGGAGTCAAAACAGCTGCTGGGTGCTGTTGGCTAGTGACTTTATATGTTTGACTAGATTTAGGTTTTTGTCCAACTTAAAGCCCAGAGATTTCACACACTTGATTATGGAGGGCTTGCAGTCAAACATGACGAGTGAGTTGAGCCATGTTTGTTTAGGGATGTTGCATTGAGGTGGGGAGATCAGTAGGTGTTCTGCTTTAGAAGGGTGAAGTTTGAGGTGGTGAAAGAACATCCAGGACTGTATACTCAAGAGGATGAGGGCCGTGGAGGATGCATCTTCAGAGGAGGAGATTTTCATGTGCAGCTGAATGTCAGCGTAGAGAAGGTAGAGGATGCTGGGTTTTCAGAGCAGCAAGAAATTCAATATAAAGGTTAAAATGATGTGGGTGAGAAGATCAAGCCTTGAATGACTCCCTGCAGAAAAAGTGAGGGAGGGGTAGAGAATTTGCTAGCCTAACCACTTGAGAGCTATTGTTGGGAAAGGAGGTGAATGGTTCCACTCAGCATTTCTTGATGTTATAGGGTCCTAAAAAGTGAAGAATGGTTGACAGGTCACAAAGAATTAGACAGTTCAAGAAGAATTAGAAGGCAGGTTTCACTTATGTCCAGGAAAAGTGTAGCATCATCTAAAACTTGAAGGAGAGCGCTGTCCGTCCTGCAAGCCATTCTGACGCCTGATTGGAATGTGTCTAGTAGTTCATTCCCAATGATGAATTGCTTATGTTGGGATTCAACACAGTATTCTCATTTTTGACAAGGAAAGATAGGTTGGAAATAGAACAGAAGCTGTTAAGCTCATCAGAACCAGTTCCATGTTTTAGTGGCCTGATCAGTTTTTGGCAGTCAGGAAGCTCTCCTGGAGGTAAAGACAGGAGAAGATCTGTTTGGATCAGTTGGGGCCAAGGAGTGGCTGGCGAGCTTCATGAGTTTGGCTGGGACAGGGTAAAAAAAGATGGATTTGATTTTAGTAGTGCTTTTGATGAGCTCATCTTAGGTTATCTCTCTGATCAAAGATTTTATTTGGGTGGTAATATTCGGTGTACATTCAGGAGGTTAAAGACACAGTTTGGCGTTCTATATTTTTTCTTTAAAAAACTGGGTAAGGCTATTGTAGTTCTTCTGAGGGTGGGTTGAGAGTTGGTGTTACAATTTTGTCCCACAATCTCAATGAACTTCCTGAGTCGTTTCTTGGCTGAGTTTATTTTGTATCTAAGGAGGGTTGATTTTGGTTTTAAGATGTTTTACTTGAACTGCTTTGTAGCCTCGTGTAGTGATTCGAGGCATCTGGGAGGAATTATAATGCCAGATTAATTCTATCGATTTGAGGGATTTCTTTTCTTCATTAAGGTCTTTTTAGAACCATTTGTTTGATTCTTTCATTTTTTGTCTCTTCATTTTGGGTGGATCAACATAAGTTCAGATCGACATCCTGGCGTCATTGTAATTGTCAGTGACCCGGTTTATGTTAGAATCATCGAGGCCTTCTTTCAGGTGGGTGGTGATAAGAGTTGCAAGGGTTGGAGTGTTAATGTCTTTGTAGACTCGGACCAATTGTTTGGGTCTGACTGGTTGTCCAAAGGTAATTGATTTGAAGAGGTGAAGAGAGAAGGGGATTAGATAATCATCAGACCAGTCCACTGGAATTAGGGATGCAGTTTTCAGCAGGTCATTTTTACGATTATAAGGGCCACAGTGACTCCCTTAGAGTATATGGGACATCCGTCTCTATTCACTCGGAATTGGGGGAATGGCGTTAGCCCTTCTAAAATCTTTCCTGTCAGAACGGGAACAAAGTGCAGCCCTAGACAAATATGTATCCATCCCTTCTGTTCTTCCATGTGGAGTGCACAGTTATTCTCTTAAGCCCTACTCTCTTCAACCTATATGTCACACCACTAGCTAAACTTCTAAAATCTTTTGGGTTCTCAGTAATATCTTACCTTGATGACACCCAAATTGTGGTTTCGGTTTCAAGCAATCCGTACCACACTGCTGTCAAATTCCATGATTGCATGAGACATATAGGAAACTGGATAAATAGTGTTTGCCTGAAACCAAACTCTGGAAAAACTGAGGTGCTCCTGTTTGGAAAAAAAACCTCCTTTTGGTCCCCAAGTTGGTGGCCCCAGGAAACAGGTGTACCGCCCACACCAGTAGAAAAGGTAAACAATTTAGGAATCCTTTTCGATAACAGATTGACATTTGAAAGCCAAATCAACCGGATTATGTAATCTGTTTTTTATACTCTCAATGAGATTAGCAAAATCCTTCCATTCATTCCCAAAAACCTGCAAAAGACAGTGGTCACAGCATTAATATTATCCAAATTAGATTATTGCAATGTACTCTATACCACCATGCAGCAAAAACGTCTTAACAAATTGCAAACACTGCAAAATGCTGCTGCACGACTTCTATTTGGAATCCCTAAACACCAGTCAGCATCTTTGATGCATAGGGAGTTACACTGGCTACCTATAAAAATGTTGGTGTGTTGTATCAGGCTCTATGTATGCCTTTAAAGCACTCCACAAGTCAGGCCCTGGCTACCTGAGACACAGCTTCTCTTGGCACATCCCTCCCAGACCACTTTGTTCATTTGCTGCAAACAATTTTATGGTTCCAAAATTCAGAAAATCCCTTGAGGAGGCAGAAGCTTTGTCACATGTACGTCCAAAGTATGGAACAGTCTCCCTCTCAAACTAAAAGAAATGGCAAACCTCCTTCATTTTAGGAAAGCCTTAAAAACTTGCCTATTTAACCAATACTCTTCGGATATTGTTCTGACATCACCACCCCCAAAAAAAGTTGGGATTCTTCTCACTCTGAATTCGGTAAAGGCAGCGCCAAGCCCCCTCGGGCATTCAAGTGCTTTATAAAAATAATTAACATAACCACAAAGTTGTGTGGAATCATTTTTACTTAGGAAGCCAAAAGTTCAGAGATTGCAAAGTCGCTGATTAAAGTCTCCCAAGAAGATGTTGTCGGATGAATTGTTACAGTGTTCAACCGTGCCCTCCATAAGATGTTCTACGAGCAGGAGGTTGTATCCTGGGGTTGGTAGATAAGGTGGAATTTTGTGTAGTTTGTGGTGGTTTGAGTGCTAGTGAGATATGTTCAAATGAGGAGAAATATTCCCATTTCACTCTCTTGCATGGAATCAAGTTTTTGTGGATTACTGCAACTCCACCTCCCACTCTGGCTTCCGGATCTTTCTGGAGAATTAAGTAGCCTGTGGGGGGAGAGTATTACTGGTTTAGATGAGTCATTAAGCCAGTTTCTGTTAGGAATGGGGGGTCAAGCTCACACACAGTGATAATGTCAGCAATCTCTAAGGTGTGTTTTGTAGCTGATTCACAGTTGTGCAAGAGGCATTTGAGGGATTCTACAACAATGAATGGGACAATGGGGTGTTGGGACAGTCATGAGATTGTTGGGGTTAGGGACATTCCTGAAATGTGGGCTGAGAGATTCTTAGGTGAGTGATATAAGGTATGTAGGAGTTAGTGTGTTGTGAATTTGGCCTTGTTATGGTGGAATACTGTCGGAAATGGTTAGAGGTGAAGGTATAGTCTCATAGACCTGCTACTCTGAAAGTAGTTCTTCAATGTCTGTAATAGATAGCAAGAAGCAGACTCTGGTATTGCTGGAAATGCTATTGTCATATGGTTTTTGAGGGAGAAATATTTGGGGAGGTAGAAGTGAATTCAGGGTGGGGGGGTCAAAGCTATGAAGCATTTTGAAACTGCCTACCCAGGTGATAAGGGAGATGAGTGAGTTTGAGCTCTGATGAGAGAAATCTAATTTCATTGAGTATGGTGTCCACATTACAAACCCACATTCTTCTAACCAAACCTCTTAGTAGTCCACCAAAAAGCGCTTTGTAGCCTCCAATCCAACCACAAACACATTACCTGCACAAACAAGAATAGTAGTTATTCACACAAAACACCACTCTATTTCATACTCTTGTTCAGTTCATTCCATGTAGAAGCATAATTACAAATTTGATGCAACACACCAACAGAAGCCCTCCAACCCTTGCCGATGACACCTAAACTCTTCCCACCCACATTATGAACCCACCAGCGAAGCACAACAAACAGAATAACTTTTTATTCATCCACCCAAAAGCAGTTGAGCACTTCATTAGGGGTATGAGGAGCTATATGAATGGTTCAGTAAAACACAATTTCAGATTAATTCAATATATTGGTGGCCAATTCCTTTTGTAGACACTAGTCTGACATATATAGTGAGAATAATATAGCCTAGTTAGATAACTTTAGCTCACCTGCTTTAATCACCAAATTCCCAATGCAGTCCCCTGCAAATAGACAAAAAAGAATTTACTGTGGATCAAATTTCGCCAAGTCTAGAAAAAACAGTGGTCTTATATAGTGTTGTCTTGCATAAGTCACAATCAAGTATTACGGGCAAAGAATCGCTTTCGAGATCCTGAACTGCAGATGTGTGATAGGAAAGCATGCACCAGCATGGAGATGTTCGTCCTCTCAGGAGCCTTCTAGATTAATGACTGCTGCCAAAGGCCGCCTCTTTCCCCCATACCACGCAGGGCTGTAATTGATCGCCCACATGTACATGCTGGGTGAAACCGACATGCATGCGCGCTTGCCTGTTGTTTTGCTGTTGTGGGGCCTACAACTGGCATAAGCTCTACTCATCTGTCACTGACATCTCTGAGGGATGCGGCTGTCCCTAGAGCCAATCAGGAAACTGCATGTGGAGATGTCTCGGATCATTTCTTTTTTAAACTCAATTTAGAGAACCATTTTCTTTTTTCCATTTTATAGCATTGCTCCCGGTTGGTCTCCCTCAAATTCCCTGCAGCTTGACTTTGTGTTGCCTCCTGAGTGTGGCGGTGATTGCATGTGTGAAGAACAATTGACAGATTGAAAATACTTATTTCTGTTCATATATGCACATTTGCAATTCCATAAGTATTTGTTGCATCATGAAATTAAAAAACAAAAAACAAGCTATGAGGAATCAAAGGTTGATAATGAGTTGGAGTTCAGCCATTTTTAAGAAAGTACACTAATTTGTGGAATATAGCCCTGTATGAAAACACTGTTGAATAAGAGCAAAAATCTAAGCTATTTTTATATTGAGATTACAAGTTTCTGGAGTGACTTTTATTTTCAATTTAATGCACATTTTAGGAGACACTCTACTGCATCCTGCACAGATCACCTGTTAGTTAACATTGCCTAGCTTCTCCTCCCTGCTTTACACTTTCTGATGACTAGCAGAAACACTTACAGAGATTTCCTTATGGACGTTCTTGACATTTACAGGTGTTTGTGTGTCTGTCAGTTTCTTCCCTCTTTCTGTGTTTTTACTCTATCCCTCTACCCACTTCATCTTCCCATAGGTGACACAAACAGACAGCCTGCTTTGCCACGTGGCTCCTCTGATACAAATTTTGCAACTTTTCCAAGGCTGGGCTCTTTGCCTGCGATTTCTGTGGGTTCTCTCTTAAAGTTGCACTTTCTTCGGGATTTGTATGTATTCCCCTCCCCAATCCTTACCCAAGGGTATCCCATCTGGTGCCAAAAAAAGGTTCAGCACTGAAAGTGAACCCAAAAAAGATAATGTAATGTTTAGCTGATGTCACTTCACAGCAAAATGGCAAAACTCTTTGTGCAAAGCAAAGAACTTCATTGTGTAAGCGTGAAGTCAATCTAGGAGAGAGCTGAGCACACTTTGTTTATTAACATACAACATTTGCTAATTAAACCCTTCCTCTCCAAAAGAGATCAACATTATCTAGGCTTTCTATTTTATAAGTTCTTGTAAAATTACTTTAATGTTAGTGCTGGAGGAAACTTCCTACAGCGTTTCAGACTTTCATAAGTGAAAAAGAAAATTTATATAAAATGCAAAGTGAATTTTCTCCGTTGCAGTTCCCTTTCTCCTGACATCCTCTGACCCCGAAGGAGCAGATAAGATTTTACAGTTTGTACGATTTTTCAATCGCCATGTTGGACAAGCGGCCTCTTTCTTTCCTCACCATTAAACGTGAGGACCCAACAGTTACACAACAGGAGTGCCCAATGCTGTTTAAATACATACAACACCCACTTGCAGATCTATGTGCCTCACATGTCCAGCATGCATTTGATACACTGGTGTGGTGAGGTGTGGAATGCTACACTGAGAACTGTCAGGACGATTAGTCTGTAGTAATGCCTCAATCTGAAATGGAGTACAAAGTATTGAAAAAGGGGTATCACGGTGAGGTTGGGACAGCAGTCATGCAACTCTTGTGCACACTTACATTCGATGATATAATACAATGTTTAGCTTAGATGACATTCGGAATGTACGCTGAAATTGTAGTTCAAGGAGGTTTAGAGGTGAGTTTGGGAGTATCAAGACAGGAGCAGTGCTTAATTGCATATTTGTCACAGAATTTTGGGGACTTTCCACCATGCCCACCAGCACACTTATCGGTAAACCACCATGAAACACCACGAATCTTTGAAATTTTGGGGAAGCGGAGAAAGGGGTTCTTTACATTTCTTTTTAATTCCGAATGTCCCCCTAAAAGATAATAACATCTGGCCTATCTAGTTCAATGCCACCAGTTTTGTCCTGCTTGCTTCTTCCACAGAGTTGCGCTGTAGAGGTAGTGGTGCTGGTGAATTTTGCTTCGAAATTGGTACTGCATGTGGTGGTGAATTGGCTTTGTGTTTGTTTCAGAAGTGGAGCCACATCTGATCTCTTTTAGGTACTTCAACCCATGAGAGCTGAGAAGCCTAAACTGCATACATGAGTTTGTTGGCTTTTTTCATTTCCTCTAGGCCCACAGTGTGCAGAATTTCTTCTTGTTGACTGCTGTAGTTTGCCATCCCCACCTAATTGCAACTTGGCCTTACTTATTTGATTACACGTTAGTTATCTTATTTTCCAACCCATTTCATATGGTTTACAATTTATTTACTCTACACACAATCACCAAATTGTCAACTTACAGCAGGTTTTCCCTTGAATGTGGTTCCATCTTGTGGGTTTTCATGGATGTCATTGGTCATGTCTGTGGTGTACAGTGTGGAAGTGGAGATGAGCATTGGCGTGGGTGTTTTTTGCTCTTTCGGTCCTCTTGTTATATGGATGTGTGGTGTGAAAACCATGCCTGAACTGCTTGTACTACAGCATCGTTGGCCCTCTTGAAGGCGAGTATCCCTTCCAAGATCTGGAAGGTGGTGTAAAAATGCTCACTCCATGTGTCCTGCGTAATTTTGTCTTCAATGTCAATTTTTCTCTCTGGTAATAAGGGTTTAGCATGTTTGACTGTTTTCACCGTTGGCAGCTTTTTCAAGTTCCTGCCAGCATCTATCCCAATGCTCTGTGTTTTCTACTCACTAAATACACTTATGGGCATATTTACTAGATAATGATGTAGCGCGGCCCTACGAGCCATCTTGCTGCACCAAGCTGCGTCATTAGGAAAGTGCAAGGATTCGTCGTGTTTACAGCAATTCAACGCATCCCTTTGCTTTCCTCTGTGCTGGCGCACAATCGCCTGCCTAGCGCCAACGCAGGCACCCTTGCAGCATTGATAATGTTTTCCTCCTCCTATGTGTGTGCAGAATGCAGCACACACAGAAAGAGCCAAAAACAAGGAGAAATAAAGGTATTTCTTCGCGTTGCGCCACTTTAACACCTCCCCTGGGGAGACAGTAGAATCTGACACATTCCCATGTTTACGAAATTTTGTAAATCTGGGAATGCGTCAGATTCCATGGGTGTTGCGTGGGAACAGCCACAGCAACACCCATGGAATGCCCCTTTCACGCAGAGTAATTTGTGAAAGGGGCAATATTGACAAGGCCATGAAAAGCCACGCAGGGTGGCTTTACTTGACCTTGTAAATATGGGCCTGCACACTGCGCCTATGGAGCGTCACAAAAGTGGCACTCCAGCTGGTCTAAAAATGCCACAGGGGCATTGTAAATGTGCCACTTAGTTTTCAAGCTTGATTTTCTTAATCTCATTCGGAACTGACACTATCTGTTAGTTTACAAGTGATGTGTGTCCCAAAACAGGTCAGCTCCTAACCTGCTCCTGTTTTAGTTGATGCTTCGAATGTCACAACTTCCAGATAATTATACATGCCTACATGACCAACAACTAGGATTGCATGGTCTAATGTGCCACACACATCACTTGGTCACTGCGCCAGGCCTTACATCCTGCACTGCATCTCCACGTGCCTCAGTCTGCAACATCTCTACAACTGTTACCAGCAGAAGGATCATCACACCAGGTGTTAGAGGAACTGTGTGAGCACCAGGAGAAGAATTGAGCCCATATCCTCCTTTTTTTAAATTCTGTTTATTGTTATACCTAACAGTGACAGCACCTATACAATATAGACATAGGAATATGTGTCCTCCCTCCAAATAAGTTCTGTTACAGCAGTATTTATATTGGACCTAGAGCTAATGTCCCATCCGTGACGGGTCCTTATACATTCCAGTTTTCTCCTTAGATGCCTTGAAAACTTTCATAGTTACATTTTCCCCTCTGCATTACCCCCAGCCCACCACCACCACCACCATGCGGTCTTTTTTTTGGTGAGTCTGATATTCTGGCCATCATCTCTACTAATACTGCCACATCTTCTGCCACTTTCTTATCTTGTTGCATCTTTTTAACATGCTGTTACTCATCCAGTGCCCTGTACATCTTTTTTTCCCACCTAATAATCTCTGGGTCGCAATGACATATCTCTGTATTTCCTAAGGGCAACTCATAAAGATTTTCATAAAATCGTGGTCACTTATCAGTGCTAGGGACCAGACCTAAGATGGCTGCCTCTCTTGCACATGTAATCAAGCAAGAAAGTCAATTAAAAACAGCAGATGAAGCCTATAACAAAGTTCAGTTGTGCGAAGAAAGATGGCCTCCCCTAGTGAGCACCATGGCTTCATTTATGAGGCTAGAGTACGAGCCTTTGTTTCCCTTGTGAGTGTGGGGCTCAGTGAGACTGGAAGGAGGTTGGGGATAGGGACAGTCAGATATAGTGTCTCACCATGGCTAGGACCTTGGTTAGGACCTGTTGCCCTAAGCCTCCGTTGATATTCCCCAGAACTCACCCACTGCCCATTGAATCAAGAGTAACCATTGCTCATTGAGTCAGAAGTAATCAAGGTAGAGGTAACTTAGTCCAGGACTCAGCCATTGCTCATTGAACCAGAAGTAATCCTGGTAGATGTAGCTGAGTTCATTACTCACCTGTTGCCATTGAAGCTGGAGTAATCCTGGTAGAGGTAGCAGAGTCCAGGACTCGCCCCTTGCTCATTGAATCAGAAGTAATACTGGTAGAGGGAGCTGAGTCCAGGACTCACCTGTTGTCATTGAAGCAGGAGTAATCCTGGTAGAGATAGCTGAGTCCAGGACTCACCTGTTGTCATTGAAGCAGGAGTAATCCTGGTAGAGATAGCTGAGTCCAGGACTCACCTGTTGTCATTGAAGCAGGAGTAATCCTGGTAGAGATAGCTGAGTCCAGGACTCACCTGTTGTCATTGAAGCAGGAGTAATCCTGGTAGAGATAGCTGAGTCCAGGACTCACCTGTTGCCCATTAAATCAGGAGTTGGACTCACCCGTTGCTCATTGAATCATGAGTAATCCTGGTAGGGGTAGCTGGGTCCAGGACTCACCCATTGCCCATTGAATCAGAAGTAATCCTGGTAGGGGTAACTGAGACCAGGACTCATCCGTTTCTCCGTGAATCAGGAGTGATCCTGGTAGAGGTAGATGAGTCCAGGACTCGCTGATTGCCCATTGAATCTGGAGTAATCCTGGTAAAGAGAACTTAGTCCAGGACTCACCCATTGCTCATTAAATCAGAAGTAATCCTGGCAGAGCTAGCTGAGTCCAGGACTCACCTGTTGCCCATTAAATCAGGAGATGGACTCACCCATTGCCCATTGAATCAGGAGTAATCCTGGTAAAAGTAGCTCAGTCCAGGACTCACCCCTTGCTTATTGAATCAGGAGTATTCCTGGTAGAGGTATGAGTCCAGGACTCCCCCATTGCCCATTGAATCAGGAGATATCCCGGTAGAGGTAAGTGCGACCAGGACTCACCCGTTGCTCAGTGAATCAGGAGTAATCCTGGATGAGGTAGCTAAGTCCAGGTCTCACCCATTTCCCATTGAATCAGGAGTAATCCTAGTAGAGGTAACTGAGACCAGGACTCACCCACTGCCCATTGAAACAGAAGTAATACTGGTAGCGGTAACTCAGTCCAGGACGCAACCATTGCTCATTGAATCAGAAGTAATCCTGGCAGAGGTAGCTAAATCCAGGACTTTCCTGTTGCCATTGAAGCAAGAATATTCCTAGCAGAGGTAGCTGAGTCCAGGACTCACCTGTTGCCATTGAAGCAGGAGTAATCCTAGTAGAGGTAACTGAGACCAGGACTCACCCAATGCCCATTGAAACAGAAGTAATCCTGGTAGCGGTAACTTAGTCCAGGACGCAACCATTGCTAATTGAATCATAAGTAATCCTGGTAGAGGTAGCTAAGTCCAGGACTCACCTGTTGCCATTGAAGCAGGAGTAATCCTAGTAGAGGTAGCTGAGTCCAGGACTCACCCATTGCCCATTGAATTACGACTAATCCTGGCAGAGGTGACTGAGACCAGGACTCACACGTTGCTCAGTGAATCAGGAGCAATCTTGGTTGAGGCAGCTGAGTCCAGGTCTCACCCATTACCCATTGAATCAGGAGTTGGATTCACCCATTGCCCATTGAATCAGGAGTAATCCTGGTTGAGGTATCTGAGTTCAGGACTTGCCAGTTGCTAATTGAATCAGGAGTAATCCTGGTAGAGGAACTTCATTCCAGGATTCGGCCATTGCTCATTGAATGAGGAGTAATCCTGGTAGAAGCAACTGTTACATGGACTCACACGTTGCTCAGTGAATCAGGAGTAATACTGGTAGAGATAGCGGAGTCCAGGTTTCATCCTTTACCCATTGAATCAGGAGTAATCCTGGTAGAGGTAACTGAGTACAGGACTTGCCGGTTGCCCATTGAATCAGGAGTAATCCTGGTAGAGGTAACTGAGTACAGGACTTGCCGGTTGCCCATTGAATCAGGGGTAATCCTGGTAGAGGTAACTGAGTACAGGACATGCCTGTTGCCCATTGAATCAGGAGTAATCCTGGTAGAGGTAACTGAGTACAGGACTTGCCGGTTGCCCATTGAATCAGGGGTAATCCTAGTAGAGGTAGCTGAGTCCAGGACTCGCCCATTGCCCATTGAATCAGGAGTAACCCTGGGAGGTAGCGGAGTCTAAAAGTCACCCGTTGCTCATTGAATAGGGAGTAATCATGGGAGAGGAAGATGAGTCCAGGACTCACCCGTTGCTCATTAAATAGGGAGTAATCATGGTAGAGGAAGATGAGTCCAGGACTCACCCGTTGCCCATTGAATCTGGAGTAATCATGGTAGAGTTAGTTCCCACTTCACGCCTTCTCCTGCAAAATAGGTTTGACCATGAATTGTTTGTGGTTCCTTAAAGTCTGTGGAGGCCTCTTGCTAGATCAATATTCTCCTTAGTTTCCTAATATCTCCAAGTCTCACCGTAAAGTACCTTTTTGGAATGTTTTCTTCTTTCTGGAGATACACCTCGAAGACCGCACACAGTACAGTGTGCTATGTCTCATCAATGATATGTAAATTGGGGGCAATTTTGCACATCTACTCAACGGACAACGCTCCTTGATTTTTAGGAAGTGCAGTTGATGCGGTGTTGCTACCATCGGAGTAAGTTTCTACAAAGTTCTGCTTCAAGATAATGTCATAAAAACATACAAATTATAAATTATAGAAAATAAACTTCAATAACATAAAATAAAATTATGTCATTCCGTAGGGCTTAGAGTTCAAACTCAAGGTTGCTCTTGTAGAGGACTTTATGGTGGTTTTGGCGGGAGAGTTCAAAGGCTTGCACATTTAATCACAAAGTGATTGAGTGTTAGCAACAATTATTGATTTTTAAGTCACGTGAGTGAGTGAGTATACTTGCACTTTTTCTAATATGAGACACAGCAATGCATTCAGAGTTGAAGATGATCCATAGATGTGCTGCTTGGGTGGTAGTTTCAGGTGTGACTGAAAATAAGGTGCATGAATGGGCAGGGGTGTAGCTTCATGGGGGTGTTTGGAGTGTTACACCCCCCCTAATAAATGTATTTTCTGGTAAATAGTTGGGTACAGGTGCTTTCAATCTGGTATGGTGAGGTGTTTGTTGGATTTCTTTAGGAATTTTTACATACACACTGACAAAAAAACACATACACTGCCTCTCTCTCTCTGTTTTGGAAGTTTTGAAAAACGTTGGATGGTTTACAAAATATTGTGCTTTCTTTGACTTAGTGCTCATACCAATCTGCATTCTTCCCCTTGCCACCGCCCCTTTAGCCACTCTCATGTACCCTGCTTGTCGTATAATGTCATTTAACATTAAATGACATACTGACTGAAAACCTGAAGCTCAAACACCCCCACCCCCCAATCTTACTGACCAAGCTATGCCCCTGTGAATGGGGTTAAGATGGTGTTCAAAATGGACTGTGGGCCTGATTACGATCTTGGCGGATGGAATACTCCGTATACAAACGTCACAGATATCCCGTCCGCTGTATTACAATTCCCATAGATATAATGGAACTGTAATACAGCGGACGGGATATCCATCAGGTTTGTGACGAGTGACTCTGTCCTCCAAGATTGTAATCAGGCCCTCTGTCTAGACCATGATACTGACATAAACTTGGTCAAAGTCATCCATTTGACTGATGTCATCATACAGTGATTGAATGAAGTGAGGTCATTGCTTTGCTACCTCTGTGATTTGATGAAGTTTACTTTTTGGGGGCTCGTGACGGGTGGTCTCATGATATTGCCTTCAAACTGATTTTTGGGTGATATTTATGTCATGGTAGTCGGCTGATACATCGGTGAGGGCCCTGCGCGGACATGATCTTGAAAAACCAGACAGGATAACTTAGAGCAGGGGGGCTAGAGCGAAGAACATCCTGCACCCCTCTACCCCCCAAGCAAAGTCTATGCTTTGAACCAGGGACAAGAGTTTGCCGCTGAAAACTGTGACTTACTGGCCAGCGGAATGAAGCCCACATGATTAACGCCATAGAAGTGCCACAGACGAGACTGGCATGGCCATCCATGGTGGGCACGCTTGCACGGAGACTGAGCGGGACCACTCACAACTCGGTTCACATCTCTGTTAGCAGATGTGCTGGTCTAGCCCCATAAGGCAGAGCATCATCTGGCCGCCTGAAATTGGGAACTTAAAGTTCCTTTTGTTGGACCCACCATAAACCGCTCTCATTAGTCTTAGACATAACACAGAGCTCTCCTGCTTGTTAGTGCAAAAATGTGTTCTGATTTAGAGTCAAATTGGCCTTTATATGTGAAATGGCGTTTTCGTGCTAACCACAGGCGCCAACTGGAATCCTCATAAACTAAAGTATTTGAGGGCGCAGTGCATTAACCATCCAGAGCCAAGCTTCCTCTCTTATTACTCGTTGACTGTATGCTTGCCTTTGACCATGTACAGGTCTCCGCTGCCTATTGGCCAGATTCTGGTTATAGAAATACCATATACATTCATACATACGTAGGCGGCTAGTTTGAGGGCAGCAGAGTCACTGGATTGTGCTGCGTCTCAGTGCTATATGAGTAGCAGGATATAACATCTTCAGGAGACAGAAAAACTCTGTGCCCCTCAAAGGGCATGAGTTTGGCGACGAGCTTCCCCTCAAATCCCTTTCCCCAGCAATTGGCAAACAGTCAACTTCCTCATTGCAACTGCTAACCATCTACTCGTAGACTCACTGTGGCAAGTGCTCAGCACCTTCGGATGTTGTCACTTCTGAATCAATGTCTGAATCACCACTGCAACCGGCAAAACTCCAGAGGTTTTTGCCAATGAAGCGATTGCTGATTCAGAAATGACTTTTTTTGCACTACCTTGGTTCAACCTAGCCAGGACATTTTGTACATCTGGGTAGCTCCAGTGTAAGCATTTTTAGAGTTTGCGGCAAAATTGGATTTTGCCACTTTTGTACTCCCCCTCTCCTAGCAGATGACCCGTGGTTCTGGACTGTTGTTGGAATCTATGGGGCACATGCATCAAAGGTTTTTGCGATCGCAAACGGTGCGAATCGCAAAAATCGGCCATTTGCGATCGCAAATTGGCCTTTGGAGATGCATGAAAGTGTTTCCTATGCGCAATTTAAGAATTCGCAATTAATTGCGAATTCTAAATTACGATTGCATTAAGGAATCGCAATTTGCGATTCCTTAAATGCAATGCTAAAGCACTTTCAAATAGCGATTTCAGCTATTTGGGACCGCAAATTACAGACAAATCAAACTTGTCTGTAATTTGCAAAACCTTCGAAAAATGCTCTAAAATGCATTTTTTAAGTTTTAGGTTACACACACACATGCCCTTGGGGCATGTGTGTGCGCAACATGGGTGCACATCACAATTTCAGGGTGCAACAGGGTGTCATTTTGACACCCTGGCACCCTTGAAATTGCATTCTCAATTTGCGATTCTCTAATTGCGAATCGCTAATTGAGAATGTCTTCCCATTCATTTCTATGGGCCTCTAGGCCCATAGGAATTAATGGGGAGGTATTCCTTAATTGCGACTCGCAATTAGCGAGTCGCAATTAAGGAATGTTTAGGAATCGCTATTTTTATAGCGATTCCTACATGCATAGGCTTTTACGATTCCTTAATTGCGATTCCTTAAAAATCGCAATTAAGGAATCGTAAAAGCCTACCTTGATGCATGTGCCCCTATGACCCTAAGGAGGATGACTAGCATCACTTTAATATGGAGCTGGCCCTGGCTTTGGACCAAGTGGTCCAGCAGGGGGGTGGCAAGGGTTCGTGTAATGATAAACTAACTTCGCGTCGCTCTCCCCGTGTGCACCAATATAGTTTTCTTTCCCCATCTCAGGAGCGTAGGAGTAAGTGGTACTGCGTTGCAATGGCTGTGTTCCTTTCTTGAGGGAAGATTCTTCAAGGTTTTCGAGGGGGACACTGTTTCAAAACCCACCCCCTTACTGTGTGGAGTCCCTCAGGGCTCATCATTGAGCCCAACTCTTTTTAATGTTTATATGGCCCCGCTGGCGGCTATTGTAGCCCCCTTTGGGATCCACATAGTGACCTATGCCGATGATACTCAATTGGTTGTAGCGCTGAACCAAGCAGATCAGAGGTCTAATGGCCTCTATTCATGTCTTGAGGAAGTATCTAAGTGGATGGGTGTGTCTCACCTTAAGCTTAACGGTGAAAAAACTGAGCTCATGATCCTGGGCAATCCTTTAAGCTTTAAATCCAGCACCATGTGGCCAGCATGCATGGGCCCAATACCGGTCCCTAAGACCGAGATAAAGAGCCTGGGCATCTGGGTGAATCAGAACTTGACCTTCAGGGTGCAGGCCAGGAAGACAGCGGCCACTTGTTATGGCCTGCTCAGAATGGCCCGCAAAGTGCTTCCTCTTCTCCCTTTTCAAGCCAAAAAAATACTAGTTCAATCGCTTATTCTTTCCAGGATAGACTATGGAAACGCTTTATATCTGGGTGCCCCAATCGCAGTAGTCACGAAACTCCAGACCGTACAAAACTGTGCAGCCAGATTGCTGATGGGAGTGTCCAATCGCCATTCTGCAAAACCTGCACTACACTCCCTTCATTGGCTCCCGGTGCAGGAAAGAATTAGCTTCAAGGCTCTTTGCATTGTCCATAAGTCCCTGCAAGGGAATGGGCCACCGATAAACTCGGCCATGACTCACCCCTATAAGGCCAACAGGAAACTGCGCTCGGATGAGCTTCATTTGGTTGAGGTCCCTATGATCAAGAGGGCCAGAAGTGGGGGCCGGCGTTTCTCGTATAACGCTGCCGAACTCTGGAACTCCCTGCCTCTGTATCTTCGCAGGGAATCTAGCCATCCTGCCTTCCGTAAACAATTGAAGACATTTCTGTTTCCCTAGTTTCTGCTGCTTCCCTCTAGTATTGCCCAGCGCTGGAATGCTCCCGGGTAGCCATCATTCATTTAATTTCATTTCATTCATTTCACTTGTTCCATTAGATGGTAGGAGTACAGCTAAATTAACATAAAATCTTCAGTTTCTCTGCCCAGAGTACTGCAAAATGGTGCTAATCAGTATTGAAATCTACTCTTATTTTTTTAATTTTTTTATCCAGATGGGTTTTTATTCACAGCCCCCAACACGCACAGACCCCACCACCTTCACCCATCTTAGATCAAGAGTATCAATAAGCCATACAGGTAAAAACATGGAGAGACAGAGAAATACGTGGGACAGATTTCACGTTACCCGTCCATCTCTGAGTATGTCATCCAGTCCAGGTTTTCTCTTTGAGTTCGAGTACTTGTTTTACCATTATAGTGTCAGAGCTGCACGTTCCAGATTGAGAAAAAATAGAGACTTTATACAATACTTGGACATGCCATTAGGAAAACTGATGTGACTACAAGTACTAGAATTCAAAGAAAACACCTGGAGAAAAAGAAGTGTTCATTATTGGAATGGGAGGGACTCAACATGACTACATGTACCAGCATGCAACGAAAAACCCTGGGCAGGATGAGTTGGTCATCCTTGGAATGGGGAAACTTGACACGACTATAAGTACCCAAAGGATGGGCGCGTGGACTCAGGACCCTCGACAAGCCTGGTGCCTCAGACAGTTGCATCCTAGAATGAATAGACACATGCAAGATGGGGGCCCCTTCGTGTATGTCTGTTCATGTGCTCAGCACTTCATACATTATTTAATCACGTGCAGTGCACTCGGGGGGTTTGGCTGGTATGGGACCAGAGGCACAGAAGACAAACTCTGTACTCAAGAGCAAAAAAATGGACTGTAGTGGATTGAAGTCAATGCCTCGTGGCTCTGAAGTCTACATTGTAGTTGTTAGTACTTATTGAATTAAAAACTGTCCTATGAGGGTGGTTGGGGAAGGCTCGGAATTAGTAATAGAATGGGTTAGAACCGAGCAGCAGGTGTGCAGGGGGCACAAGCAGTAAATGCATTTAACAAGCCAGGGGCTGACCATGGGTAGCAGTGAAGCTGGGTAAGAACCAATAAAAACATCTGGACAGAAGGGTGCAGTGTCAGTGTGGGAAGGCATAGAGTGCAGCCCGCTGGCCGGGAGGATGGCAAATCGAATTCAAGAACCGCTGCTGTGATCTGAAGGTAACAAGTAAAACCCACAAGGCCAACTAAGCCCTCCATCCTTCCGGAGTCCAGATGGATTCAGTACCATAAACTGGGTAATAGGAGAATCCCCTGTTTACAGTGCTTAGAAACAGCAGAAGTGTGGTATGAAGCACTATTAAAAAAACTAGATATTATAAGTGTGTGATTTGTATAGTGTGAATGTAGCAACAGAGTTTTACAGTGAGCGGTCCAGAATAAACTGGAGAGGGGAAGTGGGCAGCAGGGATGAGGCCTAACAGTGAGAGAACGTGGGTGCAGGGACGGGGCTTACAGGAGGGTTGGTACAAGAAAGGAGGGTTGGGATGGGGGTTCACAGAGGAAGGGAATGTTCGTACAAGAAAGGAAGGTGGGACAGGTGGGAGGCGGGAGGGAAGAGACTGAGGGGCATATTTACAAAGGGAAGGTGTCCCTTCCTGCACATAAACAATCAATATATAACGGCAAGTAGCTACTTCTAGGTGTGAGCTGCATTCTGCAGCACACACAGAAGTAACAAATCGCCAGTAGTGACTGTTTATGTGCAGGAAGGGACACCTTTCTGCACATAAACAATCATTAATGGTGTTTTGCTCTTTCTATGTAAAAAATAAAAGTATTTCTCCTCGTTGCACAATTCTAACGCCTGCAATTGCCTGGCGTTAGTTTTTGGTGCTGACTCAGGTTTACACATCCTTGTCAATCTGGGGCACAAAAACAATCATCACCCTGCAATGTAGGCACCCTTGCACTGTGGTGCAACGGTGTCTGTGTTGGTGCTAGGCAGCTATTTTGAGTGCCAGCGCTAGGGAAAATACAGGGCTGCACCGTATTGTAAATAAGGTGCATCCCTGCATTTTTGAAATGGTGAAGTGCGGCGCTGCACAATTTGCCGCAGCCCTGTGCTCCGTCATTTCCTTGTAAATATGCCCCTGAGTTGGGTACCCATTCGGGCTGGCCCGGCATTTATCTGGTCACACGAAGATGCATATTTGTTTGAGGAGATGGGTGTTGCGCTCCTTGCGGAAGTGGAAAACATCACAGTATTTCCTGACACTACATATGCAGAATATATGTTGTTTATAGTACCCCTACATATGGTCAGGAAACGAGGCGTACGTCAGCGTTCTACGCATAAACCAGATTTACGCAGAATTTATGTTATGAAAAAGTAGCATTAAAAGAAAAAGTCGTGAGTTACCGACAGGCCCAAGACTACCGTAGACTTTACATAACATGCGTATTTTTCTCCAAACCCTTGTCCATCAGTACTCGAGTGACGCTTCACCTTCTTTGGAGGAAGAAGTGTGTGCCATAGGAACACTCTATGCTTTGACCCTGTATCACTGCGTTACTGTCTGAACCTAAGGATTGCCTGTTTCAGTTCATGGATGTCCAGTGTCATCATGGTCTTTTTGTTACAGGGGGCTGTGATAACACCGACAATGGACCACACTATGTCCATGCAGCCGGCCAGTATGATGGGTCCTCTCACCCAACAGATGAATCACTTGTCCTTGGGAACAACAGGAACGGTGAGTCCCAAGCCTGGGTTTTAATTCTACTGATTGAAGACGTTTGTGTGTCATAACCTGCTGTGGTACCCACGCTGGTCACCCTGTATTCTGTTGTCACTATTGGGTCACAGGTACTCTAGGGTCACTTTACTCCCTTGGGTGCGCTGCACTAATGAGTGTCTAGAAGTCTGTGGTCCCAGTAGAATATCTGGTCCTCTATACTAACCATAGAGTCTCTAGTACTGTGTATAGGGTCTCCGGTACAATATACATGATCGGCTCTCTGTCACTTAGTAATAATTAAGGCTCCCTGTTTTCCATTTTTACAGATTTTTACAGATAAATAAAGACAGAAAACCATTTCTTTTCTTCTCTGTATTTATTTTTGAATGTGGATAAAAACAGAAATTAGGTTCTTTTCTGAGTGATTCAAAATACTGTCAGTCATGACTGTGAGGCCAATAGATTTGCGGATTGACAGATACAGCTCGTTAAAATATAAATACATTTTGTATTGAGGTTTAAACATCAGTGGATATGCATAAGGTTGTTACTAACATTTTAATATTTTCCTATGAATATTGATTTCTCATTGTGGGTCTTCATATCACTGAAACCTGTTAGACATTCAAATAGGAGTGTGCATTTATCGGTTTAAATAAATGTAAAAATATAATAGTTTTAGCTTCATTTTTTTACAGAACCTAAAATAAATACAGATAAAATTAGCAAAACATAAATAAGGATAAATACAGATGGAAATGTCAAACAATTGAATGCCTTAAAACCGTGAGCCCTGGTAATAATATAGGGATGTAGTAATTATATTGTGCAAACCTACCCAAAAGACAGTGGAGCGCTGTACAGGATCAAAGTTAAGCGTATAGTTGAGTGAAAGGAGAGATAGCTGGGTTCTCTGAGCAGAAATGTACATCAACTCTTTCCTGCATTGGAGAAGCCTTGGAGCTGTCCTGGTGGATACGGGGATGTTGTTCCAGATCCAGGATACATAGATGGAAAAGGCCTGCTGCCCTGTTCTTTCTTTTTTGCACTTCTTAGTCTGCAGTCTGATGGTTTCTTGGCTGTGGGTGTGCCGAGAAGCACCAGATAGGCGGAGGTGCTGGTCATGATGGCTTTGTAATTGATGCAGCTGGTTTGGATGATGTTGCGGGCTGGTAAGGGCACCCAATAGAGTTCCATCTAGATGAAGGTGATGTGATCATATTTCTTTAGACCCTGAATGAGATGTGCTGCGTTGTGTGGGATGCCCTTAAGGGGTGCCATTATGGAGTGTAGGGGTGCCATTATGGAGTTTGGGAGGCCATGGAGATGGGCATTACCACCACTTAGATGCAAGATTGCGAGTGCTTGAACAGCAGTTCTAAATTCGCTTTCTGGGAGAACCCGTTTTGCTTTCTTTAGAAGAGAGAGCTGATGATTTGTCTTTTTAATAAAAGCAAACTGTTTTCTGTGCATTGTTGTTTTATTGTCTCATAAACTACTCTAACAGAAGGTAAGAAAGTAGTGAATTCTTTTGCACCATTCTTTCTGCTCCATAAAAAGTGGATAAAAATTCCAGGTGTTAGGACAAATGCACTGCTATTCTCGATAGGTGCTTGTGTCTTGGAATACATGGTTAGAGTGATAAGGTGCAGATTTTATTTGCAGGGACCCTTGGTTCAAGGCCCAGTTTGACCAAGTTGTGTGATCTTCTGCTACAGTTGTCTTGCAGAGGAAATATAAACAGTGCCAAGAACCAGTTCATTTGTGGTTATGTGCTATTCAACAGTAGCTAATTGTAGGGTGAAATATTTGTTAAAATTGTTTTAAGGCAGCTATGTAGTATACAGATAGTGACTTGCTTACTGTATGTGGTTCTTTTTGCAGAATATAGTGTTCCACCTTTTTGTTTATTGTCCATAGGATTAGGGGGGCTGTTTTTATATCCCCACGTGTGTTATTTAAAATACAACACGGGAGGGGGAATGAGGGGCATCTTTTATGGTGCCTCCAGAATGGCTAGGGTTTGTTATACAGAATCAGTGGTGTAACGGGGGCCCCTGCAGTGCATGGGGGGCACCTTTGGGGAGGGGGGCTCAGCTCTTCAGAGAGCCCCATTCAGCCCAAAGCCAAAGAATATCCATGAGATGTGGGAGACCAAGGGGGAGTTGTTCACATTCTGCTGGGGAGGGGCGGGGGTGTTGGGAGAGGCATGAGTTTGCGTTACGCCATTGTACAGAATGTGTCCTGAGCTGAATGGCTTCTTGGAGCTACTCATTGTTGTGATGTGAGGCAATAGTGTTTATTGTGGTTGGAACTCAAGGTTTCTTGCTTACGAACTCTGCACCTTAGCCATCAGTCCAAATATTCGGAGACCTAGACACTTATCAAGCATACATGCTAACCCTCCCAGTTCAGGCGGGAGACTACCGATTTCAAGGCCAGTCTCCAGATTCCTGCATGCAAAATCCCAATTTCCCAGCGACAGGTACTGGTCTTTTGTGACTCAGAGTATGCATGCACTGCCAGTAACCTGCCCCTGCAGGTCAGTGCACAACATTTGTGGCATGCTGTCAATGCTTGCCATAGCGCTTTCTCCATGCTCCTGACAAGACATATATATTGATGCATTTCTAATGTCCGATCCTGCAGCAGCGCACTTGCAAGTCCCATACATGACAATAAACCGAATCAGACCTCTGTAGAAGTCAATGGGAGAAATTCATTCTCCCGATTATTTTTTTTAAATCTCCCACTTTTCTCTTCTAAAATGCTGGCATGTATGTAATTAAGAACAGCTGTTCATCTGACTCTCATCTGCAATCGTTATCCACATGTCAGTAATCAAAGGAATGGGCAAAAACAGTTTACCTGGTCTCCCTAGAATTTCTGAAGATAAAATTAGCATTTTCCGTTGAGAATTTGATTAGCAGTGTCTACTTGTGCTCCTCGATTTATTCGGGATTTAACTTTTGGCGTGTGGGGCACGTGATAAGTACAATAACATTGTATTGTTTTCATTGTTATTCAGCAAAGTGCAAATTTGCGCACTTCATTTTAGCAGATAACCCGGAAGCTAGTAGCTGACAGTGCCCTAACCTTGTGCAGCAGTTGTAGCCACAAATTGCGTTTTTGAAGAGCGTTAATGCATAAGTCCTTACCTTCACTGAAGTAATGAAATGTTGCAAAAAAACCTGCAACGTTGCATAAATGCCACATTTGTGCCCACTCACCTTTCCGCCGGCAGAAATGAAAGGTGGGCTGCACTAATGGTTTTATAGTTCCATGCGCCACCTCGAGGAATATTTGAGGTACTTCACTTACAGCAGCCTTTTCCTGTTATATCCAGTGGACTGCCTCCTTGGAGCTAGTTTCCTCAGCCCAGAGACAGGGTCGGACTGGAACAGAAAATAGGCCAGGAAACCAAAAGAAAATTGGCCTCCATTAGTGAATTAGATGGCTAAAAATGCGGCCCATCTTTGCAAATTGCCAGTTTTGAACTTCTAAAGACGCACTGTGTAAGTGTTTTAAGGTAAGGAAGACTGCATGGATTTAAGCTTCCTGCAAGTTGTTTGTTTTTATTTCAGGGAAATTAACAGTAAAAAAACACGGCCCAACAGACCCACAAGGAGTCAGAAAAGCGGCCCACACACTGACCCATACATGCCAACATTTTACAAGTCAAAAGTGGGAGATTTTGAAAAAATAATCTGGAGAATGGATTTTCTCAATTGAAATGCATTGGATCAGAGGCAATTTGGGGTGGGAGACAGGTAAAATCAAGACATTTTTGGTTTAAAAAATCAGAAGTCTCCCGCATGAATCGGGTATGTTGGCATGTATGCGACCTGTCAACCAGCCCGTCAAGCTCTGTCTAATTGCGCTACAGGCCAGTCGGGCTCTGGGCCAGAAATATAATGTGGAAACGGGTTTAGGCTGTATTATTTTTTATTTAAAAGCTTAATCTACCTTTCATTTTAGACTGACTGCTGACTGTCAGCATAACATAAAAATGTAATTTATTTTATACGCACAAGCAAAATTAGTGCTAGGCCTGGAAATCTACATTTAGTCACCTCATATCTACATAAATGATTTCTTTTTATGACACAGTCTTGTGGCTTTCAAGCACAGCTAATAAAATATGTCACTATTGATATGGTGCCAATTTTACCAGTATCAGAAGGATAAAAGGCTGATTCATGCTTCTGAGTTTTGAACAACTTGGCCTGTAGGATGCTTAGATTTCTGATGCCCATGCACACTTTACAATATGTTCTATTAAAGCGCTGATCATTCTCTTCAGCTTGCAAAATGCATCTGTTTAAAGGGAAACTCCAGATGAATGCCTAGCAGGGCAACCACAGTGGTGCTTTCTATGTTTTAAACCCTTGACACTTAATGCACAATAGCCAGGTCGCAGCGCAGTTCCTGTACTTTGATCTGCGTCTACCTTTCTTCTGTCTAAGATGACCAAAGCCATCACACTGCAAAAGATGTTTTCACAAAAGGTCGCATTTTGCTCTCCTCATGATTATCAACAAGGCAAAAATCGAATTATGACTGCGAAAAGCAGTTATTGCCAGGAGGAAGGCTTTCATGGGACAGCAGAACTATATTTCAGCATGGGCATTCGCCACGTTCCTAGGGACAATGGTTGCAATGCCACAAACAGTTGCCCTTTGCTACAGCGTCATAAGGAAACACATAGACCAGAGTTCTTCAAACTGTGCGGCGCACCCCCTTGGGGGGTCCGTGCATGTATTTCCAGGGGGGCACAAATGCGTCTGCAGTTACTTGTAAATGAAGATCGCCTAATAGTGCGACTGACACATTTCCAGGCTGTCCTCATTTACATGCAGCAATTGAAGAGCATAACTGTGGGAATTGTAATACTGAGTTCCATGAAGCAGGGTCAGTGAGTGTGAACTGTAATACTGAGTTTCATGGGCAGGGTCAGTGAGTGTGAACTGTAATACTGAGTTCCATGAAGCAGGGTCAGTGAGTGTGAACTGTAATACTGAGTTCCATGAAGCAGGGTCAGTGAGTGTGAACTGCAATGCTGAATTCCATGAAGCAGGGTCAGTGAGTGTGAACTGTAATACTGAGTTCCATGAAGCAGGGTCAGTGAGTGTGAACTGTAATACTGAGTTCCATGAAGCAGGGTCAGTGAGTGTGAACTGCAATGCTGAGTTCCATGAAGCAGGGTCAGTGAGTGTGAACTCTAATACTGAGTTCCATGGGGCAGGGTCAGTGAGTGTGAACTGTAATACTGAGTTCCATGGGACAGGGTCAGTGAGTGTGGAGTCTGGGGTCAAAGACGTGGCTAAAAAGAACAAAATATTCTGAATTTTGGTTTTTTTCACCTTCAAGTAACTGCATATAAAATGACACGCACACACCTTAAGTGAAAAATAAATACAAGTGAAACTAATCCATTATGAAACCTCAGCTGACTAATGGGATCACTGCAGATGTCTGAGCGTGACTAGAGAGTCACACATTAAATTCTGAAGTACAGGGTAAAAATACTGGGTTCAAAATATACAATAGATGATGTAGTAGGTGGACGAAAATACTTCAAAGGTAGCGCTGGTGGGTTGGTGCGAGGGAGGAGGAGTAAATGAACAGTTATGACCAGAGGTAGAGATGTTGAGGCTCTTTGAAGGTTGAGGGGGGAGTGAATCCAGGGACATTGATTGTTTTAGGAGGTAGTTCAGTTATTTGTTGAGGAGAAGTAGTTTGAGATTTTTTTCTGTAGGAATGATTGCGTGTTATGTAGAACCTGTGGCAGAGCATTCCAAATTCTAGGCACATTCTCAAAAAACGAACAGGTGAGTGATTTTTTTTCCTTAAATTTAGGTGGAATTAGGAGTAGGTTGTTTGAACTTCGCAAAGACCTCTTTCGGCCAGACTTGTCTTTGACTTGTAAGCCTTTCATTGAGCTCTCCTGTAGATGTATCGGTTCTGTTCCTTGTGGATTTGTACCATAGCTGATTTAAAGTGCTTGGGTCGGACTTGCTAAGTCCATTCTACCAAGCCTTGCCAGGGAAAAATGAACACAGAGTCCTGGTGGGCCGGCAGCCCATCGGCTTGCCCAAAGCAAAGGGTGGGATGACAGTCTGATCACTTGAGGTCCTTCACAGGGGGCCACTCCTAAACCTCATGCATTTCAAATTATGCTTTTTAATTGAACTCCTGTGCTGCATACCAGGGTTATGAGTTATACAATATTATTTATCGGTCAATGCAGATGGCGGGAGTGGAGTGGGGAGTCCAAGGCTTCTTAGCTGATCTGCTTTTGGTCCTGAAGTGAGCAGGGTGTGAGGTCAGGTGCCACTGGGCAGGATGGGAGTTCCAAAATTTTGAGGCAGATCCAGAGAGGGGTCCCAGAAGGTCTTATTATTTCTTGAATGTCAGTTTGTCCAGGCACAGGATTCTCTTACTGTGCGGAAACTGTTTTCTACCAGGTATCCTGGGTAGGCTTGATGGATGACACTGTCAGTGAGCAGCTTCTCTTGAGAACAGATTTGGCTTCAAGTGAGAGCAAAGGAAGAGACTCAAATGTTTAGGTGATGTACACGTGGCGGCACGTGCCAGAGGCAATGTGGACTGCTGCAGTACTTTTAGAGGAGGGAGTGCAAGACCCAGTAGCGGCTCGTGGAAGGAGTGCCGCGGGGCAGTGGGGCGGGGCGGGGGAGGAGCAGGGCGGGGGGTAGTAAACTACGGCATAGGGCTGAACAGAGGTAAGTAAACAAATAAATAAAACGAATTTCATTGCGCGCGCTGCATTGCCAAATGCGATGCAGCGCGCGCAACGAAATTCGTTTTATTTATTTGTTTACTTACCTCTGTTCGCTGTATGCCGTAGTTTACTACCCCCACCCTGCTCCTCCCCCGCCCGCCCGCCCCACCGCCCCGTGGCACTCCCTCCACGAGCCGCTACTGGTAAGACCGGTCAGTAGAGCACTGCTCAGCTAATCCTGTACCACTCTGCAGTGGTCATTTGTGGGTAGGGTTTTCACTGCCAGTATGAGGAATGATGCCCCCCCCAGAAAGAACAAGCTTTCAAGCGGCATGTGTGGAATAGATGGCTTGCTTGTTTCCTACACTCCTCTTCTGAACAATCCAGCCCAATTGCAATGTGGGCATGTGCTGCAAAATAAATTATTGCAAGAACAGTTAAAAAAATTTCACCCCCGAGGAAAAAACAAAATGTAAAACTAGTGTTCTGCCGATCACAATGTGAAGGAGGATGCTGGAAAGCCTCCGACTCTATAGTGACTTGTGGCTACCATTCACAAAATCAGGACTGGTGCTTCCATTAGGCATGATACAGCAGCAGTCATAAGGCGTCTCCTATTGGGGTTGCAAAATAACTGGAAAAGTAGGCTCCAAAAGTTCCTTTTTCAGTTTTACCAAGAGGGTTCCAGCTGAAAAAAATGTGATTTTTACATTTAGAGGACTGAAAATCCTTGCACCATTCCTGCAAAGAACCACTGAGTGCATCCAACTTTAGGGGGAAAAAAGTCAAATCCAAGAAAAGAATTAAGAAATCCTCACAAGTGTCAACATTAAAAAAAGGAAACTGTCAACTACGCCTACACTGGTTGCAAGTGCCTAAAATAATTATGTGAGCTCATCTATGTATAAAGCTTATGAAAAGTAGGATCAACAAGGACTCTAACTTGGAAATTAGTCACTCTTGCTGCAGATAAGACATCTATTTCTCTGGTCCTGAAAGCACAAACAATGAGAAGTCACACCCTACTTTACCTTCCACTTGGAAGATGTTTGGTGGCATACCTTGCCAGGCATAAAAATACAAAAGGGTGGTTTCAGCAGACCCTATATGCACACATTAACAATTTTACTGTAGTTGGTTTTGGAAATTAGTGCTAGATTATTGTATTTTATTTTATTCTTGAGATTTTATTTATCACAAACAAGGTCCCATAGGTTTTCAGAGTGCTAGAAACTGGAAGTTGTAGGGACTGGAATATAATTTACAGGATGTGTACAGTAATGACACTGGCTATCATGGACGGTTTTAAGAATCAAAAATATAATGATTGTTAGAAATGGGGGTCTCTAGTTGGCAATGGCTGGCCACTGTCCAAGTAGGGACCCTTCTTCCTAAGTCAGAGTAAGAGGGCTACACCCTTTGATAACCCCTGCTCAACCCTGTGGTAACGTAGCACGAGCAGCTAGGCTTATCTCAGAGGCAGTGTGTGAAGCATTTATGACCATACACAGTAACACAGTGAAGAACACTACAAAGGGACACCACACAAGTAGTTATAAAAAATAAGTATCTTTATATATAGACTTAACACAAGACCAATAACGATAAAAAAGCCACAATACTGTAAAATAGGATTACTCTTGAAATGCTGCAAAAATAGTTCAAGGTGTGCCAAGAGGAGTTCAGTTCAAAGCAGTGGTCTCTGTGACCCTTTTACTTACAAAGTACCTGGATTTCGTAGCAAAACCAACAAATTGTCGCAAAGAAGCTGTAGCGATGATTTTCGGCACGCGAGGCCGGCGATGCGAAAAATCCTTGTCGCGAGGGAGGATGATGCGCCGATCTGCTGATGCGTGCGGAGATGATGCGACAAGCTTCTGCACACTAGGCCGTTGATGCGATGACTCCTTGCCGCGAGGGAGGAGACGATGCGACGATCCTGTTGCGTGTGCGATCAGGTTGCAATGCGAAGAAATGGCGCTCCGCGAGGGAGCGACGATCCTGATGCGATGCGATGAAAATGGCGGACGCCCGGCGTCCGCGCTGCGATGTCGTGAAGCGATGATCTCTTGGAGTTAGCGAGCACTTGGAAGCCCGCAAACGTGCAATGCGAGGCTCTTTGGAGTTAGCGAGCACTTGGCGGCCCGCAAACAAAGCGATGAGTCGATCTTTGGTTGCGAGCACTCAGCGGCAGCAGCGCGATGATTTTCCGGGCGCTTTCGGCTGCGGCGGCTCGCAAACGTGCGTTAGCGACGATTTCAGCACTCTCTTCTCTGTAGTAGAACTAGAGGCCCTTGGAACTCACAGGAGCCTCACCTGCAGATAGAAATCCTCGCTGGGAGGAATCAGGAGGCTGGTGGTGAAGTCTGATGTGCCTGAGACTTCAACAGGAGGCTAGCTCTCTCCTAGCCCTTGGGTGATTGCTTTAGCAAGATTAATAAAAGTTCTCTCAAAGTCCTTTTCCCTCTTCTTCCAAGTCCAATGGTAACCACTGCAGGCCAATCCAAGAAACAGCACACAAGCACAAGGATAGTCACCTCCTGCAGATTCCTTCAGTTACACGGACAGAGGTTCGTCTTGATTTCCAGGAGCAATACAAATTGTAGGGGTTTCAGCACAGATATTTATACCCCAAAAGTCTTTGTTCTCAAAAGCTACAAGTCACTGAACCCAGCCAGAACCATTTCTGCTCAGTCCTGGAGCACTTTGTTTACCAGGCTGCATCCTTCCTTTCAGAAAGAGGGGGTCTGCCATCAGACACACAGTAGGAGGTGGAGCCAGCATTCACCTTGCCAGGCACAGCCCTATTCAGGTCAAGGAGCCACCCCTCCCCATACTCTAAATGCAGATCTCTCTATTCAACCCAGGTCTGACTCAGCCTGCCCTGTCCCTCCAAAACCAGACAGCCAATACACATAACAGCAGAGCACACTGGAAGGCTTAGGCAAGAAAATACCTACTTTCTAAAAGTGGTATTTTCAAACACAGAATATAAAAATAAACTTCACTAAAAGATGTATTTTATTATTCTGAGCTCAGGCATACTAAATTCGTTTTTCTACCATGTTCCTGGGGCCAGTTAGGACTATAGAATGTAATAGTCAAACTGCCCATTCTGGCCTATGGGGAACAGGTAGCCTTACAGTAGTGAAAAACGAAATTGGGTGTAATTCACTACCAGGACATGCTACACACACACCAAGGCATGTCCTACCTTACACATACAATGCACCCTACCATAGGGGTGACTTACATGATGCCAAGGGAAGGTTCAGGGGCTGGGAAGTGGGTGCACTTCACAGCCAAGATGGCAGTTCTGGACTGCACACAGACTCTGCAGTGGCAGGTCTGAGACACACTTTACAAGCTGCTTCTGTGGGTGGCGCAAACCAGCGCTGCAGGCCCACCAGCAGCATTTGGTTTACCAGCCCTGGGCACACACAGGCCACGCTACTTGGGACTAACAGGTAAACCAAATAAGCCAATCATGGATATACCAATTCACATGTCATATTTACACAGGGAGCATTCGCGCTGTGGCACTGAAGGGCAGTGGCACAGCGCCCAGAGCATCTAACACCAGCAAAAACAGAGGAGACAACAGCGAAAAATGGAAGGGAGACCCACGCCAATGGTGCCAGGTCTAACACGTGTCCCCTCCAGCTGAAATGTGAGGAGAACTACCCATCCCCTTGGAAGTTCTCATCACTAAGGCGGAAAAAATCTGGACAGACCATCAGCATTGGCGTGTTCTGTACCAGGGCGGTGTTCCACCGTGAAGTCCATACCCTGTAGGGAAATGGACCACCTCAACAACTTGGGATTCTCACCCCTCATCTGCATCAACCATCTGAGGGGCCTGTGGTCTGTCTGAACCCGGAAGTGAGTCCCAAACAGGTATGGTCTCAGCTTCTTCAGTGCCCAGACCACAGCAAATGCCTCACGCTCAATTGCACTCCACCTCTGTTCCCGTGGAAGTAACCTCCTACTGATGAAGGCTACAGGTTGGTCTAGTCCCTCCTCATTTATCTGTGACAGAACGGCCCCCACCCCATGCTCTGAAGCGTCTGTCTGGACAATAAATTCCTTAGCAAAATTGGACGCCTGGAGTACGGGTGCTGTACACATGGCAGTCTTGAGGGCATCAAAAGTTTTCTGACAGGTGTCAGTCCAGTTCACAATCTTTGGCTGCTTCTTGGAAGTCAGCTCAGTCAAGGGTGCAACAATGTTGCCATACCCCTTGACAAACCTCCTGTAGTAACCCGTGAGTCCTAAGAAGGCCCTCACCTGGGTCTGGGTCCTTGGGGGCTCCCAAGCCAGGATGGTTTCAATCTTGGGCTGCAGGGGCGCCACCTGGCCACTCCCAACCTGGTGTCCCAAGTACACCACAGAACCCTGCCCAATCTGGTACTTACTGGCCTTGATTGTAGGCCTGCTCTGCGCAGCGCCATCAACACTTCCCAGAGGTGGCGCAAGTGGTCCTCCCAGGAGGAACTAAACACTGCAATGTCATCCAGTTAGGCGGCACTGAAATCCTCCAGCCCAACCAACACCTGGTTGACCAACCTCTGAAAGGTGGCAGGGGCATTCTTCATCCCAAAAGGCATCACACGGAACTGGTAGTGCCCATCTGGTGTGGAGAATGCTGACCTCTCCTTTGCCCCATCAGTTAAGGCGATCTGCCAGTACCCCGACGTCAGATCAAACGTGCTGAGGTACCGGGCAGCCCCTAACCGATCTATGAGCTCATCAGCTCTGGGGATGGGGTGCGCGTCGGTCTTCATGACCGAATTGAGACCTCGGTTGTCCACACAGAACCTAAGTTCAGGGGTGGCACCAGGCTCTGCAGCTTTTGGTACCAAGACCACGGGGCTGGACCAAGGGCTGCTAGAGGACTCAATAACCCCTAGGGCAAACATTTTGGAGACCTCCTCCTTAATGTAAGCCCTGACCCTGTCAGTCACTCTGTAAGCCTTGTGCTTGACAGGAGGACTGTCCCCGGTGTCTACCTCATGGATGCACCAATCAGTGACACCAGGCACCAGGGAAAACAAATCAGAAAATTGCCCCAACAGTTGGTGACAATCTCTCTGCTGCTCAGGGGTCAGTGTGGTGGAGAGGACCACACCCTCCACTGACCCATCCTTCTCTTCTGCACACAGGAGGTCAGGAAGAGGCTCACTCTCCTCCTCCATCCCAGCATCTGTGGCAAGAAGCATGCCCACTTCAGACCTCTCAAAATGGGGCTTCAGGCGGTTCACATGCAGGACCCGCAAGGGGTTCCTGGGAGATTGAAAGTCCACCAAGTAGGTAACTGGACTTTTGCGCTCCACCACCTCAAATGGACCGGTCCACTTATCTTGGAGCGCACAAGGCTCCACTGGGGCCAGTACCAAACCTTCTGACCAGGTTGAAACTCGACCAGAGTGGCATTCTGGTCGTGCCAACGTTTCATTTCCTCCTGGCTGGCTTCCAGATTTGCCTCAGCAACTTTTCTGAAACGCCGAGTCTGGTTCCTGAAGGCCAACATGTAGCTAAAAACATCTTGGGGAGGTTTCCTGGGAGATTGCTCCCAGCCTTCCTTGACCAGATTCAGAGGCCCTCTTACCGGAGGGCCATAGAGAAGTTCAAAGGGGCTGAACCCTAAGGACTTCTGTGGCACCTCACGGTAGGCAAACAATAGGCATGGCAAGAGGACGTCCCACTTACGCCTCAGGGGCTCTTCTAGGCCCATGATCATGCCCTTCAAGGTCCGGTTGAACCTTTCAACCAGACCATTACCTTGGGGGTGGTAAGGAGTGGTGAACTTATAAGTTACCCCACACTCCTTCCACAGAGACTTCATGTACTGGGAGATGAAGTTGGTCCCCTGTCAGACACCACCTCTCTGGGGAACCCCACACGGGAGAAAATCCCCATCAGTGCACGTCCCACCACGGGGGCCGTCACTGTCCTGAGCGGGATGGCTTCAGGGTACCGGGTGGCATGGTCCACCAAGACCAGGATGAACCTGTTGCCCATGGCTGTCTTGGGGTCCAGAGGCCCCACAATGTCAATGCCCACTCGCTCGAATGGGGTACTAACAACTGGAAAGGGCTGGAGTGGGGCCTTGATCTTCCCCCACTCTTCCCACTTGCCTGGCAAGTCTCACATGTTCTGCAATAAGTGTCTGAGCTCTTGCGCATCTGGGGCCAATAAAAGTGGGTGACCAGCCTCTCAAAGGTCTTGGTCTGCCCCAGATGTCCTGCCAATGGAATGTCATGAGCCAACCCCAGTAGGAAGGCTCTGAAGCACTCGGGTACCACCAGCACACGGGCTGACCCTGGCTCAGCAGCCTTAGGCTCGCTATACAGGAGACTGTTCTCCCAGTAAATCAGATGTGAACCAGACATGTCACCTGCTGCCTGGGCTGCAGCCTGACGCCGCATACCCTCAAGAGAAGGGCAAACTCTTTGCTGCTCACAAAATTCCTCCCTGGTGGGCCCCCCTTCCTGCTGCCAATGGGTCAGCTCAGGTAGGTCCCCCAGTTCGGTGATCTGCTCCCCGGTAGGCTCCAGGGCATCTCCCTCAGGGTCTGCTCCCTCCTGGGCCGTGGGAACCAAGGGGGCCGGCTTCCCGCGCCCCCTGCCCCTTCTCTCTAAGGCAGGGATCTGGCCATACTTTCAGGCTCCAGGTCCTTCTCAACACCCTCCTTGGCTGCCATGGACCGAGTGGTAGCACACGCCCACTCAGGCAGACCCAACATCTCCAAGTGAGATCTCCTCTCCACCGTAGCCCACGGGGAGTTCTCTAAATCATTGCCCAACAGACAGTCTACAGGCATGGCGGGCCTCACAGCCACCTGAAGAGTTCCTGAGACCCCCCCATTCAAAGGGAACCTGAGCCACCTCACATTGGCTCTCTGAGTTGTCTGCGGACACTACTGGGTAGAATGCATGGGGGACAACCTGCTCTTTGGACACCAACCGGGAGCTGACAGCAGTTACACTGGCTCCTGTGTCTCTTAGAGCCTACACTCTATGGCCATTGATGGTCACCCACTGCCTGTACTTTTTGGTGTTATCAGGCAGTGTAGGTTTAGGGACCATCTCAAAGTCTCCTAATGAGACAAGGGTTAACTCTACGGGATCCCACCCTCTTGGGCACCCATCTCCTCCCCCCAGGGCTACACTAGCAAGCTGGCGGGGTGGTGCACAGGGTGGTGCACTAGTATCTCTCTGAGGACACTGGGGATCATAGTATCTGTGGCCCACTTGACCACACTTATAACAAGTAAGGGGCCCCCTCTGAACAGGCCTACCTGTGGGGGGCACTGGCTTCTTCTCTTGGGGAGGCTGGGACACCACTGCTTGGTTCCCTTGGGAATTACTTTGGGGCCCTCTTTGGAACTCCCTTGGTTTACCCCTGTCCCCCCACTTCTCTGCTGGGGACCCTGCCCACCTTTGGCGAAGTCTCCCACTGGACCCTTGCGAACCCGGGTGCTCACCCAGCGGTCCGCCTCCTCAGCAAGCTTCCTAGGGTTAGTCAGCTTGCAATCAATCAGGTGCTGGCGTAGCTCAGGAAAACAGTTACTAGATAAATGCTCCCATGCAATCAAATCATAAAGCTGCTCAAAAGTTTCTACTTTGCTACCTTTTACCCAGCGTTCCATTGCTCTGCAAAAAAAGACACATATTCAACCCACGTGGTACCCTCTAGCTTCTTGCAGGTCCTAAACCTCTGCCTATACATCTCAGGGGTCAAACCTTAGCGGGTCATTAAAGCTTCCTTCATGTGGCCATAAACCATTCGACTTTCTGGGGGCAGGTCCAACAAGGTATCCCTCCCCTCACTCACAAAGCGTCCCCACAACCCCGCTCCCCAATCCTTCTCAGGGACCCGGTGGGACACCATGGCTAATTCATAAGCGGCAAACCATTGCCCAATATCTTCACTTTTGTGGAAATCCTTAATAACCTCCTTGGGTATATACACTCTATTCTCAGTATGCACTACAGGTATGCTGCCACCAGAGGGGGAGATCTCTACACTCTTTGCTTTAATCTCCAACTCCCTCAATATTCTCTCATGCTCAAGTTTCATTTTCATAATCTCAAATTCTAACTTCTTGTTCTCTAGGTCCCTGTGACCATCCATTTTAAGCTTAGCCATCTCCATATTATGCCGCCTATCTCTCTCCCTGTCCTCCATCTCTTCTGGGGACAGACCCCTGGCGGACACACTAGTGCCCGGGCTGGAAATTGCTTTATCTCCCACCAAATCTACTACTTCACCCTGCTGCTCTCCTGCATTCTCTTCCCCCTCCACAGGCTCTCCCATGTTCTTAGGGGCATCCCTGGCTTCTAGCCAGGCCTTCAGCGCCTTATAATACTCCTCCCTTCTAGTGAGACCTGTGATAGGGACTGTGAAGCGTTTGCAAAAATATTTGAGCTGCTTGGCATTGTAGGTTTCTAATTTCTCTTCTTCCCAGGAGAGATCCTCCGAGGCATTGGATCTGGGCTTGCCCATTGTGGCAATAACTGGCAATATTAATCAAAAATAGAATCAGAAAAAACCTCAAAACGTATGTGGTTGCGTTAAGGTCTGCATTCACTAGTAGTGTACACTATAATTACTGTATGCGATCATAAATGCAAGTCCAGATCCTCACCGCTGACCACCAATGTTAGAAATGGGGGTCTCTAGTTGGCAATGGCTGGCCACTGTCCAAGTAGGGACCCTTCTTCCTAAGTCATAGTAAGAGGGCTACACCCTTTGATAACCCCTGCTCAACCCTGTGGTAACGTAGCACGAGCAGCTAGGCTTATCTCAGAGGCAGTGTGTGAAGCATTTATGACCATACACAGTAACACAGTGAAGAACACTACAAAGGGACACCACACAAGTAGTTATAAAAAATAAGTATCTTTATATATAGACTTAACACAAGACCAATAACGATAAAAAAGCCACAATACTGTAAAATAGGATTACTTTTGAAATGCTGCAAAAATAGTTCAAGGTGTGCCAAGAGGAGTTCAGTTCAAAGCAGTTGTCTCTGCGACCCTTTTACTTACAAAGTACCTGGATTTCGTAGCAAAACCAACAAATTGTCGCAAAGAAGCTGTAGCGATGATCTTCGGCACGCGAGGCTGGCGATGCGATATATCCTTGCCGCGAGGGAGGACGATGCGCCGATCTGCTGATGCGTGTGGAGACGATGCGACAAACTTCTGCACGCTAGGCCGTTGATGCGATGACTCCTTGCCGCGAGGGAGGAGACGATGCAACGATCCTGTTGCGTGTGCGATCAGGTTGCGATGCGAAGAAATGGCGCTCCGCGAGGGAGCGACGATCCTGATGCAATGTGATGAAAATGGCGGACGCCCGGCGTCCGCGCTGCGATTTCGTGAAGCGATGATCTCTTGGAGTTAGCGAGCACTTGGAAGCCCGCAAACATGCGATGCGAGGCTCTTTGGAGTTAGCGAGCACTTGGCGGCCCGCAAACGTGCGATGAGTCGATCTTTGGTTGCGAGCACTCAGCGGCAGCAGCGCGATGATTTTCCGGGCGCTTTCGGCTGCGGCGGCTCGCAAACGTGCGTTAGCGACGATTTCAGCACTCTCTTCTCTGTAGTAGAACTAGAGGCCCTTGGAACTCACAGGAGCCTCACCTGCAGATAGAAATCCTCGCTGGGAGGAATCAGGAGGCTGGTGGTGAAGTCTGATGTGCCTAAGACTTCAACAGGAGGCCAGCTCTCTTCTAGCCCTTGGGTGATTGCTTTAGCAAGATTAATAAAAGTTCTCTCAAAGTCCTTTTCCCTCTTCTTCCAAGTCCAATGGTAACCACTGCAGGCCAATCCAAGAAACAGCACACAAGCACAAGGATAGTCACCTCCTGCAGATTCCTTCAGTTACACGGACAGAGGTTCGTCTTGATTTCCAGGAGCAATACAAATTGTAGGGGTTTCAGCACAGATATTTATACCCCAAAAGTCTTTGTTCTCAAAAGCTACAAGTCACTGAACCCAGCCAGAACCAGTTCTGCTCAGTCCTGGAGCACTTTGTTTACCAGGCTGCATCCTTCCTTTCAGAAAGAGGGGGTCTGCCATCAGACGCACAGTAGGAGGTGGAGCCAGCATTCACCTTGCCAGGCACAGCCCTATTCAGGTCAAGGAGCCACCCCTCCCCATACTCTAAATGCAGATCTCTCTATTCAACCCATGTCTGACTCAGCCTGCCCTGTCCCTCCAAAACCAGACAGCCAATACACATAACAGCAGAGCACACTGGAAGGCTTAGGCAAGAAAATACCTACTTTCTAAAAGTGGTATTTTCAAACACAGAATATAAAAATAAACTTCACTAAAAGATGTATTTTATTATTCTGAGCTCAGGCATACTAAATTCGTTTTTCTACCATGTTCCTGGGGCCAGTTAGGACTATAGAATGTAATAGTCAAACTGCCCATTCTGGCCTATGGGGAACAGGTAGCCTTACAGTAGTGAAACACGAAATTGGGTGTAATTCACTACCAGGACATGCTACACACACCAAGGCATGTCCTACCTTACACATACAATGCACCCTACCATAGGGGTGACTTACATGATGCCAAGGGAAGGTTCAGGGGCTGGGAAGTGGGTGCACTTCACAGCCAAGATGGCAGTTCTGGACTGCACACAGACTCTGCAGTGGCAGGTCTGAGACACACTTTACAAGCTGCTTCTGTGGGTGGCGCAAACCAGCGCTGCAGGCCCACCAGCAGCATTTGGTTTACCAGCCCTGGGCACACACAGGCCACGCTACTTGGGACTAACAGGTAAACCAAATAAGCCAATCATAGATATACCAATTCACATGTCATATTTACACAGGGAGCATTCGCGCTGTGGCACTGAAGGGCAGTGGCACAGCGCCCAGAGCATCTAACACCAGCAAAAACAGAGGAGACAACAGCGAAAAATGGAAGGGAGACCCACGCCAATGGTGCCAGGTCTAACAATGATGAAGCACATATACACAGCTGCAGAGCATCAATTATTGAGCCAGAGTGGCAGGCACTATAGAGTAGAGATAGCATGTAGGCATTTACGTGTAGAGGATCGTATTCATAACTACAATTATATATCTTCACCCTGCACATGGGTACGTGTAGGAAATTGTATTATTATTTGGAGTGGGCAGTCGCCCACCTCAAGGAATAATGACACTAACTTGTCTTGATGAACCCCCAAAGTTACTAAATTAACCTTACGTCAACCCCCACCTAGCTATAGCAGAAAGCAGAAAGGCTTAACTTAGTGTAATGTGTAAAGTATTTAAGCAGTATCCGAACAGTATTAAAGTCAAAACATCAAACAATAAAACTCTGAAACCATATTAGAAAAGTAGAGTACATTTTAATAAAAAGAGTGGTATCACCAAAAAGCACTAAGCGCCAATGATAGACTAAGAAAGTGGTAGACTGGGACCTGTGCTTAATTTCAGGCCGACCGCTATAGAGGTTTGGCTACAGCTCATCTGGGTCACTTCTAAGCTTCCCAGCACCTCTGGACAGCACTTAGAGGCCAGGACGCACTCCAGCAGAGGCCACCAGCAAGGTCCTCCAGTCCAGGTTCTGTTGGTACTTGTCAACGGGTCACTTCAGGAAAAAGACCTCTTGCAGCTTGTTGTGTCCCTGTAGCCACACAGGAGGTCAGCTAACTTACACTTAGAGTCCACTTCTTTGTCCTGGGTAGAAAAAGGAGAAGGTACAATCCTTCAGGGCTTCTCTCAAGTCATACACAGTAGGTCCAGTACTCTTCTCACCTTCTGCGGGTCCAGAAAGTATTCTGAGGCGGGTCCCCTGGGGTGCCACATTTGGACTAGGAAGTGGGTGGGTTTGACACCTGGCACTCCCTAACCAATGGAGATAAAGTTCCTCGGGGCAACACTTTACACACTTGCAGCACATCCTATTTGCAGTGCTGCAAACTATCCCACATTCCACCATTCATGGGGAAACCCAACATGGCACTGGCCATATATACTTGGAGGGAACTTGTGTGCCAGTCAGGGGTGTATTTAGGGAAATGAGCAGCCCCCTCCCTTGGTCCACTCAAAACTTGTTCTTGGCTAGTTTCCCTCCCGTTGGGCTCAGAGTCATTCCTGAGGTGATAAGGATCACATGTGCCACATCCTTTTCATCCTGTCATCAGGTCTAAGCAATTGTTTTGCTCAGGTGGCAGTTTTCAGACCTCATTAAGGTCAGGCATTGGCTAGGGAGCTGCTGGCAGGCTAAAGCAAATTAGCCGCCAGGAGCTTCTGACAGAAAAATGAAACTTTCTAAAAGTTACTTTCCCTAAATATTTATTAAAACTCTAACTTCACCAATTAATTAGACTTTTAGTAAATATGAACTATAGCCTTTGAATGACTATTTTAGGTGTTTCCTCAAAGGTTAGAGATTAAAGTTCAGAATCTGTACTTTGGCATTTAGCAGGATCCATCCGCAGCCCTGCTAGTGAAAATAGCTTTTGGGGTCTAGTCACTGGAGGAACATGCCTACTTTAATATGTATATGTTCCCCTTTTAAATATCTGGTACCCTACCTTGTGAATGACAAGTTGTACTTCTGGATGACTTATTAATATTCAAAAGCACGGTTTTCTGTCTATAAATAAAGGGTTATTTAGACTGGTTTGACAGAAGATTTTTAGGCTGCCGAAGTCAAGCTACACATGGCAGGCCTAAAGCCATGTTTAACAGGCAAACCCTGTGGATGGCACAATAGGAGCACCAGTCCACATGTGGCATTTATCTTCAGGCCTTAGGTGCATTTTGGACACCATATACTAGGGACTGATAGGCTAGTTAAATATGTCAATCACGGATATGCCAATTTAGTCATGATTAAAGGGGAGCATAGGCACTTCCCTCCTCTTTAGCGGGGTCAAAGTACATAGAGTTATAAATCCAGCAGAATAGGCAACAGTTGGAGGGAATCACACATTTCCTACAGTTTGGATTTACAATTTTTCCCTCTACGCAAATTTTTCCCGTAGTTTGCCTGGAAAGTTTTGCCATTGACAGCTTTTGATGCATCCTATTGGGAATTCCATGTGACACTTTCCATTTCGCTAATGCGATATTGTACCCAGAGTACAATTGCACTTAGAAGAAAGGCAGCCTCAATGTGCAATTATTTTGTATTTTCTTCTCCATAACAATCTTATCTGTGTTAGATGTGTCTTAGATGATAGATGAAATACGTATCAGCTGCCTGATGTGTTTTCGAAAGTGCTGGCACCAACTAAAGTGAAGAAAATAAAAGGAACAAAAACGACAAACATATGGACTCTGAAATAATTTGTTTACAGGCAACAAAGGTTCTGAGTGTGCCAGTGTTACATATTACATGAATATAAATAAGAAAGACTCTTAGAAGGGGGGCATTACACAGCTTGTGCCAATAATTTTCAAAGATGATGACAAAGAGATACATTATTTAGTTTTAGTTCTTGCAGTTGTGTATAGCCTGAAGAAGACCCAAAGTGTAACTGGCTCCTTTACATAAGAACAGTTTCAATCTACAAACAGCAGTTTAAAAAATAACAGTTTAATTTTCACATATGAACAGCTTCATAACTGGCCTGGAGCAGTATACAGAAAAACAGTTTTTTCCTACTGAAATCTCTGTACGTATGAGCAGTTTGATATGACGTTTCTCATAAAAACTGTTTCATGGCTGCACAATAGCAGTTTACATAAGAATAGTTTTACATGATTTTCCTCATAGTATCAACAGGTCATTGTTACATAAAAGCAGGAAGCATATTAATGGTGTAGTGGGGAGGGATGCTGAAAATAAAACAGAGGATGGGTTCGAGAGTAAAGGGTGGGAATAGACTATGGGACCCTTGAAGGTTTTCTGACACAATATAATAAATAAATAACCACCCACATGTACATAATGAGGAAGTTCCAGCGACCTTGGGGCTACCATAATGTGCACGTGCTCTTCGAGGGCTCAGCATCCCCTGAGGGTGTCTCTCAAACACATTAAGTACTGTCTGGGGAAATGATCCTACTTGCTAGTATCACATTATTATTATTCATTGTACAACCAAGGGAGACATGCCTCTATCATGGTCTTTTAGGTTGGGTTTTCTATAAGACACTGCACCTGCAGAGAGGCGTTTTGATCATGTACCAAAAACAAAAACAAAAAGAAAACGGATAAATCTAACTTTAACCCCTTCGATGCGCGTGACGAGCTCAGCTCGTCATGCTGCGCGGTAGCGCTGTGCGCATGACGAGCTGAGCTCGTCACGACCACACCTGCGATCGGAAAGTCCAGCACACGAGCGGAATTCCAATCGCGGTCAAGGGGTTAAACCAATTACAGATGATAAATATATGAGTGAGGAACAATTATAAGGCGCTGTATCAAGGAATGTTCCATCTTTAAGCACTGTTCATCATAGAACAGCGAAAAAAGAGAACTTTAATGGAGCATGTATTGTTTCTCAGATCTGTAAAAGGTTAACCTTTTTTCTTCCTTGTGCGAGTGAATAAACAGATGGTTACACATCATCGGCCTGTTAACTCAGAAGCTTCTGTTTTTCTACTGTGGTAAGCTTAATTATCTGGACCGTTTGATAAAAATGGTTGAGAAAGAGGAGAACTCTGCCCAGAGCATAGGAAAACATGTTTAATCAGGTTGGTTACCATCTTCTTGAGGCTGCCTTAGAAGTAAGGCAGCCCAGGTTAAAACTGAGTTTATCTCAAGTCAGTGCAGCAGTTTCCACAGGTTGGGAATGTGGCCTTGTTTCTGGAGCCCTTCCCCGCCAGTCTAACCTCTGTGCAGTGAGACCGCTGTAGTGAGACCGCAGTAGCCTAAGCAACAGATGCTTAAACAGACACAAAAGAGACTGTTATGAAGAACTAACCAGTAGAAAGAGGTTGAGTCATACATGATCACTGGATTTCATCGTGCAGCTTGTACAAGATTTCACAATATTGTGACTACAGACCTATGAGATTTAAGTGCAGACCCGCAAATCCATTATCAAAAAACTTCATATGAGAGATCAATGCGAACTTGGAATTGTACCTTCCTTATAGAAAAATAAAATGTTCTTTTTAGAAAAAACAGTGGAAGTTTGAGAACTCTGCTGAAGATAGTTTCACTTTCTTTTTCTCACTTCTTAATTTAGAACATTCTGCTTTCAATTAATGTAATATCTTACTCGCATCATACCCCTTCCTACTAAGGCTTTACTGGTCTTAAATTCCTTCTTTTGTGCATAAAACGCCTTCAACTGTATCTCAGGCCTTTAACTCAGAGACATGTATTTTCCTGTGTATTATAGACCAGTACAGAGCAGTTAAATATGGGATAAAATAGCCCCTGCTCCAGTGGCGGCTGGTGACATTTCAAAGTGGTGAGGGTGCAAAGTTTTTGGATAAATAGTGAAGCGTGCAAGCCTAATAAATAAGGAGGGCTTGTAGGGGGGAGTGGTCCTCCAGGATACTATCAGATTGAAGACTGAGAAGTGTAAAAAGAAAAAACAAGACAGCAGGCCTTTTCCTTCTCTTCACCCTCAATCTAAAACAGCATCTTCATATCCATTAACACCACCCCAACAATGCTGCAATGTAGGAAAGATTTATAGACACACTTCTTTAAAGAATACATCACAATGCAGTCAAAAAAAATCACTAACCAGCTACCACTCCTATCACTCACTAACCGTATGCTTGCCTTTACCCTGAACAAAACTCCTCTATCAGGTTTGGCCAGATTCCTGCTTTGCAAATAGTACACATACACATGACTTACAGTCTGCATGCAGCTCCTTGATGCCAGTAAATAGATCACTGCGCTATATTAGGATTGCAATTTACGAACTGGAACAAAATAATCTCAGTGTCTAAAGCAGTAGTCCACTTACCTTCCTACATAAAATACAAATCTGTGATCTGCATGCTACACGATGTGCTTTGCACCAGACATTAGCCCTCTGTGCTACCTTACGAGCCTAGACAGTTTCAGAGGCTGGTCTTTAACATTATCGTAACTTAAATCAAGGTCATTAAGAGACATTGCAATTCACAAGAAAGCAGAGCAAAATTGACTTTTCTCAAGTAAAATCTGTCACTCTGGTAACAACTATTTTCACAGCACTGACAGAAAAGTGCACAGATTGCAAAACGGTTGATAGTGTTGGAAATGAAACTGCAAACAGCATCTCATTTTCTGGAGATTTGTAGTGGAGGTCACAGGTCAGGCAGTGTGTTACTACATGGTAGATCTTACTACAGGAGCCCCAGAGTTCACATTTAAATTACCACTTATAAAGGGCCTCATAATGACACTCTTGCACTGTACATGCGAAGGATAAAGTCGTTCTTGCATGAAAAGAAAGCAGAAAACATGGCAACGCCTTATCGAACTAGGTCTGGCCTCATCTGCTCTGGCGCCAAGCAGCAATACGTTTTATGTTGCGCTATAGGTCCTACAGCGCAACATAAAAATGTATTGCTCCGGTACGTACGCGTACATACCAGCAGTCCCGATTTTGGCAGTATCCTGCCTGAAATTGCCTGTTTCAATAGAAGCTCCCATTGGCTTCTATTGAAACAGGCAATTTCAGGCAGGAGGCTGCCAAAATCGGGACTGCTGGTATGTATGCGTACCTTCCAACTATTTGTAAATGAGGAGAAGGCCTCGTTTACAAATAGGGGGATGGCGGAGTTCCTGGCGGCAGAGCTCCAGTACGTACGCATACATACCAGCAGTCCCGATTTCGACAGTCTCCTGCCTGAAATTGCCTGTTTCAATAGAAGCCAATGGGAGGGGAAACTACCAAAATCGGGACTGCTGGTATGTATGCGTACGTACCACAGTTCTGCCATCAGGAACTCTGTTTTTCCCCTATTTGTAAACAAGGCCTTCTCCTTGTTTACAAATAGGGGGATGTTAGATTTGGGGGTCTCTAGTTGGCAGAGGTCGGTACCTTTGACCAAATAGGGACCCTTGCGTCTAGTCAGGGTAAGGGGGTACACTCCTAAAATAACCCCTGCTCACCCCCTTGGTAGCTTGGCACGAGCAGACAGGCTTATCTCAAAGGCAGCGTGTAAAGCATTTGTGAACACATACAGTAATCAAGTGACAACACTACAGATGGACACCACACCAGTTGTATATTAAAAATAAGTATCTTTTATATAGATTTAACACAAGACCACAAACGACAAAAATCCACAATACTGTACTTCAAAAATGGTAGAATTAGCTCAGTTCTTTTAAGATGGTAAATGCGACACTTTGAGTTCAATGTACCTTAGGATGCGTAACGCTAGACAACGAAAGTGTTGCAGGGAAGGTGATGCACGCAAGAACGGTGATGCGTCGGGTCCCTACTGATGCGTAGGGGATGCGTCGGTTCTTCTCGGCGTGGGGAGGTGATGCGTTGGTTTCTTACTGCGCTTTCGTGGCGATGCGACCAGCAATGCCATGATGCGATGAAGATCCGGTGCAATGAACAAAGATGGCTTCTTCTTCTTGATGCAACACGATGCATGCACGCCCGACGGCGACTCACCGATTCTTCTGAGCCGTGACAGGCCCTGCGACATGCTTCCCGGTGATGCGGCGGCGTCTGATGCGACGTCGGTCCTCTTCTCCGGCGATGCGAGGCGCTTCAGCAACGATGCGACAGCCGTGCGGCGACTCAACGATTCTTCTGAGCCGCGACAGGCCCTGCGACATGCTTCCCGGTGATGCAGCGGCGTCTGATGCGACGTAGGTCCTCTTCACCGGCGATGCGAGGCGCATCGGCAACGATGCGACAGCGGCGGCGACACTCTTCTCCGTTGATGCGGCGGCGTCTGATGCGACGTCGATCCTTTTCTTCGGCGATGCGAGGCGCTTCGGCTGCGGCGGCGACGCTTCTCCTTCGTGAGTCGCGCTTCCAGCTCCTTGCGACACGCAGTCCCTCAGAAAGTCCGGCACAGCAGCAGGCACTTTCCAGAAAGACTCTTGGGGAGCTGGTTGGTGAAGTCTGTTGTCCCTGAGACTTCAGCAGGAGGCAAGCTCTTCTCTCAAGCCCTTGGAGATCTTTTACAAGTTGATGAAAGTACACACAAAGTTCCTTTCTCCTTTCTTTGGCAGTCAGGCAACCACTGCAGGCCAATCCCCCAAACAGCACTCAGCTTAGGGATAGTCTCTTCCTCAGTTTCTCTGGTTCCTCTCCTCAGCAAAGGTTCTTCTTGTTTCCCAAAGTGATCTGATCTAAAATGCTGGGGTTTGGGTCCCCTCTTTTATACTCATTTTCCCTTTGTTCTCTGAAGGCAGAGAGGCCTTTGCCTAGTCCAAACCAGTTCTGGTCAGTCCTGGAGCACTTTGTTGACAAGACTCCTTCTTTCCTTTCACAGTGTAGGCCAGGGACATCAGACGCACCAAAGGAGGTGGAGCCAGCATTGTGGAGGGAAGGCACAGCCCTATTCAGGTCCCAGGTGCAACTCCTCCCACCCATCTCCATGCAGATCTCTCTATTCAGCCCTGTGCTGACTCACCCTGTCTCTTGGAATCCCCCAGCCCCTGTCACTCACAAACCCAGACAAGGAATACACAACCTAGCAGAGGCAGGCTTGGATAGTTAGGCAAGAAAATACCTACTTTCTAAAAGTGGTATTTTCAAACACAGAATGTTAAAACCAACTGCACTAAATGATGTATTTTATCATTCTGAGTTCAGGCATACTAAATTTGTTTTTCTACCATGTTCCCTGGGTCAGTTAGGATTATAAGATGTAATAATCAAACTGCCCATTCTGGCCTATGGGGAACAGGTAGCCTTGCAATAGTGAAAAACGAAAATGGCTGTAATTCACTATTAGAACATGCCACACACACCAGGGCATGTCCTACCTTATACTTACAATGCACCCTGCCCTTGGGCCTACCATAGGGGTGTCTGATATGAAGAAAAGGGAAGGTTTAGGGACTGGCAAGTAGGTGCACTTGCCCAGTCAACATGGCAGTACCAAACTGCACACAGGCTCTGCAATGGCAGACCTGAGACACACTTTACAGGCTGCTTCTGTGGGTGGCACAACCAGTGCTGCAAGCCCACCAGCAGCATTTGGTTTACAAGCCCTGGGCACACTCAGTGCACTGTACTAGGGTCTGACAAGTAAACCAAACCAACCAATCATGGAATCACTAATCCATATACTACTTTACCTTAGGGAGCACTTGCACTGTGGCACTGAATAGCAGTGGCACAGTGCTCAAAGCATCTATAACCAGCAGAAACACATGAGGCAACAGCAAAAAATGGAAGGGAGACCCACGCCAACAGTGCCAGGTCCAACACGTGTCCCCTCCAGCTGAAATGTGGGGAGAACTACCCTACCTCCTGGGAGTTCTCTTCACTAAGGCGGAAAAATCTGGACAGACCATCAGCATTGGCGTGTTCTGTACCAGGGCGGTGTTCCACCGTGAAGTCCATCCCCTGTAGGGAAATGGACCACCTCAACAGCTTTGGATTCTCACCCCTCATCTGCATCAACCATCTGAGGGGCCTGTGGTCTGTCTGAACCCGGAAGTGAGTCCCAAACAGGTATGGTCTCAGCTTCTTCAGCGCCCAGACCACAGCAAATTCCTCACGCTCAATCGCACTCCACCTCTGTTCCTGTGGAAGTAACCTCCTACTGATGAAGGCTACGGGTTGATCTAGGCCCTCCTCATTTATCTGTGACAAAACAGCCCCCACACCATGCTCTGAAGCGTCTGTTTGAACGATAAACTCTCTTGAGAAGTTGGGTGCCAGGAGCACGGGCGCCCTGCACATGGCAGTTTTCAGGGCCTCAAAAGCTGTCTGACAGGTGTCAGTCCAAATCACTTTCTTGGGCTGCTTCCTGGAAGTCAGCTCTGTCAAGGGTGCAACGATGCTGCCATACCCCTTGACAAACCTCCTGTAATACCCAGTGAGTCCTAAAAAGGCTCTCACCTCTGTCTGGGTCTTGGTGGGCTCCCAAGCCAGGATGGTCTCAATCTTGGGCTGTAGGGGCGCCACCTGGCCGCTCCCAACCTGGTGTCCCAAGTACACCACGGAACCCTGCCCGATCTGGCACTTACTCGCCTTAATCGTGAGGCTTGCCCTCCGCAGCGCCATCAACACTTCCCAGAGGTGGCGCAGATGTTCTACCCAACTGGCGCTAAACACTGCAATGTCATCCAGGTAGGCGGCACTGAACTCTTCCAGTCCAGCCAACACCTGGTTGACCAACCTCTGAAAGGTGGCAGGGGCATTCTTCATCCCAAAGGGCATAACCCAGAACTGGTAGTGCCCATCTGGTGTGGAGAATGCTGACCTCTCTCTTGCCCCATCAGTCAAGGCGATCTGCCAGTACCCAGACGTTAGATCAAACGTGCACCGGGCAGCCCCTAACCGATCGATGAGCTCATCAGCTCTGGGGATGGGGTGCGCATCAGTCCTCATGACTGAATTGAGCCCTCGGTAGTCCACACAGAACCGGAGTTCTGGCGTGGCACCTGGTGCGTTAGCCTTTGGGACAAAGACCACTGGGCTGGCCCAAGGACTGTTAGAGGACTCAATCACCCCTAACGCAAGCATCTTGGAGACCTCCTCCTTGATGCAAGCTCTCACCCTGTCAGTTACCCTGTAAGTTTTGTGCTTAACAGGAGGACTGTCTCCAGTGTCCACATCATGGATGCACCAATCAGTGACACTGGGAATCAGGGAGAACAGATCAGAAAACTGTCCCAGCAACTGGTGACAGTCATTCTGTTGCTCAGGGGTCAGGGTGGAAGAGAGGTTCACACCATCCACTGACCCATCTCGCTCTGTCGCCGACAGGAGGTCAGGAAGAGGCTCGGTCTCCTCCTCCATTCCAGCATCTGTCGCTAAGAGCATGCCCACTTCGGACCTCTCCAAGTGGGGCTTCAGGCGGTTGACATGCAGGACCCGCAAGGGGTTCCTGGGAGACCGCAAGTCCACCAAGTAGGTAACAAGACTTTTGCGCTCCACCACCTCAAATGGTCCGGTCCACTTATCCTGGAGCGCACAAGGCTCCACTGGGGCCATGACCCACACTTTCTGACCAGGCTGAAGCTCTACCAGAGTGGCATTCTGGTCGTACCACCGCTTCATCTCCTCCTGGCTGGCTTCCAGATTCGCCTCAGCGAGTTGCCTGAAAAGCCTAGTCTGGTTCCTGAAGGCCAGCATGTAGCTATATACATCCTGGGGAGGTTTCCTGGGAGATTGCTCACAGCCTTCCTTGACCAGACTCAGAGGTCCTCTCACTGGGTGACCATAGAGAAGCTCAAAGGGACTGAACCCTAGAGATTTCTGTGGCACCTCACGGTATGCAAAGAGCAGGCATGGTAAGAGGACGTCCCACTTACGCCTCATAGGTTCCTCAAGACCCATAATCATGCCTTTTAGGGTCCGGTTGAATCTCCCAACCAACCCATTCTCTTGGGGGTGGTAAGGAGTGGTGAACTTATAAGTTACCCCACACTCCTGCCACAGGGACTTCATATACTTGGAAATGAAGTTTGTATCTCGGTCAGACACTACCTCTCTAGGGAATCCCACTCGGGAGAAAATTCCCATCAGTGCCCGTCCCACCATGGGGGCCGTCACTGTCCTCAGAGGTATGGCTTCCGGGTGGCATGGTCCACCAAGACCAGGATGAACCTGTTGCCCATGGCTGTCTTGGGGTCCAGTGGCCCCACAATGTCAATACCCACCCGTTCAAAGGGGGTGCTGACCACAGGGAATGGCTGGAGAGGAGCCTTTTGCTTCCTCCCACTCTTTCCACTTGCCTGGCAAGTCTGACAGGTCCTGCAGTGAGTATCTGAACTCCTGCGCATTTGGGGCCAATAAAAGTGGGTGACAAGCCTCTCAAAGGTCTTGTCCTGCCCCAAATGTCCTGCTAACGGCACAGCATGAGCCAGCCCCAGTAGGAAGGCTCTGAAGTGCTGGGGTACCACCAGCACACGGGCTGACCCAGGCTCAGCAACCTTAGGCTCAGTATACAGGAGATCATTCTCCCAGTAGATCCAATGTGATCCAGACTGATCACCTGCTGCCTGGTCTGCAGCCTGCTGCCGCATACCCACAAGAGAAGGGCACTTGGAGGGTCCTCCTTCCTGCTGCCAATGAGTCAGCTCAGGCAGGTCCCCCAGTTCAGCTACCTGTTCCCCTGTAGGCTCCAGGGCATCCCCCTCAAGGTCTACCTCCTCCTGGACGGTGGGAACTTCGGGGCCGGTTTCCCGCACCCCCTGCCTCTTCTCTTTAAGGCAGGCACCTGGGCCCCCTCTCAGGCTCCAGGTCCTCTTGAACACCCTTACTGGCTGCCATGGACCGTGTGGTCACACACGCCCAGTCAGGCAGACCCAACATCTCCAAATGAGCACTTCGCTCCACCTTAGCCCAAGGTGAGCTCTCCAAATCGTTCCCCAACAAACAGTCAACAGGCATGGCGGGCCTCACAGCTACTTGAAGAGTACCAGAGACCCCCCACTCAAAGGGAACCTGAGCCACCTTGCAGTGGCTGTCTGTGTTGTCAGCGGCAACAACTGGGTAAAATGCATTGGGGACAACCTGCTCTTCAGACACCAGGTGACACTTGACAGCTGTCACACTGGCTCCTGTGTCTCGAAGAGCCTCCACTCTATGGCCATTGATGGTCACCCACTGCCTGTACTTCTTAGTGTTATCAGGCAGTTGGGTCCTGGGGACCACCTCACAGTCTCCTAAAGAGACAAGGGACATCTCTGCGGGACCCCACCCACCTTGGATACCCCTCTCCTCCCCCAGGGCTACACTCACCATCTGCCGGGGTGGAGCACCAGTGGGTGCTGTCTTTCCAAACTGTGGGCACTTGGGATCATTAGACTTATGGCCCACTTCACCACACTTGTAGCACCTCAGGGGTCCCCTGGGAACAGGCCTACCTGTTGGGGCCCCGTGCTTCTTCTCAGGGGGAGGCTGGGAACCCTTCCCTTGGTTCCCTTGGGGATTACTTTGGGGGCCTTTCTGGAACACCCTCTGTTTACCCTTGTCCCCCCCACTCTTCTGCTGGGGACCCTGCCCACTCTTGGCGGAGTCTCCCACGTGACCCTTGTGGACCCGGGTGCTCACCCAGCGGTCCGCCTCCTCAGCAAGCTTCCTAGGGTTAGTCAGCCTGCTATCAATCAGGTGCTGGCGTAGCTCTGGAAAACAATTACTTGACAAGTGCTCCCATGCAATTAAATCAAAGAGCCCCTCAAAATCATTAACTTTGCTAACCTTCACCCAACCATCCAATGCTCTGCAGAAAAAGTGACATATTCTACCCAGGTACCTGACTCCACCTTCTTGCAATTTCTAAACCTCTGTCTATACAATTCAGGAGTCAACCCATACCTGGACATCAATGCATCTTTCATGTGGCTATAAGAATTATGGACTTCAGAGGGCAAGTCTAACAGTGTGTCCCGCCCCTCACTAAGGAACCGCCCCCACAACCCCGCTCCCCAATCCTTCTCAGGGACCCGGTGGGAAGACATGGCTACCTCATAGGCTTTGAACCACTGCCCAATATCATCATTCTTATAAAACTCTCTCACCACATCTTTAGGAATATACACCCTAGCTTCAACAGGCATGGACGGTGTGCTGCCACCAGAGGGAGTAATTTCTAAGCTTCTAGCTTTCAACTCCAACTCCCTCAAACTTTTCTCATGCTCCAACTGCATTCTCTTTTCTTCCAGGGCCAATCTCCTATTTTCTAACTCCAGTTGCCCACCCAACTTGAGCTTGGCAAGCTCCAATTCGTGCATCCTGTTTTCTTTCCTGTCCGCCAACTCCTCTGGGGACAGGCTTTTGGCAGAAACACTGCTACCTACTGGGGAAGTTGCTCTCTTCCCCTGTGGACCCAATGGCCCCTCCAGCTGCTCATCTGCATTCTCAGCCCCTTCCTCATTCTCAGGGGTATTCCTTGCTTCCACCCAGGCCCTCAGCGCCTTTTGGAACTCATCCTTCTTGGGGAGACCGGTCATAGCAACTTTAAATTTCCTGCAGAAGTGCTTGAGCTGTTTCACATTGTAGCATTCTAGTTTCTCCTCTTCCCAATCATAATCAACAGATGCTATGGATGCTGCTTTATCCATGGTGGTTAAACTTTGCAGTTCTTTGCAAAAATAGAAAATCCCAGAAAAAAACAATCTACCAAAAGTATGTGGTCGCGTTTTGGTCTGCACTCACTAGTAGTGTTCACCAATCACTGTACATGAGTCACAAATGCAAGTCCAGAATCCTCACCGCTGACCACCAATGTTAGATTTGGGGGTCTCTAGTTGGCAGAAATAGGGCCCCAAATAGGGACCCTTGCGTCTAGTCAGGGTAAGGGGGTACACTCCTAAAATAACCCCTGCTCACCCCCTTGGTAGCTTGGCACGAGCAGACAGGCTTATCTCAGAGGCAGTGTGTAAAGCATTTGTGAACACATACAGTAATCAAGTGACAACACTACAGATGGACACCACACCAGTTGTATATTAAAAATAAGTATCTTTTATATAGATTTAACACAAGACCACAAACGACAAAAATCCACAATACTGTACTTCAAAAATGGTAGAATTAGCTCAGTTCTCTTAAGATGGTAAATGCGACACTTTGAGTTCAATGTACTTTAAGATGCGTAATGCTATACAACGAAAGTGTTGCAGGGAAGGTGATGCGTCGGTTCCTTACACGCAAGAATGGTGATGCGTCGGGTCCCTACTGATGCGTAGGGGATGCGTCGGTTCTTCTCGGCGTGGGGAGGTGATGCGTCGGTTTCTTACTGCGCTTTCGTGGCGATGCGACCAGCAACGACGTGATGCGTTGAAGATCCGGTGCAATGAACAAAGATGGCGTCTTCTTCTTGATGCAGCACGATGCGTGCACGCCCGACGGCCGTGCGGCGACTCACCGATTCTTCTGAGCCACGACAGGCCCTGCAACACGCTTCCCGGTGATGCGGCGGCGTCTGATGCGACGTCGGTCCTCTTCTCCGGCGATGCGAGGCGCTTCGGCAACTATGCGACAGCGGCGGCGACACTCTTCTCCGTTGATGCGGCGGCGTCTGATTCGACATCGATCCTTTTCTTCGGCGATGCGAGGCGCTTCAGCTGCGGCGGCGACGCTTCTCCTTTGTGAGTCGCGCTTCCAGCTCCTTGCGACACGCAGTCCCTCAGAAAGTCCGGCACAGCAGCAGGCACTTTCCAGAAAGACTCTTGGGGAGCTGGTTGGTGAAGTCTGTTGTCCCTGAGACTTCAGCAGGAGGCAAGCTCTTCTCTCAAGCCCTTGGAGATCTTTTACAAGTTGATGAAAGTACACACAAAGTTCCTTTCTCCTTTCTTTGGCAGTCAGGCAACCACTGCAGGCCAATCCCCCAAACAGCACTCAGCTTAGGGATAGTCTCTTCCTCAGTTTCTCTGGTTCCTCTCCTCAGCAAAGGTGGTTTTTGTTTCCCAAAGTGATCTGATCTAAAATGCTGGGGTTTGGGCCCCCTCTTTTATACTCATTTTCCCTTTGTTCTCTGAAGGCAGAGAGGCCTTTGCCTAGTCCAAACCAGTTCTGGTCAGTCCTGGAGCACTTTGTTGACAAGACTCCTTCTTTCCTTTCACAGTGTAGGCCAGGGACATCAGACGCACCACAGGAGGTGGAGCCAGCATTGTGGAGGGAAGGCACAGCCCTATTCAGGTCCCAGGTGCAACTCCTCCCACCCATCTCCATGCAGATCTCTCTATTCAGCCCTGTGCTGACTCACCCTGTCTCCTGGAATCCCCCAGCCCCTGTCACTCACAAACCCAGACAAGGAATACACAACCTAGCAGAGGCAGGCTTGGATAGTTAGGCAAGAAAATACCTACTTTCTAAAAGTGGTATTTTCAAACACAGAATGTTAAAACCAACTTCACTAAAAGATGTATTTTATCATTCTGAGTTCAGGCATACTAAATTCGTTTTTCTACCATGTTCCCTGGGTCAGTTAGGATTATAAGATGTAATAATCAAACTGCCCATTCTGGCCTATGGGGAACAGGTAGCCTTGCAATAGTGAAAAACGAAAATGGCTGTAATTCACTATTAGGACATGCCACACACACCAGGGCATGTCCTACCTTATACTTACAATGCACCCTGCCCTTGGGCCTACCATAGGGGTGTCTGATATGAAGAAAAGGGAAGGTTTAGGGACTGGCAAGGAGGTGCACTTGCCCAGTCAGCATGGCAGTACCAGACTGCACACAGGCTCTGCAATGGCCGACCTGAGACACACTTTTACAGGCATTTGGTTTACAAGCCCTGGGCACACTCAGTGCACTGTACTAGGGTCTGACAAGTAAACCAAACCAACCAATCATGGAATCACTAATCCATATACTACTTTACCATAGGGAGCACTTGCACTGTGGCACTGAATAGCAGTGGCACAGTGCCCAAAGCATCTATAACCAGCAAAAACACATGAGGCAACAGCAAAAAATGGAAGGGAGACCCACGCCAACAGTGCCAGGTATAACAGGGGAAGTCGGAGTTCCTGGCGGCAGAGCTCCGGTACATATCCATATATACCAACAGCCCCGATTTTGGCAGTCTCCCACCTGAAATTGCATGTTTCAATATAAGCCAATGGGAGGAACTAGGTCTGGCCTCATCTGCTCTGGCGCCAAGCAGCAACATGTTTTATGTTGCGCTATAGGTCCTACAGCGCAACATAAAACGTATAACTGCTTGGCGCTACAGCAGAGCAGATGAGGAAAGAAATGCACTGTGTCTGCCCCGACTGCCCCCTCCCCGACATCCATCCATGCGGCCAGGCTCTAAATTTACAGAATATAAGTTAAAAAAAAATGAGCCTGGGCCTTACCTGGTAAACTGCCCGAGTTCACATAACACCGCACTTGATGTGCACAAGTCTCACTCCCGACAGCAACCTGCAGTGCTGTGCGTAAGCAACCATTAGGACTAGCGGCCGGCACTGCAGTAATTCATGTGTTTGAATCAGACTTCCTCGGCCGACAAACACGCAGTCAGACTCACAGTGTTCATAAAATGACGTCCACGACCACTCCGAGACTGACAGATTCACATGCGGGAAGCAGCCTCTCACACTACAGGTGTTGAGTCTGCGCAGACTCGATTCCTTGCCTTCCTGCCTGTCACATCCTTTCCCAACTCATCACAGGGTGGGGTCCCACACACGCCCTGTAACGAGTTGGGAAAGGGTGGAGTGACAATGCTGCCCACCCTCTGATTGACGTGAAGGCTTAGCGATACCTGTCTTGTATTCAAAACACCTGGGACTAACTTTACCTCTTCGCCATCAGGGGGTGGAGGCTGAGCCTTGAAGCTAGGTCTTTGCCGAGCTGATGACCTCACAGACTTCAGGGCTGTGAGGTTGTCAGCCCAGCAAACACTTAGGCTTCTTTGGGCCCGCCCGGGGAGCAAGCAAGCAGGCGCAGTGGCTTAGTCAAGTGACGGTGTCCACATGGTTATTGGACAATGCCGGTGTCGGTGAGTGGGGCAGACCATGCCCCATGTTCTACAATACAAAATTAAAACAAGTTTTTTTGTTTTTTAAAATTAACAAAATATGAGCGATGTTATTATATTATGGTATTATATTATTGCTGAATGTAACAGGGGCGGAGCCTCGACGCCCTTGGACAGAAACCGCCGCTGCCATGCTCTAAGGTATACGGATATAGCAAGTCAACAAGGAGCTCCATGACTACATAGAGGAATGAAGCCAAAGGTGGAATTTCTTTACAGTCATGGAACTCCGAGGCCACTTGCAATATCCTTTTAAAGTATGGCAGAGTGTATTTTATTCCTCAGAGTGCTGTCATACCATCATCCTTCTCACAAAAAGCTTGAATCCTTGGTGCCTTCCTTCTTCGTTTGAAAGAAATAGAAAGGTTACAGACATAAACAATAAAAGTAGAATCTGTAGTGCGAAATCAGAAACACAATTAGTTGCCACAATATATTAGAATCAGTTTAATGTAAATCAGATTAAAATAAGGCTGGAGTGCAGAATGAATAGTCACATGCAAAGAGATTTTTCCTTTCTTGTAGTGAATCATGGTGTACAAAAAATTAACATGCTGTATAAATATCTCCTTTCTCATGATCACTGTTTATTTTAGACAAACAAGTCATGAGAAGGATAAGCCATTTTTCATTGTTTAAACTGCAGCTTTTATGATACTCGGGGACCTGACTTTCACCTTGGCTGGAGGATCTGACAACAGATATTATGATATCACAACTCAAATGTAATAAGTTAGTATGGTTGAGCAGCTAGTGTTCATACTACAGGTGATTAGTGAAATCACAGCTCAACTGTAGTAAGGAAATTAAAGCTGGGCTTTTTTACAGGGATTACAGGCTCCCATTTATTATCATACTATTAGAACATTCCACAAACTGTGGGTACAATGTTTCATGGAATGTCCGAACCAAGGTGAAGGCCTCTACAGACATTATTAAGCCTCAAGCCACTCTATTTTCTTCAATGGAGTACCCAACATTCCAATCTTCTTCTTTTCAGCTAAACAAGTTTACATGCGTAAAGTCTTTAATTATTATTATGATTTATCCTGTCTGTACATGAAAACTATGGCAGCAGTTAGTTAATGCATTTTTACTATTATTATATCTACTTATATAAGAACCTTGTTTTCTTTATTTCTTGATGTATCACATTGTGCCTGTTGAGTTGTAATTCGCTCGAGCACATTTCCTTTTGTTAGTCTTTGAGTTTGATGAAACTTCCTAGAGGAAGAGCCAAGGATACGCCACAAATCCTTGGGCCCAAGTTTTTAATTTTTCCCTATTCTTCACTGTGCAGAAATCTCCGCCCCAACTGTGGAGTCTACCTATGGTAAAGTATAGGTAAACTTTTTACAAAATGTATTTAGCTCGAAAATAAATTTTAAAAATATTTTAATGTTCATTTTTAATTTAAAGTCATTTTAGAGATTTACTTTAAATGCGGAACACAATAAGACATGCTACAACACTATTGCATTAATTTTGAATTAAAACTTTAATTGATGGACCTATATTAAATGTAAATTATTTTTCTGAAGTTTAAGTTTAAAAATAAATTCTTACCTAAAGAAAAAAATGTTTTATGTGCATTAATAGTTATTAGAAGTGAGGTATAGAATTAATTAAAACGTATATAATATTTTTTAATTACAATGCTTTGTTACATCATTTTTTAAGTTCAAAATAGGGTACTAAAATATTTTGTAATTAAATAATAAATATGCACTATTTTTTTAAATATATTTTCAACATTAATTTGTATTTAATTATATTTGTAACTATTTTAAATAATTTAATTTAATTAAACATTATTTACCTATGGGGTTTTATTTTAAGTCTCTGCCTTTGATATTTTCTATTTGAGGTGTGGCAGTACTATTGGTTGGCCATTTTGAGTGCTGGATATACCACTGTTTTGTTTTGCTTGTATTGTAGTAACTTACACTCAGATGCCTTGATTTACAAACTGCACTTTGTAGTAAGTTTTGGAGTACTAAAGTAGTGATACAAAACTTACTACTTTGGGGCCGATTCCGATTCGGGCCGGAAATCTCTCCGACCGAGCCGGACCCGGAGAGATTTCCGACCGAATCGGACCCTAGCAGATCCGACCGAATGAGTACGATGCGCACGTATGCCATCGGACTCGATCGGTCGGACTCATTGAAGTCAATGGGAGCCTGTCGTACGACGCGTACACGGGCTCCCATTGACTCAATGGGCACGACGCTAACAAGGCGCCCCTACAGCGTGTTCGCATCGGTGCGGGTCGCACCATACATGCACGTGTAAGGGGGACCCATGGGTCCCCCCTGTGTGCGACTCGCGTGCCTATGCATCCAGGGGGGTCCGACACGGACCCCCAAAGTGTGGCTCCGACAGCTCCTTGGAGCCGGACTGCGCGAGTCGGTCGGAGCGGTCGCGATGCGCATCGTACTTACCCGGCCGGGGAACGTCTCCATTGCGCGGTGCGAGTCGTCAAGTCGGTCGGAGCGGTCGGGTCCTGCGAACGAGTCGGTCGGAGATTTCGCGAGCGCACGCATCGTACTCACTCGCCCGGACGCACGTACGATTCGGTCGGGAAATAGGGCTCCGAATCGGATCCGGTAAAGCCGAATCCGATTCGGAGCCCTACCAGCCGAGATCGGAATCGGCCCCAAAGTGTTATTCACAAACTGCACTTTTTAATAACTTACACTTTTGAGTAAGTGTAGTACTTTTCCATAGTCACAAAATGCACTTTTGTAGTAACTTACACTTTTGTAGTAACTTACACTTTTTAGTCAATCCCTACCGCAATTATTTTCTATGAGAGTGTGTTGCAGTGGAAGTGGGTGGCCATGTGTAGTGCTGGATTTACTACAAAAGTGTAAGTTACTACAAAACAGTAAGTTACTAAAAAAGTGCAGTATGTAAACACCGAAAAGTAGTACACTTACTCAAATGTGTAAACTTAATCAAAAGTGTAAGTTAGCTTTGTAAATCAGGCCCAAAGTTTGTGAATACTGAAAATAGCAAACTTACTCAAAAATGTAAACTTACTCAAACGCATAAGTTACATATGTGAATCAGGCACACAGACTGGGAGAACAACTGCTGTTGTTTCACTTTTTCATTTCAAGTAGTTTATCATGGTTGGGTCAATGTTTTTAAGGTTGGGTCTAGAAAACCAAATACTTTCCAACCCTTGAACTTTGTTCTTCCCACTGAATGTTGAGAGCTTTGGCAGCTGAATTTTCAGTAAAACACTTGTGTGCTCGACCACAAACAGTTTCACAAGCAATTTAAAGATGAGTGTGTGCTGAAACAACGTCATGAACCAATATGGAGGCCCACTGGGACGCAGAGACCAGTCATAGACTGCATTGATCTAAGACTATTAGTGTTCTTCTTGGATATTAACCACATTTGCAACCTAAACACTTTTGGAATTCAAAAAGAATTGCATAATTGTGATCATAAAAACGTGCATTACAATAAGCAGTCATTTGGAAAAGTAAAACACTGAAATAATGTGCACATCAAGAATAATTGTGACGATATGCAAAATGCAGGAAAACAAATATTCTTTGATTACATCATTGTTTTTCATATGCCTCTGTCTTAACGACTGCCCGTTTGACAGTTTTGTATCCCTTTTCAGTCTGAACACCTGACAAAGGTTTTAGCTGATCTGAAGTACACAGAAGTCTGGAAAAACAGAAAGTAAACATGCGTAAAAGAGCGTGTGACTCACAAAGGCAAAGATGTGCTTGCCTAAGGGTATGCCACATGTATGCATGTCAACTGGATGTCTGCATTCGTCTCTAGTGATTAATGTAGTCCATCACTGCATGATGTAGATTAAAGAGGAGGGATCTTCCGTGACTTTGACATTTGAATGAAAGGAAATTTGTAGAGTGTGTCCAAGTGCATTCAATGACAAGGAGGTTCACACATAAATTTATATTTTTGGGATGTTCACACATCTTTTGAAATGTACATGCCACACTGATCAGAGCTCCAAGTTACAACCGAATGGACCGTGCATACACTGTGGATAAATTAGTCATGTAGGGCCCGATTCACAAAACTAATCTGAGACAAAATCCTAACTTTACGACTTTCGGTATTCACAAAAGGCATTTAGGAGTAGTAAAGTTAGGATTCCTATCTTTACTACTCCTAAGCTGAGAAAAATCCTAACTTTACGACTTTCGGTATTCACAAAAGGCATTTAGGAGTAGCAAAGTTAGGATTCCTAACTTTACTAGTCCTAAACTGAGAAAAATCCTAACTTTACGACTTTCGGTATTCACAAAAGGCATTTAGGAGTAGTAAAATTAGGATTCCTAACTTTACTACTCCTAAATGCCTTTTGTGAATACCGAAAGTCATAAAGTTAGGATTTTGTCTCCGTTTAGGAGTAGTAAAGTTAGGTATCCTAACTTTACTACTCCTACATGCCTTTTGTGAATACCGAAAGTCGTAAAGTTAGGATTTTGTCTAAGATTACTTTTGTGAATCGGGCCCCTTGTGCTTTAATCTAGGTAGTGTTTACAGGATGTGTGTAGGAAAGGATGGCACTTATAATAAAAAATATATTTAGTGAAAATATTTACCACACGGAAGCAAGTTGGCAGTTGGTGAAATGATATACCCCAGCAAAATTACGGAAAGTTCATTCTGCAAGTTTTGGGAAATTGTGCAAAAAACATTGTGCAATTTATGAAGTTTGCAGATCGTGTTGTTAAAATATAAGAAAATAGTCTGCAAAATATTTTTTCACTTACTTTGCTGAAGCCTCTCCCTCCCACAAACTGGTGTTGTGAAGGAGAATATTCATGCAAAAATTAGTATTTAATTGAAGAACAATTCCAACTCTCAGAATTTCAATAAATTACAAAATAATTACTTCCATTTAATTACACCAGCAAAATATAATTTCACACACTCCTAGGCTGCACATGTATAGAAGTTGGGAAATTGGTATAGGATCCCACTACATGAGACTACCATACCATATACATGTGCATCATATGCATTAGGTACATTAGGAGTAATGTGAAAAGAAATGTACTTGAATATGCAACAGTGTGTAAAGTTATACATATGTGCATATGCATTCTGTAATCTAACCATTGTGTAATGTATGCATTTTTCCATGACCTTTGCGAATTTCATTGGCACAATAGACTTTAAACCAGGGATGCCCAACGAAGTCCAGGAGAGCTGGATGCATTCCAGTTTTCAGGTTAACCCCAGTGTTGTGAAGAAGTTCCAATTAAATTAATTGCTCTTATCTGACTTGTAACGACTGAAGATATGTGCATGGATTCAGACCCCCGGACCTATGTTGGACACCCATGCTTTAAAGGAGCCACCCACTGTAAAGAAAGAAAGGTTCTCATTACCTGGTCCTGTATCAGTAACAATCACCAACAACAGGCATTCTAGATTCTTGATTAATTTAATGATGTGAGGTAGGATTTTGAGATCTATTGTGATGTCATTTGCCGATATCCCCTTTAAACCAATATGAACTTTTCATTAACCCCTTTATGCATTTAAATGGTGCATGATACTGTTTTTATGTCGCACCTGCTAGACCGCGCAATTCGCTGTCTGTTGCGGGGCATATTGCGGCTTACCATGAGCATAAGGGGGCTTGGACCCTGCCCATTGCTTACTATTGATTGGCTCTCCTTGTCCTTGTCAATCTCATTTGCCTGCTTCTTATTTGAGCCCCAGCTTCTCAAATGTGTGTTTGTTCCTCTCTTGGAGCTTTGCCTCCTTACCATATGTGTGTGTGCCTGGTGTCTGTGCTCAAAGTTAGGGAATTACTTTTTTTCTTTTTGTGTAAGTACTCTCGAAGAGTGCATGCGTTTGAGCCGTCTCCATTATGCCCTTCCCTCTCACTCCTACCTGTGCCCATGTGCTTCTACCCTGACCTTCTTCCCCTATGTTGCTTCCTTGTCCCTCAGTCCCCTCCGTTTTGCTTCTATGTTTTACGACCTCCCCTTGTTTGTTCTGTGTCCTGCCTTCGTACCTGTGTTGCTTACCTTTCCTTCCCTGGTATGCTACTGAACCCTCCTCCCCTTTGGTTCGCCCCCGTTGCATCCACCCCCGATTCCTACCACTTCTCCATCTGCTTTAACAAAATTTAAAAATGCTTTTGCTCATTTTGTTTTGTTATTAGTTATCGATCCGAGTCAGACTGGTAACTAACTACAAAACAAGCATTGGCAAAGCCAATAGGTCTCGCCTATGCAGGAGTTACTGGCTTTGCCAATGTGTTTTAGCCACGTTATACACCAGCGTGGCTGCTGTTCAGCCTGGCTAAAAGTTAGTGGCATAGACGAGAGTTGCATAGAGTGTTGTAGAGTAGAATGGCAAAGAGTGGAGTAGAGAGTGGTAGAGGGGAGTGGCAGAGAGTGTTGTGTATTGGAGAGGCATAGTGTGGCATACACTGGAGTGGCATAGACTAGAATGGACTGGTGTAGAGTGCATTGGCGTAGGAATGTTATAGAGTATAGTGGTATAGAGTGCAGTGACAATGAATTCAGCGGCATACAATGCAGTCATAATATGCAGTGGCCTAGATTAGATTGGTGCATAGTAGAGGCTGTGGTGCAGAGTGGAGTAGCACCTTGAGACACTCACGGGTGAGTAGCCGCGCTGTATAAACTTCTGATTGATTGATTTTTGTGCAGAGTAGAGTAGCGTAGAGTTCAGTGGCGTAGAGCACAGTGCTGCAGAGTAGAGTGCAGTGGCTTAGAGTGCAGTGACATAGATTGCAGTTGTGTAGAATGCAGTGGTTAAGAGTAGAGTGGCATAGAGTGCAGTGACGCAGAGTGGAGTAGAATGGCGTAGAGAGCAGTTACATAGAGTAGATTGTTTCACAGTAGAGTGAAGTGGCACAGAGTGGAGTGGTGCAGGGTAGAGTGCAGTTGTGTAGAGTGGAATAGAGTGGAATGGCGTAGAGTAAAGTGGTGTAGAGTGCAGTGGCATAGAGTGCAGTGGTGCAGAATTGATTAGAGTGGTGTACAGTGGACTGGCGTAAAATGCAGGGGAATAGAGTTGAGTGTTACAGGGTGAAGTGCTTTGGCATAGAGTGTATTGGCATAGAGTGCAGTAGCGTAGAGTGCAGTGTTGCAGAGTGGCGTAGAGTACAGTGGCATGGAGTGGAGCTGTGCAGAGTAGATTGGTGTGGCCTACACTGGAGTGGTGTAGAGTGCAGTGGCAAAGAGTGCAGTGGTGTAGAGTAGAGTGGGTAAGAGGGCATTGGCATAGAGTAGAGTAGTACAGGGTAGAGTAGAGCGGCATAGCGTGAAATGGCATAGAGTGCAGTGGCGTAGAGTGGAGTGGTGCTGAGTGCAATGGCGTAGAGTGGTGTAAAGTGTAGTGGTGCAGAGTAGAGTGCAGTGGTGTGGAGTGGTGCAGAGTAGAGTGGAGTGGCATAGAACGGAGTATGCATAGTGTGTTAGCACACTACCATTACAGACAACACATTTCCAATTGAAATGACCATTGCATTTGCACAGACATACAGTTTTACTAATAAAACTACACAGCGCACAAACGATAATGTGTGGAAATTGCATCACCTAGTGTATTGATTTGTTTTGATCTTATTAAAATATTTGTTTCTAACACACTTCAGAAATTACAAAAAATGTGGTTCATTTGTGTTCCTAATTCTGATATATTCTGAAATACTTACACAGTTCATTTAAATGTTGTTGTGTGCTAGAAAAAACCTTTCCTACCCCCAGTATCTAGCAAGATTATCAAATAAATCCTGTCACTTTGTAGTCAGAGAAAGTAAAGTAAACAAACGTCCTGAAGACAGCCACTAACATGTGACCTCAGTCTTTGAATGCACAGCAAATGTGACAAGATATGAACAAGATTTAAATGCCTGTTTACAGAAAAGGAGTTAGTGGAAGTATACAGTAAAAACCGTTTAGGCAAAAGGAGGGACAGACTGAACCTGGAGAGCCTAAAGCAAATAAAGCCAGCAAATAGCCAGAAAATGTGAGGTTACAAACCTCAAAGCCAATGGTAATCAACGGGTGGAATGCATTCCTAGGTGAACTTTCTGAAAGTCCCCAAGATGTGTTTAGCAAACCATGTTGTCGGGTAGGCTGTGACCTAAAAAGCGTGAAGCCTCATTTTGTCGGATCGTACATGCGTAGTGCGCAAAACGTTTTTTTAATTTTACTTTAGCCATGCCGCACAGCATTGAGGATGCAGTGCAGCGTGGCTAAACACTGACAAAGACTATAGTCACAAAGGCGAGACCTATTGGCTTTGCGATTGCCAGCTGTGAGTTGATGGTACTGCACACTTCATAGGTGCTGTACTCTCCTTCGGTAATTCCATTATTCTGCGGAGTGAGCGTATCCTGTGATAGCCCTAACACCATTACCATTGAACGCCACCAGCCACCTTTCCGGTCAACCTTTGCAGAAGCCTTCTCCCAGCATGCCGCACGGCAGCGCGCGGATCTCTGCAGGGCTCTTTCATTTGTTCTCCCTCAGCCCATTGATTACGAACGCCACAGACTTCCGGCCGCGTCCCCCAGTCATATACGTTTTCTTCCTCAGGGATCTTAATCAGAAGAAGTAATGGCCTTTCGCTTTTCTCATTAGCAAAATGGAAACACACCATACCCAATCCATTAGCCATGCTCCCTTGTACTAACAGCTCGGGGAAACGTGGCCGCGCCCCAAGGGACGCGGATTCACGACGACTTAAGGTATTTCCACGAGAAGTGAGGCCGCGCCTCGGCCTCGCGCAGGAATCTTTCAACCCTAAGCTCGTCGAGTGTTGTTGTGAGACTCCTGACTCACAGGCCTTAAGAGGCTTATTGATAACTCGGGCAAAAGGGAAAACACTTTAAACTTTAGACGGGGGTTAAACTTTAAACATCTGATTTTTCTACGGCAGCCCTTTCAGTCCTAAAATCTGTCATGTGTTTGTTTATTTTGCACTGAGATTTCTCGACATTTTTATTTCCGATTTAGACAAATACATACACAAATTCATATAAGTGTTTTTTGCATATGTGCTTGCCATCATTGGGTTGGAAGTAAACATTAATGTATGATAATTGAGTGATGCGATTGGTCATGGTGCTAATCTGCCTGAAGTTTGAAACTGGTGGCTCTGGGCTGCGGATTGGCCAATGTGAAGTGACGTATGCTAATGAGTGAGGAGCAGGGTACACTCATCTCAATTACCTCAGCATCATTTACTTAAATGTTACAATTGAAGTGATAGCAATTGAGGACATGTCTGGTTTATCTGCAGAATGTTTCATAGACACAAAACATATACTTCATACTATGCTTTTAGTGCATTAATTATGCTTATATTTAGATACAAACAGGCTGCAATATACACACATCTCTCTCTCTCTCTCTATATATATATATATATATCTATATATATACACATATGTATACTCATATACACTGTGCACGTACACACGCTAATACACAGACACATAGCATATACTTTGTAAGACCATTCACATACAAACTCTTTACTTATACACACACACTTGGTATTTGTACATGTGATCTTTTTTCACAGACTTCAGGTACACACTCATACACCCCGTATAACACCACACGCACTCTTTATATATGCATAGTTTACAACAAGACACAGCCATGCACTGATTTCGCACATGCACGATGTATGTACTCAAGAATCTATAAATACTTGTGCATGTAATATGTACCAAAACTCCCATACAGGGTTCCTGGAACTCCTGAGTCATGGCTTCAGTAGTGTTGACAGGAGGCTGTGATGGGGTCACTGGATGGATTCTGTTTGGTCAATAGTAATTTTGAAGCAGCTCTTTAAGGACAGGAACACCCAAGATGTTAATGGAAACGAGGGTGAACGTGTGAATGGCCTTTCTTCTTAATACACACATTTCATCGACATACGTGCTGGGACACTTAGAGCCTGATTCACAAAAAAGTATAAAAGTACATTCAGAGATTTCCCCTCCTGCTTGAGCATACATTCGAGTTTTCCTGGACTTTCTAAAGCTTGTCAAGGCTCTTCCTGGAAATCTGTGGCAGTCATGGGTTTCCTGGCATCCTGCTGCGAAGATCATATAATTTTCCCGTGCAACAGCATTTCCCCAATGCAGAATTGTGTGCATCGTCCAAATCCACCTTGTAGAAAGGCTGTGCTGCTATGCACGAGAAAATTATAAATTTTTTTCTCTAAAGGAAAAAAAAATCCCCATTGAGAAGCACACCACCGTGAAAGTTTGAGGTACTATGTACCTCTTCCCACTGTGGAAATATATTTAATTTACTCAAAAGTGTAAGTGAGTATAACTGATCTAAATCTTTAATCATTTCCACGGTGAGAAAAGGTGATAGATTGGTGAATGCTCACATACTAACACCATTGTGAGGTTCCAGAAACTTTTTAAGGCAAACTCCGCCATGAATTGCCCCTTCACTACACATTGCTTGAGATTTACGCCTGTGCAATATTATGTGAGTGTGGGGTAATATTATGTACGGGTAAATTGATTTGGGTCCTAAGATCACCTTTTGTGAATGCATTGCAGGCATATGATCAAGGTATTTGTAGACGTAACGTAATTTTGAGTGTGCAAATGCCTTTATATGAATGCTTGATGTATACTTGTATGTCATGTTCCCACTCCCAGGGGAAAGGAATCCCTGAAGTAAAGTGTGCACTCTGGCGCCTGAGACCGCCCTGAGCGAGCATCATTGTTAGAATTTTTGGTCCCCTCTGAAGTCTTGCGTGTCATAGTGGACCATAAATAATGCTACAGTATTCCGATATATATAGCTAGCATTTGAATTCATTGTCAATATATCCAGTGGGGAAATCACTCTATCCAGTGGGGGAAGCAACTCTGTAAAAACTTTCTCAGTAATTGCCCTATTTCATTTTCCAGTTAAGTTTTTCTTTTCCATAGATGTCTTTTTTGCATCACAACATCTCAACGCCATCACCCTGGCATCTCAAAGTATTGCTTCCATCCCACCTCTATGCTGGTTGGAACCTATATCAAGACGTTCACATCATCAGTCATCTGTGCATATGAGGCTAGCTACTCTAAAAATCTGCAATTGGTGTGAGATATAGATAGGACTTGACACGAAATCCAAGATGGCTCCTGTAAGCAACCATGGCAAAGGAGCTAGGGAAGCATCCTCACTGTGCAACGCCCACTCACTGCCTCTGGTAGAGCTTTCACTTATGGTCAAGATTGTACAATAAAAGGATAATATTATGCATGAGCGAATCTCCACACAGGTGTAAATTTGGGGTTTGTGAACTGCAAGAGTGAATTTGGACTCATGAAACAAAGCATTTGCACGTGCAGCTTGAGTTTCACACTCAGAGGTGCTAGTTTTTAAGTGTGCAAAATGTTTTGTGAATTGAGCCCTTAGAATCTAAGACCAGTGACTGAGCCTTCTGGCTCACTCCTAAAAGAGCACAATGACACACTTGGAGGCCTTCTGAAGGTGCTGTGAATTGTTCTGGGCAGAATGTGTCCACCATGTTGAACCAACCCCTCCCTACTCATGGCATTCCGCGGACGTTTGCGGCATTTGTCACTGGCGCCTGTGCCCACATTGCCACTTCCAAGCCATCTGGTAGCCAAACCCTGCCAGAGGAGTGGAGAGAGCATATCTCTGATCGTAGAATGGCTGGTGTGGAGATCAGTACTGCACCACACATGCTTAGGTATTACTTGCCCAGAGTGGACCCGATTTATACAAATGTTGGGACTCAGAAAGCTCGTTTCTAGTCCACGTCCAACTAGGCAAAAACTTCCTCTACATTGATTGTGCCCTTTACGTCTTACAACTTTGACTTCCATCTCATTTCTGTGATAGTCTTTACCAGGTGTAGGGCGTTTTAAAAAAAATGTGGCCAAATTTTAAGATCTATAGCACATATGTTATTTTATGTGGCAGAACACCCACATCCACGTACACAACATGCATTCTTAAAACGTACTCCAATTTGTGATTCCTAATGTAGGCAGTGTACACGAGGGTATGAAGATCTAATGTAATAACTGAACTGGGCAAGCGCACCCTGGGGCAGATTTACAAGCCCCTTGCGCCACTTTTGCGTCATTTTTAACATGGGAAAAGTGACGTACGGGTAGCGCAAGGCGCTTGTAAATAAGCCCCCCTGTACGTAACAGAGGTGCGCCATTAGTTGCGTCACGGGCAAGGGCAACTTTGAGGTGGCCGATGGTTTGACCCTCGCGAGATTGGAGTGATGTCAGTACAATGTACCACAGATCGGGGGGGGGGGTGCTTTTAAGCAGCGGCACATGACCAAGCTCGGAGCAATTCCTTGTGGACTGGTGTACCGGCGGCAGGAGCCGCATTTCGAAAAGCACACCCACCTACCCTCTCCTACACCAAAGCAGAATGGCAGAATTATTATGCAGAAGAGAACATGGGCTACACAAAATTTGGACTGGATTGCGGATTTTTGTTACCTTGTTGGGGTGTATTGATCTTTTGGGGCACGGGGCTGGCAGGAGGGGGGACTGACCTGCTGGTGGCCCTGGACCTTTCTGCCCTACACTGAATTGCCTGGGTTTGATGACTGGAGGGGACTTCGCCTGGTGATGGGTGCCCCGGCAGGGACGGATTCTTATGCGGTGCCCTTGTGTTGTGCATTTAGGGTCAAACTGCGAGTATTTCACATCTCTCTGTGAGACAGAGGGGAAGCTTGCGTTCAATATATGTTTATGACATGTTTTCTCAGGTACCCTGGGGAGGGGGATGTATATTGCTGGCTCCACGTGCTTGCCCCTGCAGGGGATGTATATATTGAAGGAATTGGTTCGACATGATTGTATTTTGAGGGCAAATGTGCCTTGTACAATGTAGCAGACACTTGCTATACAGCCGGTAGGTTGTTTTACCTTTTCTTCTTCCGCTATAATTACATCTAACCTCTACCTAACTGCAACTTTCATTCCTGCTTGAAATTGCTTGTGTGTTAAAGAGCTATGCCTTGATAGAACCACATAATGGGTGCCTACCTCTCTCTCTCTCCTTGTGGGGTTGGAGGGGGTGGAGGATGATGCTGTCCAAGTTTGTTGCATGGCGACTTGCACATTGTGAGTGCTCCATACGTGAGGTGTATCCCATCTGTAAGGTAGCGCTCGAGTCCACGAGTGCTGGTAATGCTAGATTTCCCTAAAAATATTTAAATAAGTTAAGTTTAGCCTGGCTTGGGAACATTGTGGAATTGAGCTGCTAATTAACAATGCAGTTGTTTCTGCATTTTACATATAATTTACATTCGCCACATTACTAGACCAAATGAATTGCCTTCCAACATTTTCTGTGTAAATTATTTGCCCTAGAAGTGTCAGAAGCGCATTTCTAAATGTTTATGAAAGTTCAAAATGTTGCATTTTTTAGTGACAATCTAATCTGCATTGCATTTCCTTGCCCATTATCCTGACCAGCTTTTGAAAGAACTCTGCTATGTTGTAGTTTGAATGTACAACTTTTTGGTATTTATATTGTAAAAATGTGTTGTAACATTTTCACAAATTGCACTTGTAAAACATGTCGCCGACATAACCACATAAAACAGAGTACTCTGTACACTATAAGTTGCGGAAATGTTTCAGTTCCATTTAGCACAGGGAAATTGTACATATTGCATAACACAGTGCAAAAGGTGAAACACAAGAACCTTTTTACAAAAATGAGTACGTTAGCGCCACCTGGTGTACTGACTGTTATCTAGTGTCAACGGATGCCAGTGACTCAGACTGGCAACAAAAAAGAGCATTCTCACGTGTCATCCATCCTGTTCCTCAAATTAACCTGCTGGTGACAGCCACTTTTCTCTTGCAACAAGCCGCCTGGAAGTCCCATTTCTCCACTACTGATAGAACGGAAAATGAGCAACTAGCTACAGATTTCACATATCTACATCTTGTTTGTCAGGTTTGCCGTGCTATTTGAGGCCATGAGACTTGCAACACGCATTGTGGACCACACAGCGTCTGTTGTGTTTGAGAGAAACGTTTGAGGAAATTCAGTAGCATTTGCATCGAAATAAAAACTGTAATTTTCATTCTTATCGTAAGAAAAATGAAATTTCTATGCAGCCTTTATTGTTCAGCACATGTTGTTCTCATTGTACTAAGGGTATGTGACAGGGCATCCTTCACTGTTTCCTCTGTCACACCTTGTTAATAGACATGCGCCCGCTGGCTTAGGGGAGGTTGTGATCTAGGAAGCAGTTCATCTAGAATGACAGTGTTCATACCTTCACTAAATGGAAAATCTAGATTTCATTAACGACAAAAAGGTGTGAACTATCTGCATATCTCTAGGTTGCCTTTCTTGACCAGTGGCAAGCATTGATTTGAACAAGAATAATGGGTCTTAGCAAAAGTAAGCGAAAGACTTTAAACTCTCTTTCTGTGCTAAAAAAACCAACACAAATAACAATTTTCGAGCACATGTTCACCCTAGCACCCTAGAGGCAACTTGGCACTAAAGAGCATATGTTTAGTGTTACTAAACTCAATGGTAGTCATTTTATCGACCTTATAAGGATGAAAAGCAGAGTGCAAACACTAGAATGAGGTCAAACAGACCCCTAGAGTATATGGCCTAGTTCAATGAGCCACCAGACCCAGCAATCTAATCACAAATTTGATAGACAGTAGGTCTAAAAAGTGTTATACTGTAACTTTCTGTGAATTAGTTCATACAAACCATTGTCACCAAAACGTTTAGCTGACACTGAGTAAACCCCATGCGACTGGAACAAACCAATTCACAACATAAGAGGCACTAATAGAAAAAAGAAAAATCCTAAACAGTTTCAGTATAAGGGCGTTTGCTACAGTATCAAACTCAGCAGAAGAATCTTAACATAAGTAATGGTTTTGAAAAATATCACCTGGAACATTATTGTTCATGAGTGAGTGAGTGAGTGATACATTTATAAAGCGCAACTATTGCAGAGGCGTCTTGGCGCTGAGCTGTAATGAGAGTGGTAACTGGTATGTGGTGGGCAGAAATTAGGTTGATGTAGTTGGAACAGCCAGGTTTTGATAATTCTCCTGAACAGAACTCTGTTAGGTTGTAGCCTGATTGAGATCGGCATGTGTTCCAAAGTTTGGCTGCCCCGTAGGAGAGGGTTCTTTCCCCCCCATCTAGCTCTATGGATTTTTGGGACCTGAACTAGTCCTTTATTGGCCGACCTAAGTTCACGACGCAGGATATGCCAGCGAAATAGTTGCTGAAGGTCCGGAGACCCTCCTCCATACAGTGCCTTGTGCACAAACCAAAGCGCTTTGAATTCGATGCGCTTCTGGACCGGGAGCCAATGGAGTTCCCTAAGACTGTTGGAGATGGGGTGGTATTTAGGGATGTCTAGAAGCAGCCGAGCCGCAGCATTTTGCAAGGCTTGAAGTTTCAACATTTTACCTTTGTCAATGCCTAGAAATAGCACATTGCAATAATCGATTCTGCAAAGGATCAGTGCTACTACCACCGTTTTGCGAAGGCCTTGAGGAATGAAGGGTAAGACCTTACGCACAATCTTTACGAGGAAGTAGCATGAGGAGGTCAGGGAATTACACTGGCCAGCAAAGTTTAGTTGATCATCGAACAGAATACTTAGGTTTCTTGTCTTCCTAGTGGCTACAGGGCATCGCCCGGCATTCGCTGGCCACCATGAGTGACTCCAAATGGAAGGGCCTTTTCCAAATTCCACCACCTCCGTTTTTTCTGTGTTCAGTTTAAGGAAGTTGGAATGCATCCATTCAATGATATGTTTCATACAATTGTGGAACCTTTTCGCCACTGTTTCCACATTAGAGGATATAGATATCACTATCTGTGTATCATTGGCGTACAAGATCAGAGCAAAGCCATGTGCTTTGATCAGTCTAGCCAGAGGAGTCACGTAAATATTAAACAGGGTCGGTGATAAGGCTGACCCCTGCGGGACTCCACATGGAAGGAAAAAGGCCTCAGAAGTCAGGTTACCCCAACACAACCTCTGTTCCCTGCCAGAGAGAAATGAGGTAAGTAGGGCCAGGGCCATCCGCCCCACTCCTAGACTCTCCAGTCTGCGTATTAATACTTGGTGGTTGACAGTATCAAACTCTGCTGAGAGATCCAGTAAGATGAGGATGGCTCTCCCCCCACTATCAACTTGTTTGCAGATCTCCTCAGTGGCCAAGGCCAGAGCTGACTCCGTAGAGTGACATGATCTAAAACCGTGTTGGGCGGATTCAAGGAGATCGTTGGATTCCAAGTAGCTGGTTAGCTGCTGATTGATAGATTTTTCTAAGATTTTTGCAGCCAGCGGTAAACACGATATTGGTCGATAGTTGTTTGCTTCAGTGGGATCTAAGGAGGATTTCTTCAATATGGGTCGTATGGATGCTTTCTTCCATGATGAGGGGAAGGAGCCTGATAGACATGCATTATTTATGCGAGGGGTCAAGTATGTGCTTGCCCTGTCTGCAACCATATGGAGAATGTGAGGGGGACAGGGATCCGCCAGGGAGCCCGATTTCGTTATTTTTATCAGTTTGCTTACAGTCTCATGCATTGGCGGCGAGAAAACTGATAATCGACATGAGTGGGCTAGTACACATCTCTTTATATTTAACATACCTGAGATTGTCCAGTCGCTCATGCTGTGAAAATGTGTGTTTGTATGTCAGGACAAGAGTCCTGTTTCAGCTCTCGCCCCTGTTCAGAGCTCTGTTGCTTCACAGGGAGGGTCACAATATACAGGTACCAGTTCATCCATCCTTCCAAGTTTAAAGCGTAACACCATCAGCCTAACCCTTCAAACTTACACCCAACAGAGATACACCTGCATTCACCCCACTGACCACTCAACTCATCCAACCGAAGCAGACTCCGGCCCGTGTTGGAAACCTGAGAACCACCTGTAAGTCACCCCCAGACTATGAAAAGGGCTGCTTTCTCATAAAGGTTGTAGATTGTGCACAGCACAAATGTCCCGTGGGGCCATACTAGAGACATGGTGGCCTCTTCCAGAGATCTGGGTGGGCTCTGCGTGAAGATCTAGGTGGACTCTACAAGAAGATCTGGGTGGTCTCTACAAAAAGATCTGGGTACACTTTACAAGAAGATCTGGGTGGACTGTACAAGAGATCTGGGTGGACTCTACAAGAGATCTGGGTGGGCTCTACAAGAGATCTGGGTGGGCTCTACAATAGATCTGGGTGGACTGTACAAGAGTCTATGTGGACTGTACAAGAGAGCTCGGTGGACTCTGCAAGAGATCTGGGTGGGCTCACATGAGAAAGGGAGAAGGGCAAACGTGTTCTGTCAGACAGGATTGATTTAACTCATCTAACTGTCCCACCCTCCAGTCATATTGCATCCCATTTGTGTAGCAGGGTGGTACGATTGTCGGTGTTGGTGTTAAGTGCAACACTTATGCAGGATGTGATCGGCAATTCAACTTTCACTCACCCTGCATAGAATTAACACCCAAGCCATGTTTTTGTTCCTATGGAACCAACATGACACCAACCAAGATGTCAAAATCTGGAATGTGGACAACAAGCACAACGCTGCACACAGTTGAATACCAGTCATCCCCTGTATAAATCATGTCTGTGATAAGATATCACATTAGGTTAGTGAATGTGCTCTCAGAGTCTATGTTGTTACCTGCAAGCCAGCCACAGTTGCAATTTGTGAATCACTTAGTGTTTCATTCTTTTAAGGTCACTAAAGAGAGCACAGTTGAGTATGGCAGTAGTCCCGCCTGATAATCATACCATTACAAAGCCTTATGAATGTGGCAGCAAGTGCTATATACAACACAGGTTGTAAATGGCAGCCGTTGGTTGCTTTCCTTTGATATTTGTATTATTATGATTTTCAAATATTTTTCCTTCCATATCCCATAATTCTGGTATAGCTTTTAATATTTTTGCATTTATCCATTTATAGATTTTTTTCTAGAGCCATCATTCACTGAAGGTACCTGGGTGCAGGGAAACCCCCATGGACCATTAGATAGGGAAGTGGGGTTAACACAGCAAACAATTCACAATGCAAGTCTTTGTTTGAAACAAATGAATGGTCAGGAGGTGCAAAGCATCAAACCTCAGAGGGGGGCACTCTTGGTGGAACTGTAAGACTGGCCCAGTTGAGTGAAAAAAAAAAAACACAAGACCTGAATTGCATGCATTGTTATACTTGGGGATAGTTGATAAAGTGACGGACCACCAAACCATGATAGAAGTAGTGAAGATCACCCAGAAATATAAGAGCCATATTCTGCAGCCAAGGCTGCTTCAAGGCTAGTGTGGCGGGTTTCCTGCGGTACATACCAGTTCCACAGTCCTGGAGCAAGCAGAAATAATCCCACACCACAGAGACAGTGAAAAAGTTACAATATTTGAACACTGGGCATAGGCCTTCTGGGTGCCTATGATGAGGCCTGCTGGTGATTGGCTCTTCTGTTGCATCACTGATTTCAGGCATCCATTGATATTGTCACGTTCAGGCTGGTTAGATCGTGAACTCAAATCAATCTGATTCCATTAATCTGTACATCCCCTCCCTGTTCATGGATATTATGTATTGGTGACCTCACCTTGCTTTAAGAGTATGAGTGCCTTCAGGGATTAGATTGACCAGTGTTCTGAACTCTTACATGTTGGATTGAGTGTAGAGTTCTTGTGGCACTCAATTTCAGGTGGTGGTGGCAGGTGTCTTCAGGATGACCCCCCACAATGAGTGGGCTGCTTGGTGCGCTAAAGTACTCATAATCTTCATGCATGCTACACTCTATTATAGAAACTTCTGAACTATCCCAACTTCTAGTCCCTACTTCTGAACTGCACAACAAGTGTGTGCTCCACATTACCAGGTCTCGTGTCCACTGATCTCAATTTTCATAGATATCTTCTTCATAGTCTGTTGTTGTTTAGGGTCCCACACATCCATGACCTTCTTCTAGTCGAGCAGGTGCACGGTTCGCAGCCTTGGAAGACACGAGATCTCTGTTTTCCGTTTGCGTCTATCACGACACGGGTAGCCTGGCAGATAGGAAGTCATCCTTGTCTTTAATTAGGTGGTTTGATTGTCTTACCAAGGCCATAATGTTCTAGAATTTAGAAGCCACATATGTAAAGAAAGTGATGAGTTCTGTTTTCAGCATCTTGCCGAAACCATCTTGGCTTGTACCAGAAGTTGTAACATTCTTTCCCTAGATTGGGACCCCATCCCTCTTGCATAAGCCCCAAAATTACCGTTTTTAGATCATTGTGCTCTGGGATCCCCCAGCTCTTTTATTGCTGCAAGAACTTCCTCCTATTGTCCTGCTACAATTGGACAAGTCCGCCAGATATATTTTGGGTACCTATTTCCTCCAACAGTTGTCTGATGTTCTGGGAAACATCTTATTTAATTTGTCCAAGGTCCGGTACAAGCCTGTCCTCAAGTTTATCAAGGACTTCTCTATGTTGGACTGATTGATTAGGCCTAGTGATTTTTCTCCATAATCCCCCAGTTATGTCGTCCCATTTGGTCGTGTCTCTCCATTTTAGTATCTAATGGAGCTGTCACGAGTTGATACACAGTTGAAATCTGGCCTTTTGTACTATTAAGGAGTTTAATCATCTTCTCACTTTGAGTTACCTGTCTAGTTGCAGGTGTTTTAATTACAGGTTGCAAGCAGGTCCGGCTTGGAGGTGCGACTGGTGCAGCTACACCTAGCACCAGGCTCGATGGGGGTCACTGTGTTTAGAAATATCATACAGGATTAAATGCATTGCTGGAGAGTTCCGTATATGTTCAGCAGGTTTCCTGCCACAATAAAAATGTAAAGATAACTCTTGGGATTAACGTTCCTGCTGGTGAGAGATCAGAGTTTTGTCTAGAGGCAGTTTGGACTCATCATAAAGTAGCACAGAAGGTTAGTACACCTGCTGCAAAGAATGTGTACCATACAGATCACAGAACTGTATTTTATGTTGATATCTCAGTGGGTTACTGCTTTGGTCACAGAGATCCTTTTATTACTTGCAGTTCATAAATTTGCAATCGTAATAAAGCACAGTGACCTATGAGCTGTCATGAAAGAGCTGCATGCAAACTGCATGGTATAGGTTAGAACGTTACTTTTTCCCCCCAGTCGTTCATTTTCCTAATGTTGTTAAAAAAGTGTTGGTTTAGATAGAAATTAATTTTTATGATTAAAGTTAACCCCACTGTGATATGTTTTAAATCCTAAGTTTGTGCTTTTACAGACCAAACACTCTTAAAATATAGCGGCATATTTACAAGGGAATGGCGGAGCATGGCGGTAAGTACAAAATGCTAACGTCACGCTCCGCCATTCCGAGCCGTAATTACAAAGATACGGCGCATCCGTGCATTTTCCCTATCACTGATGCTAAATTAAACTGCCAGCGGCAACGCAGGCACCCTTGCACAATTGTGCAAGGGTGCCTGCGTTTAGGGAATGATTGTTTATGTGCAGGAAAGTGTCCCTTCCTACACATAAACAATCACAAATGGCGAATTGAAACTTCTATGTGTGCTGCATTGTGCAGCACACATAGTAGTTGCAAATTGTCATTTTTTTAATGATTGTTTATGTGCAGGAAGGGACCCCTTCCTGCACATAAACAATCATTCATGGCGTTGTGCTGTTTCTATGTGTGCTGCACACATAAAAACAGCAAAACCAAGGAGAAATAAAGCATTTCTCCTGGTTTCGTCATGTTAAGACCAGGTTTTCCCTGGTCTTAATTTTGGCTCTGCCTCCTATTTACGCCACCCTTGTAAATAGGGGGCAGCGTTAAAATCAATGGGTGTTGTGATGGAACACCCACCGCATCACCCATTGCCCACCCCATTCATGCTAAGTGTAGCGTGAAAGGGTGCCTTATTTACAAGGCGGCGTTAAGCCATGTTAAGTGGCTGAACGCCGCCTTGTAAATAAGGCGAAGCCCCTATCGCCACAGGAACATTTTAAAAAGTGAAGTTCCTGTGGCAATGGGGGCTTGTAAATATGGCCGATACTGCCTACTACTATGGACGACATGTGATTCCTACACCTTGCAATCCTCATTGCCTTATGTAACATTCCCTATAGAGTGATTTACACAATATAGTTCATTGTGTCTATATAATTTGTATGTGGTTCAAAGTGCTCTGACACACTACACTTGCGTTTGTTGCACTATAAAGCAAATGGAATGCATGTGAGAAAGGGGCTATGGAGAGATGCCTTCACTGTTGGAGGGTGGTAGTTAGGGAATCTTTGAAGAAGAAAGTCATGGGGGAAGGACACCAAAATAAATTGCCGCACTGGATGCTACCAGCGCTAAAGCTGGCCCTAGTTGCAAGACTTGTTGCCTGAGTTCGAGACCTATGTTAGATGTTGTGCTGTAGTTACTGAGTCCCACACTTCTTTGAAGAAGAAGGTCATGGGGGAAGGACACCAAAATAAATTGCCGCACTGGGTGCTACCAGCGCTAAAGCCGGCCCTAGTTGCAAGACTTGTTGCCTGAGTTCGAGACCTATGTTAGATGTTGTGCTGTAGTTACTGAGTCCCACACTTCAAGGAGAGTGCTAGCATTCTGGCTGTAGTACAGTCTTAGGGGGGTACTTATTTTGTCTACGCATGTCACGCATCACAAGGTTTTGCCCACCACTGCCTGGTCCAGAAGGGGCCAATGTTTACAGTATTGTTTTTGGTGCCACACTCCCAGTATTCTTAGTTGGGGGGGCAGGGTCTTGAAGTCCTTGACCCCAAGGAAACTGCTTGGGAACTTTAAGTAGTTTTATAGATTGCCTTGACTGTTTGTCCTGCCAAACAAGATCTCTTAAGGCTCTTTGAAGGGATACAGAGGTTTCTATCCAGATTCAGAGCAGGATGGCATAGAAAGCATAGAACAACTTGGACATAAGGTTAACGTTAAGCTCTGTGATCCCACACACCCAACCCGGCGGTGAATGCTTGCTTCGACCTCCACTGGTCTCCTTTTATTTCGTTGATGACTTGAGGTATCTAGTTTAATAAAGTTTACACATTCATGGGGTAAATATTCACCTTTAGTTATTTCACTGAGTTTTCAGACATTTTTCATATGGATGAGGAGTTTAGAATAAATATTTTTGCCCACGATATTACGGCTCTAACAATAATCGCTATAGGATATTGAAGACCCACACCGCCCCGGATCACAGTTTTGATCACTTCCCTGATGATTGAGTCACGTAAAAAGTGTCACTCGAGCAGCCTTCCCATATCTCTCAGGAAAGTAGCAAAATTAAGTAGGTCAACCATGATGAGGCATAGTCCGAAATCATGACAGTCCCGCAAGACTTTTAGAAAGATTCACCCTGTCTTTTCTGGAGTATGAGTGGTCGACCTGTGAGTAAAATGAATCTTCTTTTTCCGCGAACCCCAATTTCTGTTGGGTGCTTTGTGTGTGATGGAGATGAGCATGATCTTGGTGACCCATGCTTTGGATTGCATGTGGGTGCAGGGGCTCAGGAAAGAGGGAAAGTGCACGTTCTGGTCTTGGTATTGGCGATGGCGTCACTTGAGGACGTAACAAGGCACAATGATGTAAGAACTTGGTTTTAGAATCTTACTCAACACAGATTAAGAATCCCAGAAGAGCAAACTCAGCCTTTCATTCAATAAGTCAATGAAATATGTAGAGTTAAGTTGAATAGTAGTAACATAAATTATTAGAAGCACTGTAAATGAACATAACACTGGGGTAGGCAGCATTATATAAAAATGCACTCTTTTGAGTTCTTCTGTGGTTGAAGCAGATGTTTCTCGGAAAGTCCAACAGGAGCCACCTGTGAATGGCTGATAACAAGTAACATCATGCAGGGAGCATCACTGGACTGTTTGTTGTACCTGCCCTGAGTAACATTTGACTGAAAGGAACTACATAAAACTCCAAGAAATAAGACTGAGGTAAAGTTTTTGGAAAGTTATTAGGGCCCCTTTCTTGTCTAGAGAGGTCGGCCCATCACTTGAAATAGCAATAACTGAGGAGCAATGGATTAAGCACTTCACTAAAGTATATCAGGGCGAGGGAAACCCTGCTATGACGGACAGTGCCGCCCAGGATGTTTGCAACTTGAATTTCCTTCCCCAAGCTAACTTACTATCGTTTACCTTGGATGAAGTAGAGTGGGCCCTGTCTGTCAGTAAGGGTGGTAAGGCACCTGGCACGGGGTACCAGTAGATTTGTTTAAATCAAACACTACCTTGTGGGGACCCCTTTTGACACAGGTCCTAAACGCTAGTTGTAAAGCCGTTTTCCCACCTACTTGGGTAGAATCAACTATTGTCCCCATTTTTAAAAAGGGGGACAGACAAGATCCGGCATGTTATAGGCCCATTTCATTATTGGATGCCATAACTAAAGTAGTAGGCAGAATAATTCTGGAATGCCTCCAGGACTGGGCGGAGGAGAACTCTGTTCTGTCGGACCTGCAATATGGCTTTCGAGCCGGCGTAGGAACCGTCGAGCAGGGATTGAACCTGTCTCTTTTAGTAGGTAAATACACTAGGGCCAAGGTGGGGAACCTATTTTTAGCTTTTGTTGACCTCACAGCCGCTTTTGATTGCGTGATCCATAACAAACTTTGGTCAATTTTAAAAGTGATGGGGGTTGATCCACAGATTATTTATTTTCTTAAACGTTTTTATAGTGATGCCAATGCACGTGTGCGCTGCGGCCTGCAGGGTGACCGCTCGGCTCCCTTCCGATCAGAAGTGGAGTCAGGCAAGGTTGCGTCCTGGCACCGTTTCTTTTAATTTATATATAAACGGCTTGGGGAAGGCTCTTTTAAACGATAATCACGACTTTCCCCACGTGGCGGGACGACCTATCCCAGCCCTTCTATATGCAGATGATGCGGTGCTGATGTCCCGCACCCAAGTAGGACTTCAGAGGGTATTGGATAGTTTTATTAAATTTATGAATGATTTAGGCCTAAGAGTCAATTTCTCCAAGACTTTTATTATGCGTTGCGGTTTCGGCATCAAACAATCTAAAGATATGTTTGTGTCAGGACAAAAGATTGGGGTCACTAAGAAATTTTCATATTTGAGCATCCTTTTTGCCCATAACGACTCCTGGTCGCAGGCTGTCTCTGCGAAAAAACTGGCATTACTGCGTACTACATCTGCCCTTAGAGCCTTTGCAAAAAACTAGGCAAAAGACCACCTGAGGAGCTTATCAAAATATACAAAGCAAAATGTGTCTCAGCGGCAGTTCATGGGACTGGGGTTTGGGGGCCAGTTGATTTGCTTCCTATTCAAAGAGTAGAAAACTCCTTTTTAAAATATATTCTATCTGTCCCGAACGGCACTTCTGCATGTATCTGTCATGCGGAGTTGGGCCTCTCCTTTATTTCAGATCTAATAAAACTTTGAGCCTGTGCTGTTATGGCACAGACTCTGGACAAAGGTAGAGACAAAACTAAACAGAGACATCATTCTAGATGTTTTGAAACTGGATGGGGCCCTGAGGATTCCATGGATAAGCCATGTTCGAAAGTTTTTACAAGATCTTGATTACCTAGAGTATTTCACTAATCCCAGTGTCATCAGGGAAATAACTAGGAAGGAATTAAAAGCAAAGGGCTTGTCTCTATTAGACACTGCCAGATTATCATCTGAAATTGTGAAACCTTCTGTCCTGCACAACCAGCTGATTTTAATTACTTTTAATATCCAACCCTACCTTACCTTGGTCCTGAGTGAATATGACAGGTTCCTTTTAACTCGATTCTGCTTGGGAGTTTTCCATAGACTAGTCACTTTTCCTAAAGCGAATGACTGGTCCCAAGACCTACAGTTGTGCTCCTGTGACAATATCTCTAAGCAAACTACGATTCATGTTATTCTCTTTGCAAATTTTATTCTAATGCCAGGAGAATGAGTATAGTCCCCGTGTTAAAACGGTTTGGGCTTCGTCAATGTCGACCTGCCCTTTTGGCACTACAACAACTAGACAATGTACACACTGTTTTCATGATGGTTACTTTTTTGAAAAAGGTTTTGTGTCAAAGAAAACAACTGCTTCTCTCTTAATTGTGTTTCCTTTTTTTTTATTTCCAGGAAAGCTTTTGGAGTTTAATAATGTTTTATCTTTTCACTGAATCTTAATTAATTTGTCTAAATGAATTTTTATGTGAACTTTTATATATATGAAATGTTGCTACTGTGCTTTTATGATTGTTTGCTTACAATCTAATAAAGCTTTCTTGATGATGATGACTGACACTGAGATTCTTTGTGTTTCTTCCCAGTACATGACTGCTGCTGCACCTATGCAAGGGACCTACATCCCCCACTACACTTCTGTGCCTCCAACAGCTGTACCTGTTGAAGTAAGTGTGTTCTTTCTCAGGAAGCTTTCACCGCACATCCATCAAATTCTTCACAACAATGGGTATTCTACTGCAATATCAAGTTTAAATATTCCGCTTCAAAAAGATTGAGCCGGAATATGGACTACCACAGTATTGTGAAATATTGTGAAAATAAGTGATATATATGTAAGTATAGATTGACTATTCTTAACTCCAATGATATGCACCTTGACAATATATATGCATATATTCAGGATACTTGGATGTGGAGTGAAGAATAGTAAAGCTCTACTTACCCTCACAATATTGTGTTGGTATATGTAGAGCCCGATTCACAAAGGTAAACTTACACAACATACACTAGTAATAACATTACACTTTTAGTTTGTAAATATCAAAACAGTAGTAAAGTTACGACAGCAAGTGTAAGCTTACACAAAAGGGTAAGCTTACCTTTGTGAATCAGGCCTTACATGGTGGCTATTGTAACTTTGTAGGGCTATATTTTTTGTATAAACAATTTTGATATGCAACCTAATCACGAAGGTTTTTGAGTCAAACACTAGCCGTTCGTAATCACATATCAAGTGTATCCCCATATTTGAAAGAGATAGTGAAATATAATGCTTTATTATGTCAGAAGAATGAGACAACAAAGTCAGAAAAAGGTATGTAACCCCCAAAGCTCCAAATCCGAATGAAGGCTGGAATTCGAGGAAGGTGTTTCATGCATTTAGGCTCTGCAGAAGCAGGAAGACCAGTTTAGAGGATGCTCCACACTCTGTCTTTCTGTTCAATCAGTGTCCCTGCTGATTCGTGTTTTCGTGGGACATCTTTATTTGAAACTCCTTGTTATTAAGCTCCCATCCTCTTTTTTTGCACAACATGCTTAAGCAGAAATAAAGCTGTAAATATCTGTAGATCATCTGTGCTTAACATATGTCCAGGAGACCCAGATCCATGGCAAGGTGTCCTGATATACATATTATACTGATTTACATACAATGAATTTAAATGGAAATCATTCACCTACACTCTGGATATCCTGACTATCCAGCCTTCCTGGACACTGGTTGGTCACCACTGCAAGAGACCAAGAATGCCCAACCTCGTGACACATCTGCTTTAATTCCCACCCTCTGCATTTGACAGATGTCTCATATTTAACAAGATAGTCAACAAAGCCTTTATAAAATCTCCCTGGGGAGTGGTGGGAGAGAAATAGCTATACAAATCTGTGATTAAGCAAATGTCCTTAAATTCTACCGTGTAATTTAACTGATGAAAACACAAGTTCAGCTTGCACATTTTTAAATTGTTTTCTTCAATTCAGCACTGTTTCATTATTGTTTATAAAATACCACCCACTTTTTTCACTCACTTTTCATTTGTGCAGTGTGTCATTTTAAATTGCTTCTCTACACATTTTCACTAGTAGTTATAAATGATTGCCCTTTTTCTTTCACTCGATTTTAATTTTGCATAGCACTTCACATTACATACAAAACTAGCGTATTTTTGTACCTCCCAGGCCCCCTTGATTTGGTAACAGTTACCTAACGGTTTGTTTTCTCCATGCAGGAGAGTACACTTAGATAAAACAAGCAGATTGAAACAGGCAAGACATTATGCTAGGATGTGATGGGGTGGATCATTGGTGGCTTAAGCCGGATTAGTTGAGCTCTGATTGTTAAGAGGGGTGGTTTGAGCCCTGACCAGGAAGTGAAGTGGTCCCTTTACAAGGAGCTCGGGTTGGGGAAGGGGGCTGAGGTAGGGGTAAGGGGGGTCAAGCATGCACTCCTCTCACTTCTAGGTGGGAACAGCTGCATGCACTGTGGTGTATTTTCATAATCGTGTGTCATTGTACCCAGCTTAGGGTACTTCAATCAATCAATCACGGCATTTATAGAGCGCGCTACTCACCCGGGAGGGTCTCAAGGTGCTGGGGGAGGGGGTAAGTTACTGCTCGAACAGCCAGGTCTTGAGCTGCTTCCTGAAGGAGAGATGGTCCTGGGTTCGCCGAAGGTGAGTGGGGAGGGAGTTCCAGGTCTTGGCTGCCAGGTAGGAGAAGGATCTTCCTCCGGCGGTGGTTCTGCGGATGCGTGGTACGGTGGCGAGGGCGTGGCTGGTTGATCGTAGCTGGCGTGTGGGCGTGTAGAAGGTCATGCGGTCATTGAGGTACTTTGGGCCCAGGTCGTGGAGGGCCTTGTGTGCGTGGGTGAGGAGTCTGAACGTGATTCTCTTGCTGACGGGGAGCCAGTGCAGGTCTTTCAGGTGCGCGGTGATGTGGCTGTGTCGGGGATGTCCAGGATGAGTCGTGCGGAGGCGTTCTGGATGCGCTGGAGTCTCTTTTGAAGTTTGGCTGTGGTTCCGGCGTAGAGGGTGTTCCCATAGTCCAGTCGGCTGGTGACGAGTGCCTGGGTGACGGTCTTCCTGGTTTCAGTGGGGATCCATCTGAAGATCTTGCGGAGCATGCGCAGGAGTGTTGAAGCATGAAGATGAGACGGCGTTGACTTGTCTGGTCATCGACAGGGAGGAGTCCAGGATGAAGCCCAGGTTGCGTGCGTGGTCCGTTGGCTTGGGCGCGGTGCCCAGGGCCGGGGGCCACCAGGAATCGTCCCAGGCGGAGGGTGATGAGCCCAGGATGAGGACTTCCGTCTTGTCTGAGTTCAGTTTAAGGCGGCTGTTCCTCATCCAGTCGGCGACGTCTCTCATCCCGTCGTGTAGGTTGGCTCTGGCGGTGGTGGGGTCGTTGGTGAGGAGAGGATCAGCTGGGTGTCGTCGGCGTAGGAGATGATGTTGAGGTTGTGTCGGCGTGCGATGGCTGCGAGGGGCTCATGTAGACGTTGAAGAGGGTTGGGCTGAGTGAGGATCCTTGTGGAACGCCGCAGATGACTTCGGTGGCTTCGGATCTGAACGGGGGAGGCGGACTCTCTGGGTTCTTCCGGCGAGGAACGAGATGATCCATTCCAGTGCTTTCTCTCGGATTCCGATGTTGCTGAGGCGCTTCACTAGGGTGCGGTGGCAGACGGTGTCGAACGCCGCAGAGAGGTCCAAGAGGATGAGGGCAGCTGTTTCCCCGTTGTCGGTTAGGGTTCTGATGTCGTCGGTGGCTGCGATAAGGGCGGTCTCGGTGCTGTGGTTGGCCCGAAACCCGGACTGCGAGGGGTCGAGGATCCATTCGTCTCGAGGAAGGCGGCAAGCTGTCTGTTGACGGTCTTCTCGATGACTTTGGCCGGAAACGGAAGGAGCGAGATGGGACGGTAGTTCTTGAGGTCGGTGGGGTCCGCCGTTGGTTTCTTCAGGAGGGCGGTAAGCTCGGCGTGCTTCCAGCTCTCCGGGAAGGTGGCGGTGTGGAAGGAGGAGTTGATGATGTCCCGGAGATGGGGTGCGATGGTGGCGTCGGCTTTGTTGAAGACGTGGTGTGGGCAGGGGTCGGTTGGTGATCCGGAGTGGATGGAGTTCATCGTGCGGGTGGTGTCTTCGGTGCTGATCGGGGTCCAGTTGCAGAGGGTGGTGGTGGCGGGCGTTGGTTCGGCGGTAGGGTGCGTTGTTTGTGCGTCGAAGCTGTTGTGTATGTCGGTGATCTTGCGGTGGAAGAACGCGGAGAGTGAGTTGCAGAGGTCTTGCGAGGGGGTGATGTCGTTGTTTCCGGCGCTGGGGTTGGAGAACTCTTTGACGATGCTGAAAAGTTCCTTGCTGTCATGGGCGTTGTTGTCCAGTCGTTCTTTGAGTGCCGACTTCTTGGTGGCACGGATCAGCTGGTGGTGTTTGCGGGTGGCGTGCTTGAGGGCGGTCCTGTTGTCTGTGGTCTGGTCGAGTCGCCAGGTTTTCTCGAGAGTGCGGCAGTTCTTCTTGGATTTGAGGGAACAGCTCGTAGAGGCAATACACGATTGAGTCTGACGCACTGTGGGTATTCTGGATCAGGCAGATGAGGTCAAAGGTTATTCTTCTCCACACTGGGACCCGTCCATCATCGTTTAAACTTGGTGTCATACATTCTGTTTTTCTAATGTGTGAGTTACAAATGCAATCACCTGCCCACAGTGGAGGTGTAGCGCCTGCATTCCTATGGCTTGGGGGAGGAGACTAGCCACTGAAGAGAGAAGGAATGGAGATAGGGCTCCTCTTAGAAATTCACTGAGGGTCTTGTGAGCAAGTGGCGGCTGATTACTTGTTCTTCCTGAGAACTGCAGGTTTGGGGATGGTAAGTTTGATGGGTGAGACTGCAGCTTCTATTGTTCAAGGTGATGAAGTTTCTAGGTTGGACCTTTCACTGTGTGTGTCTCATTACTGCTACAGCATGCTGAATGATGGCCAGATGCAGGATCTCACTCTTCATTGTGTTACGTTGTGGGTGTTCCAGATTGGAGACAGCCACAGTGATACCTGCCCTGAGAAGCATAACTTTACGCAAGTTCACTGAAACAGACTCTGTTTTCATTCATCTTCCCTGATCATCTGAGGAAAAGGGGAGGCACATATGTAGCACAAACATTTAAAGTACATTCCTGATTTGTGCTTTCCTTCCATTGGATTTTATGGAAAAATGAACCACATTCCTTTGAACTCATCTTACCCACGAGTGATGGTGATGTGTGCGCTCTGGCCTACAATGGTATTGCAACACACGCAAATAATGTTATTTCTTTCCACATGCTGTGCATTCTTTTTCAAAAAGCCTCCACAATATTCCTACAAACCCTGCATGAAAACTGACTTTGACTTAAAACTTCCAATTGTCGACTCTCCTTTTTCTTTCAAATAACTCTCTCCTTCCGTTCCATCCTCTGCATACTTCCTCTCTCTGATCACAGCCTACTCAAAGTCGCATGCATGTTTGCCGTAAACCCTATTACTGTATCTCTACAAATTTCCCACACCTCATTTCAAAGATCACAACCTTTCCTTTGATACCCCTGCAACTGAACAATATCTAATCACCTGTAGCTCATCGATTAAAACCACCAGCCAATGCATGAATTCACATAGCCCCCTCTTCCACTAAATTGCAAGACTAAATCCAATAACCAAACAATACCCCCCCCCAAAAAAAAATTCTAACCCTGGGTTCTAGAGCAGCATGCTACAGTACCTCTTCAGGAGTAGTAACTGCTATATAAATGCAAACACAATGCATTATATAGCTCTCCTGCCTCATACTAATACTAATTCCATAATACTCAAAGGCTGGGCAGTCAATTGTAGTTCATACAGACTGCATAATAATTTCCTTATACTGCTTGATGCTCTCAAACGTACATTAGACAACACTGCTATGGGTCATGTCCATCACCCAGCACTGGGCCAGTCCACAGAAATAAAGCACCCATCACCAACTGACCAAGCATGGAATAGCTGAAGAGATCTGCCTTGTGTCTCCTTTATAGACTTCAGTTTTGTTCACCTGTGAAGCCTTTAATGTAATCCACCACTGCGGGTCCCAACTAGCTACATACTATGACCGTGTTGGACATTTCACAATAGCAATCAGATACATAGTGATAGTAATAAAGTCCATCCCAGCAGATCACTGATCCATGTCTTCCTCCAACCTGTGCCTGCTCAGGACCATACACTATAAGCAAGATATCTCAGAATGGGCAACCAAGTGCAGTAACCAGGTAACTAGACTATGAAAATAAGAAACACCATTTGAAAGAATATGGACACTTGGCCAATCTGTAGGGGACTATTCTCACCTGTCAAAAATCAAGGCACGATTGAAAATTAGTTGGGTGTCAGGCGAGGTGGGTGATATCTCCAATTGTAACATTGTCCTTAATGTCAGACAGTTTAATAACTGCAATAGGTTTTCCTTATGGAGTATGTATTGGTTCTTTACAATAATAATGTTGTCAATTTATGGAGTGTACACATCAAACAGGGTTGTCAATTTAATAATAGCTGTGAAGTGTGTTAGTTCTAGCAGCCTCAAGCACACAAGACTACGCCAAGCCTCCTAGGAAGATTTCAGTGTTTAACATAAAGACTATATACATCTATACTGTGGGCAATACAAAAGACCCAGGTAGACTGCTTTATAAAATAATCACAATTTCTGCTTAGCAGACCTCACTGCCGCCAGGTTGAACTGTCTCTGTGGAGCAGTGGGATATTGTGGTTGCCCCATTCCTGGGTAGGTTGTCTCTCCAGCACGCTCCCTAGACTTAGGCATGGGTTGCAGGGATCTTCCCACCACCCACAGGTCCTCTAACATATTCCTGCAAGTAGGCCATTGTCATCACTAAGAATAAGACCCGGAAGAAGCAGATATGATTCTTTGTGGTACTTCCCCTACCACTGCTAGCATTGTAATAGCAAAAGGTATCTTACTTCTGGAGTGGAAAGTAGTTGGATCTCATTTGCATAGTACATGACGACATTCAAATGACATCCACCTGGATGGGGGAAAACCTACTAGACTGTTACACTTGTGGAGTTGTATGGCCTGCAGAGCACTCCAATGTGCCTTAAAAAATATTCATTATCTACCACTGGCTGGTAGTTGAGTTCATCGCCCAGTTAGATGCTACTGCCTTTTACCTCATAAGGGCCTTCCAAAAACATTAATGCCTGGATTGAAAAGGAAGATATAATTCCAACAGCACAATGTTTTTTCCTGGAATCATAACTAGAATATTTTAAAATAGTTAAAAAAGCTACCACATAAGAATAATACAGTTGTCAACAGTTTTGTCCAAATAGTATTGGGGCAGAGAATTGTTTTGAAATCAGAAAAATCAGACACTCTTAATCTCTTTAACAAGTATTGAAACAGTGTCTTGAAATCATTAGTGGTCGACATGTTAAAGGAGGATTGCAGAGTGAACCTGCTTTGGTCATTGCCACCTCTATGGATTGTACAATGGTCAAGGTAACTTTCCCTTATTATTGGTCCTCCTAAAGCCCTTAGCCATCTCCTCTTACATGCTTACCAAGCTCTCTCCTCTCTCAAAGAGTTCTTAACCAACTTTTCCTGCCCCGACAAAGTTTGTAGTCTGCCATGGTTCTACCACTCTGTAAGAAATCACTTACTGACTCCTCATCGCCTTCTAACTACCAATCTGTCACCAAATTGTGTTTCTTCTCATATATCTTGTGGCATGAGATATTAAAGCAGGTCACATCTGTCTCTCCACTCACAACTTACTGGAAGCTTTCCAGTTCAGATATCATGCTTTCTAATCCACTGAACTGTTCTCTCTTCATCTCATAGTTCATCACATCTGCTTATTCCAACCTTCTGTCTTCAATAGTTTTCCTCTTTGACTAATCAGACAGCTGAGTTACACTTGTTCACTAAATATGCCTCCATCTGTGGGAATTGCCAGCATTGAACTTGAATAGTTAGTTTCCTGTTGTCTGTTGTTGACTGGATGTCTTTAGGATCCCTAATGCACAAACCTTCAAAACTAAAATCATATACATCCCGGCGTCCTTTGGCCTTACCCTACCTTCCTAAACCCTACTTATCTCTTTTCTCCCAGATGTCTTTGCCCCCTCTGACTCTGCAAGGGATCTTGTTGTTTTATTTTGCATGAGCATGAACCTTCCCTGTCATAGCTCCACAAAATTAGAGCTTACTCGACATTCATGAAATTCCATTGACAATGCACTCATAATCTCACTCATTAGGAGTGACTCTCACTACTGCAGAAGCCACCTAATTGGCTCTCAAAATATGCGTTCTCTCCCAGCAAGTCATCCATTTTGGAACCCATATGCTTTTCCCAACTAACCAGCCAACCTTCTACTAACGAAGACAAGCTGAGTGGTTGCGTGCCAGCAACATAGAGAAAGTCATGCTCCTCACTCAGATATACAGTCAGATTTGTGGTCTATGCCCCGTTAAACATAGGGCACTCTTACTTGCGAGTCACCTTCCCGACCTCGGACTTCTTAATATACCTTAAAACATTTCCAGTACCTAGTCTAACTTCAGAGTTTTGTTTCCTGTCTTTGCCTCCACAGGGTGTGGTTACAGATACCTCTCCTCAGTCAGTGGCGCCTTCATCACAGGAAGTCAGTGGGCAACAGCTGACAGTGGAACCATCCAGTGAACTTGGCACTGCATATTCCTATCAACAATCTAAGTAAGACAAAGGGCGATTCTGTTTTTTATCTACAGTATTTTTTAAACAAATGTACTATGGCTGGGCATTAGCTGACCTCCATTTGCTCGCGCTCACAATTATGCTGCTGAACGGTTGGCACAACCACTTGAAAATATGGTAGAGGTATATCCGCATGATTAAATAATAAAATTGTTAATACTAATGGTTAAAAATCTGATTTATTGTATTATTTTGTTCTACCAGCATTAGACTACTTTGATCCATTATGGTATGCATGCTGGTGGTCAGGGATATATATCTCGTGCCCATGTAGCTTTGTTTTATTTTATTTTTGCTCTTCTGTATTTACACATTGCAAAGTAACAAGCTTGGGGGTTATAATGGGTGGCGTCTGTCGGGTTAGTGCCTTTGTAATGCATATTTCTGGAGACTGGTCAGGTTGTGAGTTGAATCTCATGTAATGTGAAATCGAAATAATAACCTTGCACTTGTTTCTCTAAGTATATGGTGTTAATCACAAAAAATATGAAACAAGAAATAGTAAAATAGTGAGGCAAAAAGTTGGTGAATTCAGTCCTTTAGTGTGTTAGGTAGAAGTCACTTGAGAGTATTGGGTTGGTGCTACATTACAAATAATGCATATTTACCCATATTGATAATAGCTAGCATGACCAACTCTTTTTCCAAGGACAAGCTTCCCCCCCCGATCCTCTGTATGCCTCAATATGCAAAATATTAATTCCATCTGTAAACTTTTACGAAGGTGAAAATGCGTAAATAAGTTGCCAAGAGCAATGTCCCACCAAAAATGTTTTAGGAGGAGATTGTTCTCATATTCTTGAGAATTCTTGCTCAAAATTATGTTTCACATACTTTTTCTCCTGAAAATTCCTAATTTGTGTGGGACTCTTCACTCATTGTTTTAAAACTTCCAACTTCATGAAATTAATCTAGGTAGTCAAGTCCAACTTTCACAAATTCACACACCCCACCTGTGTAGCTTGCTTACCCACTAGGTTGTTTCACTACGGGACAGATAACTAAAGTGCATTGAAATGCTGAACACCCCAAGCATATATTTTGTTGCATCTTATTTTACCCATCGTTGTACGTAGGTGTTGGTATTTGTATGCAAACCATAATTCAGAGCAACAGAGAGCTGAACTGGGGCATGGTCCCCGGGGAGATACAATCACTGGGAGAGGTCATGGGTAGACTGTTGGGTGCTTCTTGAAGAAATGTGTCCACAGATTTGTTTTGGAAATGTTGGAAAGCTGGTGTTGATATGATCTTGATAGTGATGATGTTCCAGTACCTGGGAGCATGAGCCTAAAAAGGTTTGCTGTCTGTTTTTATCTTCTTGCAGTGTGTGTTACCTTCAGTCTGGTGATATCCAAGCTCCTGGTCTGGTGTTGTCCTTCAGACATGGTTAGTTTATTTGCCAGGCAAACTAGTATCTTGTTGTTTAGGGTTTTATAAGTAGTGCACCTAGTCTTGAAGTTCTGGATTGTAAGGGAGCGGGAGTGTAGGACTCTTAAGATGTCAGCTATGTGGTTGAATTTCTTTGAGCCCTTGGTGAGCTGTGCTGCTTTGTGTAGTATGTCTTTCTTTGCATGAAGGTGGAATTGGGGAGACCGCTGAGCAGGTTATTCCCTCTGTTCAGATGGAAGAGGACTAAGGCTTGTGCAGTTGTGAAAATTTTCAAGTGGAGAAATTGTAACCAAGCTGGTCTTACTGCTGATGTGTTGACTTAATGAGAGTTCTGTGTTGAGGGTCAATCCCAGAGATTTCGTATGGTCTGTTGGCTGTCTGGGAACCCTGGTAGGTTTAAGTGGGAGAGCCAGGCTCGATTCTGAGGTTGTTTGGTACTGTTGGCAAACAGGAGAAATTCCACCTTTGTGAGGTCAGGAAGTTTGGTTGACATCCAGGACTGGATGCGTTTGAGGCAGGATTTGCATCTTTGTAAGTTGTTAGGTGACAGTATTTTTAAGTAGAGTCGGGTGTCAGTGGCATATTGATTGATTCTGTTGTTGCTGTGTGAAAGAATGTATCCGAGGAGTTCCATGCAGACGTTAAAGTTGATGGGTGAGGGGAAGCTGCCCTGGGGTACTCCACAGGTGACAGGGAGTGTCTGTGATCTTGTGTAACCTACATCTTTTGGAAACTCTTTGCTTTGATCTGGTGCCGGTAGGATGTGAACGATTTCAGGATAGTACCTGAAAATCACATGCTTGTTTTCAAGGTGTTCGGATGAATATATATGTTTGATTGGAACAGTGCACATTATATTTCCTTAAGTGATACTCACTAGCCCTGTACTAGCACCCTATCCCAAAAACCTTAGCTTAGTGTAATCTGCAATAATTTTCTTTGACATGCAATCCCAGAACTATTCTTTAATATGAAATTTAATTGAATTTTGATAGAATATGTTTACTATCGAAATACTATTTAGCATGATTGAAGAGAAAATGTCTCTTTAAATTCTAAACATTAGAGACTACCGATGACTTTCTCTTAGTAACATGAGCTGGAAGATTCTTACGTAGATTAACTTAAAATCAATCAAATATGTTAGTGCAACAAGTTCTAAATCATTGAATGTACACTTAAAAAATGCTATCAGGAACTGGGGCTTTTTTGAAGTGGTGTGAAATTATTGCATATTAGATCGTCACTTAGTTTTGACTTTCTCCCCACATCTGACAGTACATTCTCTTCAGTTGGATGCTTTGAAAGAAATATGTTATTTGTACGTTTCTACAAATATCACTTAATTTTGTTAGTATGAAACTTTAATGTTCATAGCCAACGACACCTATAAGCCATATTCCTTCTTCCCCCAACTAACCAAAACTGGATGATTTCATTCATGTTAAGTTATTGTAAGTACTGGTAGCACAGTGACACTTTGGTGCACATGCTCTGCATAATTAAAATATAATGTAACAAAAGGATGTGTAGTTTCTGCTTAGCTTGCCAACTATACTTTTTACTTTGCTCCTGAAGCCTATGTGTACAGCAGTAGTCCATTTGCTCTAAACGCTTAACGCAGCTGGCTAACTTTCTGGCAACTTTGATGCACTGTAGATACCTATAGTTTTTAACCGGCACCCAGGCGCGGTCCGCACAGGTAAGCACAGTTGGGTGGGGGGGCGGGGTGGGGAGGGGAAGAATTCGACAGACGATGAGATAGTTAAAATTAAATAAAAAATTAATAAAACCACTTACCTTGCGCTCGTCTCATCGCCAACCCGAAACCTGCATTCAACTTCCTAAGTCTGAATGTCTTCTAGGTAGACTGTGCACAGCTGTGTTTAAGTCCCTCCAAAGAGTTTCAAAGTACACCAAGACATAAAATTGATGATGTGGTATATTAACCTATATCATTAATTTGTTTTTCACAGACAATAAACTGCAATCAAGGGGGAGAATGTCGATCTGAAAACTTTGCCTTGAATGGAGAAACTTCACTCAACAAGAAGTTGGCTTCCAGTTTGCACAGGCGTCAAACAAATGCTATCTTTCATTTTCTACCTTGTCCAACGAAAAATTGAAGTGTTTCATGTGCTGTGCAAATGGTTCCGTCATGTAGTCAGACAATTTTAATTTTGCTATTTTTTGTTTTTTAAATCGAAAGAAAGAAAAACCCAGAGGAAACACACTGGGTCTACATTTCAGCAGGATGAACATTTGACTTCAGAGCTTTCTGGAGGATCAAAAGACGAATTTTTTTGAACACAGCGAAATTGAAGATGTCAAGAGGGAGCAAGAACGAATGAAAAACTTTTGTCTTCCTCAGTAATTAAGCTACTCTTCTTTCTTTTTTCAATTTTTTCCAATTTAGTGTTTTTTTATTTTCATAGAGATGTTTAGGTAAGGTTTTATCTTGAATCTTAATTGCCTTAATTTTAAGGACGTCAGAAGCTATTGAAGCAAGCTTTTCCAACAAGTTTCTTGGAAAAAGAGGATAAAATAAAATGTGCTTGCACTAGCTAATGGGTGCAAGAGTTTAATATGAGATCATAAGATGAAAAATAAGCTGTACAGTTTAAAATGAAATGCTTTTCTTCTTTTGAAGAAATTTCGTCGACATAGAATCAGTGGCAACTGCAAGGTTTGAAGAAAAATAAGCTGGGACTTTTCTGAACTTTGTCTTAAGTTTCAACAGAAAATTCAAAAATCTGTAGAGTTTTACAGTAAGGTTAAAGAAAATAATGAAAAAATCAACAAAAAAAAAGAAAATACGCATTCAGAGAAATGCGGATCATTTTTGCAGAATGCCTACTTTTTTTTATTTACCAAGAGTGATCGCTAGCAAAAGCATTAGTGCTTTTTATCTGCAATCTTTTTTATGAGCTTTAAGAAGTTTTTAGTCTGCTTTGCTTGTCACATTGCGAAAAAAAGCTTATGAGCATTACAAAATGTAAGTAGATAGACGCTTATGGTCAAAAAAGTGCAAAAAAAAAGCAATAGATAGAAGAAATTGTTGACAATTTCTGTAGTCTTTCCTAGTTGTGATCAAATGCAGCCTACGAATGGCCTATTTTATACCAAAGATGAAGTGACACCCTTACGCAGTCCAGAAAAGTTTTTTGTTTTTGTTTTTTTTTCTTCCTTTTTATCTTTATTTGACCTCTATGGCCGGACCAGTTCTTTCTTAGTTGTATGTTTAAACTTTCTTCCACTGGTGTTCTACATAAAGAATCCTGTCCTATTTTACATGGTAAAATGGTATTTGTTAAAGAAACTAGTGAATAGTTACAAAGGTCTGTTCTTACTACTTCAAATAATGTTATTGTTTGAAGAATTTATCGAGATAGGCATTCAGTTCCCAGTAATTACCAGGAGAAGAAGTACCTTATTTTTTTTATAATGGCTTGTCTTCCTTCACGATCCAGAATAATCAAGAGCATGTTTTACCAGTCTATATCATCTTTTGCATAGTAGCCATCTGTCATAAACATATCAAATCACCATATCCCATTTTATAGAAGAAACAGAGGTTTTAATTTTGTTGTTACAGCACATACTAGACTTGGGGCATTCACATCTTCTCAAAGTTCAACGTGTTAATGAATGATTATTGGCAGCAGTTTGGAAAAAGAAATAGATAGACTTTTCCAGTGCAAATAATTGTTTGTAAACACATTAAACAATTGAACTATGAGCAAATGCTCAACAAGTTCAGTTGTTAAATACGTTCATGAACTATTATTTTAAATTACTGGCACTATCTTGAAAAGGGCCCAAATCACATTTCTATAAAACATGTACTTCACCCAGCCCCAACAATTCATGGTTTACATGGACATTTATACCAAATTAAGACTTGTTAGCAAGCAAGATTTTGAATGCATGTGCATGGATTTTCCTGAATTTATCTCAATGGAAATCTAAGTGTCCAATTTTTCATACAGGTGCTCAATACATAAGCTGTTCAGAAATTGGATAAATTTTCAATATTTTGTTGCACTTATTTCAAAGAACGCATGAGATCATTTCAGCAAAGCGCACAAAAATGCTGTAGTTTGATAATCCTAACATTTTTAATGTTGGTGCAACAGATCAGATAGTTTCCTTCTTTGCTGACCCTGAAAAGACATGTCTTGCAATGGTAGTGCCTCTGATGGCATTTGTTCAATGAAGGCACCTCTGCACTCAGTCATTCGCTTTTCACTCAGTAGAAAATGTTAGGTCAGGAAGACCCAGCCAATGATAATGGAGACTAAAAATCCCTTCAAAAATGCTACACGGAGTGAAACGCATCACAAATTTCTTTTCTGAACCTAAGTTGTGTACTGGTGCTAAATATTCATATATTTATATATTCACACTCTTTCAATACAGACTTAGCCCCAGGCATCTGAACCATGGTTTTCTGTCATGGTGGTTGTATAATTTCACAGAGCAAAATTGTATTCTTTTGAGCTGCAGCATTCCTGTATAAGATATAAACAGGTGACATTAAGTGCCTTTAATCACTTCTTGTGTTCAATAATATTGAAAATTGAAAGTGAAAAAGGATTTCATGTAGGTGTGCAGCCCTTTCTCATAGTCTTCTTTGTAATTTACCCTTCAGATCATCTCCTTGGGACGTATGAGACATACACAAGTTTTTAGTCCTAAAAAGAATGCCCTTCAGGGGCGGATGGTAAAAAACAATTATAAATCTGCACGTCTCTTTTCATTTACCCATTTGAGAATAGCAGCATTGAATGACAAGTTGAAGACAACTTATAGAAGAATTTATATTTTGTAATTATTTTAGTCAGAATAATTCTAAAACAGAATGATCACCCTGTTGGTTTAAAAGCTGGAGCTTCAATACCCTGTGGATACTACTTACAACAACACTAGGATAAACATAGTCAAAGAGAGAACATTTGTGATGTAAAATAGAGCAAAGTTACTGCTAAATCATTTTGTTTGCTAATTTTATTGTAATTTTATTAGGTGAAAGCCAAAAGATTTAAAGCCAAGTGTTATGTTCTTGCAGACAGAACTGGAAACTGTCTCAGTGTGTTGTTGAAGTGATTCCTTTTGTTTATAAAGGTGGAGAGTTTCATATACTTCCATCATTTACCAAATTAACAAGGAGAAACATGCGATTCAGATTTACTTCCATTTGTCAACTGTAGCAGTAAATATCAGGTATGGAAGAAACAAACAGACCTAAAAAAGATCTCACAAAAAAATCAATAGGGAATTGTGCATATTATCCTTTGGACATCTAGGTGAGAGTCCACATTTATTGACTTGACAGTAGATGCCATTTTACTGCATCATTTTAATAAATTTCAAATTATTGTACGTTGTAAAATGGGGTGTTATGAGCAAAATAGAAATACGATAACATTAGAATCCAAAATTCTAAAATGAAATCTTTATAAAGATAAAATAGAGCTTTCAGATTTGAAATTATAAATGTATGGTTAATGTTATCCTTTTCATTTACAAGTGAAATCCTGCTTACATGAGAAATGAAAAAGAACATTTATAATATATCACATTTATATTAATCCATACAGTAATGTCTTCTCGGTTATAAACTGCCCTTTTCACATCTCATTCTTCCATGTGTGTTTCTTAGAGAGTTTTGAAAGCCAAGTACTTTTTTCCCTTTCCACTCAGAAGTTGAAGGCAATTTTGGACACTTTGCATGGAGATTAGGAATAAAGTCAATAGTTTTTTGTTAAATGGGTAGATGTGACATGGCTTACTCAAGGTAAGCAAAGTGTTTTTTATTATTAATGAGACTGAAAGATGGCCACTATGTGACTGATGAGAATGCTAATGTAGCTTCCTCTATCTGGTCATACTCCTGCTGCTTTATTTATGCACTTATAAATATGTGTTTTATTGTTTTCAGCTGCTATCGTTAAATGGTCTCAGTTCCAGCAGACTCAGAATAACATATTATTTCTTGGGTAAGAACTTACACTCTAACTTTGTGGAAAATATTTCCAAGAGAGAGAATTTCATTCTCAATCGCCTACACACTGTACTGTACTTTGTTCAGGGTGTCTTGCTTCTTTTTGCCAAGAAAATTACTTTCACTTTAATACTAATGTTCCAAGGAATGCGGAAAGAACTATGATGAATTTAAAAAAGGGGGGCTAACTTGGAAAAATTATTCAAAAGTCTATGATAGGCAACTTTCAAATATACAAGCAAACATGTCATCTGTGTAGTGAACTTGAATAGGGACAAACAGTGCCAAGAAGATCTCCTAGGTTGTTCATTGTCTGATTTTTTTGTTCTGTGGTTTTACAACTGTTTATGCTCACTACCCTGCATTTGCAGTCTGTTTTCTTTGCATTTCAATGAGGGATCTGAAAAATGAAGGCATTAACTGAGAATCATGACATTTTGGGTCTAAAACTTCTTTGGAAGTGAAAATTGTCAACAAATGATATACACTTTATGTTCTCCAAATTAATTCAACTTTTTGAAGAACAGTTGGAATTCTGTAAAGTAAAAGCACTTTGTATTTGGTTAAGCTTCTTTTTAAGCACTCACATGGTACATGGTGACAAAGTAATTTGCCCAGTAATTCACCATATGGCCACCTTGTGAATTCATTACTCAATATTATGTCTCATTTTTTACACCATCAACAACACTTAACTTTTAGACCACCTACACGTCCTTTGTGCATCTGCATGTTGAACGTCCATGATCTGATCTTCCCTATTAATTTTATATGGTTCAGAGAGTTAAATTCTCAAAATTGCTACTTGCAGTTCCAACAAAATATTCAAGGTCTGAAGAAAAAGTGGGGTTTTAGCTGTTTTCTTGCATCCTCAATGTAAACGCCCTAGAGTATTATGGGGGCATGAAGTGATGGATTGGGAAAACACTTTGTATTCTATTGGTTTATGTCACCAGTAGTACAACTGAAGCCTTAGGCTGACTTTGATGAGAGCAGCAATGGAAAATCCGCAACAAAAATCAATGGGTACAGTAATTAATCCGATAACTAAATTGCTGCTCATTTAGAATTGTGCCATGTGGCTGGTATTCTGTCATGCACACTACACCAGGTCCACCATGGGTTTTAGATAAATGGTGGCACAACTGTTGAATAATTTGGCAACCAATCTGTTGTCCCGAGAGCTGAAATGCCACCACAATATTTCCAAATTGCCTACCATAAAATGTCCATTGTGAAAATGTTTTGAAAACCAGAGAAAATGATAAAAAGCAATCCTGCTAATGCATGAAAACCTCTACACACGTACAGGGGATGATGGTTTGAGTATGAACAGTGTACTTCCAAATTAGAGTTATGTTTGCAGTGGCTGCAAATAGTATTGGATATTCAACCTCAAACACAACTATTGCAGAATTTCTTTACAACAGAAATGTCCATTAACAACAAATCCCCTGGTGAAATTTGACCTTTACTGCTGCCCCTTCTCCAAGTAACCAATACCACTGCTGTTATTTTATATGTTGCCATCATTCGTTTTAAGGAGAACCCCCAGAACCGCCTCCCCCCAAGTCTACTTCTTTGCAGTTCTCCCCCAAAAATTGTGGGTATGGTTTTCTATGTGACTGGATCACAGTTTTGCTTTCTTGGTGAAATAGTCTAGAATTTCCCAAAAAAGTGTCATAAATCAGGCTGCTAGTTTCCATTACTACCAAATGTGTCACCTGTTACTAATATAAAAGCAAATGAATAAAGTGAAACATTTTCACAGGCCAGGAGTAAACATTTCCTAAAGTCACCGTTTTATTTTCATCAACTATGCAAATATGCATGGGAATGTTGGAAATACAGAATGTTCATATGAGGAAAATGTGTAGCCAACTAGTATTATGGGATTTTTACGCCCATCTGACATGGAAAAAGGGGAGTTCAGGTGCTAAATGTGAGCCTGTATTTCACTTCAAGTAGTGCTTGAAAGTACATTTTATTTCATTTAGGTCATGTGGCTGCTATAAGTGCAGGTCTGTGATGTCTGTGACTGGAAATCCTGAGATTCCTTGTTACAAGTCCTTGTAGTTTGCTCTTTTTGGATTATTTGGGACTGGCACTCAGTCTGTCAGAATTCAAAGGTATTACGTAGAATGAGTGTTCAGTAATAGATGCGATACAATTTGATCTGTAACATTGATTGGTCCAGTTCAATGGGACATAAATCAAATATTTGTTCTTGTTTTTGTCATGCACTCAAGAGTGCATGTATTTCCAGACTAGAGAAGCTTCTTCCTGGAGTCACCAGCATCTCTCGGCATACTATTTGTGTGGCTAAGGTTGGTGAACAACCAATATGTAAACAAGTCCTAATGATGTTCAAATAGGATTCGCAGTGGAGGTGCGTGTTCAGTGGCAGGCTTTGCCAATTTAGGAAACTCATTATTTGCTGAAAGCTAGATGTCCAGCCATTGATCTAGCAACTGGACACTCATTGTGGTGAAAGCCAATAAAATGCAATTCCAGAAAACTGCTTAATTATTAATTTCAGAGGAACTCTCCCTTGGAACCCACATTGAATTTGGTTTTGGTCAATATTCGCGTTTTACTGGAGTCAAACTTAGAATATTGAAACAGAGACTAATGGATAAACATAAAGATAGATTAATTGATCACTTTTGTAGCTCAGCTCCACAAAATGGCTTGTCACTTAGCATTCAAAGAAGAGATGGTCAAGTTCACAAACAGGATTCACTTCATTGACCACAAAAGAGTTGATGGCTTACGTGGATCTTGCTGGGAACTAAGCCTTCGAATTGTGAGTGTCACAAAGACCTCTGCAGCGGGCAATTAAACTGTTTACTTAATGTGCCTGTAGCTTTGTGTGTTCTGTGATTGGAAATGTGCAGTAGCCATAATATTTAGACAGAACAAAAATGTTCTCTACTTGAGAAAGCAAATATCATTGCCTTTGCATTTTGGAAATTATTGAGATTAGCAAAATTTCTTAACCTTGGCAGGAAGACGTGGAACTAGTAGATACGGTCTCGTTATGGAAAAGCCATTGCTTTTGCAGAAGCTTCCAACTGTGTGTTTATTGCTAGTGCTCTGCCTGATCTAAAAAAGCTGGTACACTGTTTAACACTGTATCCTTCTGAAGTACAGCATGCTTTGAGCACAATCCTTCAAATGTGCTGTGCGTGCCATCAAAGTCATTGTCCTTAAAAGGGAAATAAAGTGCCATGCAACACTGGAAAAATATTTGACCGTCTCCACGATTGGCTTATCACGTAATGGCAAAAACATTTTGCGGCTGTTAATTCACAAGGGGACCATGAGAAAGGAGCACATGATTTATCACGTACAACAGCTGTTCGACACAGCTTCAATGTTGCTGCTGCTCAAGGCAATCACATTTGAAAATAATGGCACCCGAGCTGTCCCTTTGTACTCATGTCCTACAATTGGCCAACTACCAACTCTGTCGTCCCAAAACATTAAATGGCCCACATCCCAGTTTCTAACAGTTGCAAAAGGATGCCAGATGCTGCACTGATGGAGAAAGGTTTCAAGAAATGAGGACTAGCAAATACGATAGAGTCATTTGTGAAATAGAGAATAGAGCATGAGCTTGGCTAAAACATTAGGCACACTTGGCTTTCACGGCACCTCCACCTCATAAGGGCTTTTTTCCATTTTCAAAACTGGCAACCAATACTGATGAACATCCATCGCTCTATTTTAGTTATTTTGCACATGCAAGATAAATTAGTATGAGCAGAAATATGCCTAGTAAATTGTATATTAGAGTGGTGGGTCTTGAAAGCATGATGTCATTGATGTTCACTGTGTCTAATTCACTAAGGCATCAAATGGATAAGGTCTTCTGAATTTTCTGAAACAACTTTTGTTTGTGGCTGTGAAAAGGCCAGAATTGTCGAAAACCTGCCTTAAACCAGTGGCTAAGTGCAATAGGAAAAATACATTATGGGGCATTAGGAGACAGCCATATCAACACATTATTTTTTTCTCTGCATATGTTGAATAGAATCCAATGTGTTTCTCATCAAATCTACATAAAGACAGTCTGCTCACATTTTATATAGCCAGTTTGGTTGATATGTGATTGAATGTATATACTTTGAATGGTTGGAGGACAATACCACTTGCATGATGTTTTCATATGACTTGGTGAATATTGGAAACAAATCACCAATGATTGTTAATAATGCAGTGGTTATAACAAAGAGAACAAACAAATGAATAAGCAAAATGGCCATCATCCAGAAGCATTTATGCTGGAGAAATGTCCATTTAGAGGTACAAGTTACACAATCAGCACTAAAAGAATCAAAGATGTTTTGTTAGAACAACATGTGCACAAACTCATTATATGAAGGTAATATGCAAAGGTGTATAATACTTCTATGCCATTGATTTAGAGAAGAAACTGTCAAATTCGTCCATACATGTTCTGATTGCTAATTCCCCTTTATGGCTAGATTAGATTAAAGTCTGGCAAATGTTGGTAGACCTTGTTGCACCATCAAATGTAAAGGAAATAATCGTGCTTTGTACACCAGATATCAATGACTGGCAGATCTTTCTATCCAACATTGATGGAGAATTGAAAATGCAATTTGTAAAAAACAAAATGAACACTGTACAACAACCATGTCTGATTATATAATGTAAACCTCAGAATACAGTATGTGTTTACCAAGCTACATTGTTTGGCTTGGTTAAATTTCATATCCATTGAGCAAAATCAACATAAGCTTCACTTCTACCAAATGCTTGACACTGGGACCTCAAAAAGTTGTTACATTTTTGACTCCTTCTACCTGGGTTTTTTTTCAATGATGTCTCAAAATGACGTTCAAAGGTGTGTAAGTGGAATGTCTCTTTTGTCCCTTTGTATCAAAATCTTAAAAAGCTGCCATTTGTCTACTACTGGGGCTTTTTGTAGATCAGTGGATGTTAGGTTTAAACATTTGTTTACTTTGATGAAGCTTTCAATAAAAAAAGAAAAAAGTTACAAAAAAACTTCAAAGTCTCTTCTATTTTTTCATTGTTTAAAGTAAAACCTAATTTACTAACAGAGCCACTTTTTCCATTTGTTTATATCAACTCATTGTCAGATATCACTCTGCGTGAATTACTTTTTCTTTCGCAGTAAACCACATATGTTCTCTTTGTAACAGAAACAATATAGATACCAAAATGATGGAACTTCATTAAGCAATACTGCCCATCTGTCGGCAATCATAAGGCTTTAATTCATACCGTAAATATTTTCCATTTTCAAAGGTGTGTAAAGGCATCGAAGTTTATTCCTGCTTATTTATCTTGATTGAGATCAGAATGGATCTCAAGAATACCTCTACTGTACATTTACTACAGCAAAGCTTTTCATCCCTTCTTCAACTAAACCATACATGTTTAGTGCTGTTACTCAACTAACCTGCAGCACTCCTCTCTCTTTAAACCTACATCATCCCCGCATTACTGACCCCCCAAACTCTTGTATGAACTCCTCTCTAATAGATGGTCTGGATATGTTGTATTCTGTGCTCTGGTGTACAACATTCCATTGATTTATGGCTAGATTTGCAACATGCAATTCTACCTACATAATTACATACACATAGGTACATTGCTAGTGGAAACCTTACTCATTGTAATCATACTTTTCAATAATATTTCTGTTTAACGGTACATAACAGTAACTCTCCAAATAGTGACAGAAGCATGTTCTACATGGTAAAATACCATAAATTAATATAAATGAACTAAGAAATCATGCACTCAAGGTTTTACATATGTTTAACAATTTATGTAGGTTTTTGTGGGCTACTCTCTGAATGAGCCAGGAAGCTACGGCTTCCTGGTTCATTCCAATAACATACCATGAATAACATAAGTGATAAGTGCAATTATATAAGACAAAGTCCAAATGTGCAAGCAACATGTATAGAAAATAGGGATAGTGGTAAGCAGGGGGAAATCATGCATGGCTGGGAGTAGCACTGGTTATTCATAAATGGAGTCTGCATGAGACTGTGACACACTGTCATTCATCCTTGTAATGCAGCACTGTTGGACTTGGCCCTTTTTCCCAGAAATTTTTCGTTTTTCCCCTAGCCGTTTTACCATGTGTGAAACTCACTCAAGATGGCGGCCACAGGCCCCTGCTACTGCAGAGGGGCCTGACACGCATACACACTAGTAGCCAGGGTCAGGCTGGGGTATAGGGATACAGTATCCATTCCATCCCCGCCTCTGGGCCACATAGCCAGGCATGTAGAAGGTTCCAGAACCTTCCGGGCTGTGGGAGGAGTTATGTTTTGCCACCTTTGGGAGAGTCACCTGACCTAGGAGTATAAAAGGCTTGGAGGGAAAACTTTTTAGTCAGTTGGGTTGAGTCAGTTGATGAGGCACCACTGAACCTGGGAGAACCTCCGCCGGAGTATAGGCTTTAGGGCCTAGGGGGGAGACCTACACTACTGCTGCTGACAGGGCTGAGGCCCTGCTGTAGTAAGATAGCTGAGGAACGCCCACCACCCACTGACCTTGCCCAGTGTGAGGGGACCCAGGGAACTACCTTCAGCGTGCGGGGAGGAACATCAAGCACTCCCAGACCACCAACTCATCCCCCCTCATAAGAAGGAACTTCTGACAGGAAACTTTGACAAGGAACTTATAACAAGGAACTTCTGACAAGAAACTTACAACTAGAAGCGCCTAAGAAGCAACCAAGCTGAAGCAGTCGCAAGACCCCTTAACTTGAGGAGGCCTGACCGTCCAGCAAGGCCTAAAGCCTAAAACTGCCCAACTGGGGATCACCAGGTAAAGCGCCGTACCCTGAAGCGCTAAACCTTCACCCCCTATTCATTTTTGCCTGTTGCTGGGCTGCCCCCAAGTACTTTGCCAGTCAGCCCTGCCCACAGGCTGCTGGTGCACCCTGAGTTCTGTTGCCCCTCAGGTCACTGACCTTATGAAGGAGATCACCGCCGCGGCCGCCTGAGAAGAGGCAACGTGTGGTGAGGTGCGCCGTCGCGCCCTCACCGAGGGAAGCGCTGAGGTGAAGGAAGCCCCTCAGGTGTGTGTGGTGAGGAGCGCCGTCCGCGCCCTCACCGAAGCCTCCAGAGACTGGGCCCTGGGCCCTCATCGCCGCCGTCGCGGCCAAAGAATGCCCCCGCCGCCGAAGCGGCCGAAGAATCATCGCCGCCGCCGGGCGGCCAAAGATGCCCCGCCGCCGAAGCGGCCAAAGAATTGTCGCCGCCGCGGCCAAAGAATTGCCACCGCCGCCGTCGCGGCCCAAGAAATCGCCGGCGCGATCTACGGCGAGGCCTCCAGGCCCCGCAGACGCCGTTGCCGAGCAACCAGGGGTCGCCCGGCGTGACCCAGGAAGGCCGCGCACCGATTGGGCGCCGGCCCCCAGTCACGCCCCCAGCGCCGAAGGAAGCCCGGGAAGAGCCCCGGCAGTGCAGAGGGAGACGGGGAGCCGGCCGGAGAGGACTGCCGGCTCCCGCTCCCTTCCCCGGCAACCCAGAGCCCCCAACTTCACTTACCTTGATCCCGGGGGCCGGAGGAGGGTGATCCCGGCCCCCGCAACGCGCCGTGAGTCAGTCCCGGAAGCCCGCAACGTGCCGCACAGTCACTCCCTAATCCCGGGGGCCGGAGGAAGGTGATACCGGCCCCCGCAACGACCCGCAATACCGGCCAGAAGGCCGAGGCACCCCGACCGGTCCCCGCCCTACAGAACACGGGCCGGCCCGGAAGAGCGCCAGTCGCCCTGAAGCGCGACCAACGACCAACACCGCAGGTGAGCCCTGGAGGCCCCTAGGGCCCATAAGACGCCACTTGGGGCCGGGGGCCACTATTAACCCTTGAGATTTTAGTCCTACGAGGCGAGGCCCCAGAGAGGAGTGGGCCTGGCCTGAGTTAACCCCTGAGGGACCTAGAAGCCCCAGAATACAGGACATGTTGAGGGATTCCCCACATAGTTCATTCAGGTAATGATGATGCCCACAGTATTTAATAATTTATGCCGATGCCTATTATAATTACTGCCTAGGCCATGGTTTTAACTGTTAAGTCTTTACCACAAGGGGAAAGTGTTTAATTGAGTTGAGCTGAAGTGTACACCGCCAAGAGTTGAAGTATTTTATGTTACAGGTGTACTGGGGTTGCGACGCCCCTGTACTGAATGTGGGTGCGCCTAGATTAATGCAGGCCTATTTAAATGTAACGTGAAAAGCCTTCTTTTAAATAAGTGAATATGCTAAAGTGAACTGTATGTTTAGGCCTTTGTTTTATTAACGTACCTTGAGATCATTATTAAGTGCTACGTGTAGGAGATAATTCCTGCGGCCTCTTAGTGGCCTACAATGTTGATGAGCTATGCAGCTTTATTTAAAATGTGCACCAGTTGAGTAATATAATGAATTTGAATGTAAATCTGAATTAACCTGCCTTATCTGATGCCAACTTAATTTATTTATAAAAGATCTTGATTTTAAATACAAAAGCCTGGTGTGGTGTCATGTTATTGCGTTCGCATTTGTGAGTCAAAGTGAGAGTGTGCTGCACAACTGCCTTACACATTGCCTTCGCGTGCCTTTCCCGCTTCACGCCATGCTACCGTGTCGGACTCGGTAACCCCGGTTCCAACAAGCACACTACTAACATGAAATAAATCATTCATTCGTTGCCTCTTCTGCCATTTTTTTGGCTTTGCTGTTATGTTCTCCTGACATCTCCCTAAGAGCTTGCAATGGTAGATAGCCAGTGAACCCTTAACAAGTTGATTAGGTCCAGTGTTGTAAGTATTGCAATACCAGGTCCTTGGAGTCTGTGCTGTTATGCTCTTACGGATTCCTCTGAAGGCAGGCACATCTGGGAGCACCCCACAATGGGAAGTGTTCAGGCTGTGCTCATCCAGCATTGAGAGATGTGGTAATGAAACAACTTTACAGTCTTCCCAAAGGGATGGTTCCTAGTTCTTTTAATCTATAAGGACATTTTTTAACCCTGTGAGTGAGGATGACATAGCAGGAGCACACATTGATGCTGTTACCATTTGTAGGGTTTTTATGATCACACTGTCTCTTTATTCCCTCTTAATTGGGAGAAGATGCCACTAGCAAATATCAATTTCATCACAGAGCCCGCAACCAAAAGAGGTTTTTAAATTCTTCATGTGAAGAGATATTGCCTCACTGACTGACTGCTAAGCCCAAATCATGCACATCCATAAGGAATTGATATTTAATTTATAGATAGTATATTGCTCCAAGCCCAACATGATTGATTTGGATTAAGCTATCTGCAGACATTCAGCCCATAAATATTGTTTCCATCAGAGCACATAAGGACACGCAGACTCCAATTCACAAAGCCATTTTTGTCTTAAATACTTTTATGCCCTTATGCCCCAAAATAGTTGAATTTAAGCGCCCAGAAACGTATCAAAAATGTCATAAACTTTCCTTTCACCCTTTCCACACTTGAAAATGGTCACAGACGTACATCTGCCACAAGCTGGAGTAAATGCCTTTTATCGGATCGAAAGAGGAACTGATCACCCAGATGTCTTGAGAGTTTAGGAGAAGTATATCTTCCATAGGGAATGATGTGTTTTCTGTGGCAAAAAGAAAAGGAAAACAATTTGGCGATTGCACATCAGCGCTGACTTTTCATAATGTACTGTGTGGACTATACCGTACCACAGGAAAAACTCCTACAACTAAAAATGTTGCATGCCATTTCCAGAATTAGACCTCAAAACCTGGTACTGGTGCTGTTTTCCAGGCAAACTATTGGGAATGTTTGTGAATTCCAAGAAAAAGTGTAATGTATATTTGTGTATATTTAAGGATTTGTAGAACACTCAATTACCCAAAAAGATAATTTGGCTTTGGAGGATACACAATTGGAAGCTCACGAGGAAAGGACTAAGGAGCAGCTAAAGATCGGATCTAACATTCAAGTCCGCATGGGACAACACCTGGTGGCCCCCTACCCTTGGAATCCCACCCATCCCAATGGACCACGCATGCAACCTCGGCATCATTCTCAACTCTTCACTCACCATGAATCGCCAGGCAATGCCGTATCCTCCGCATGCTTCAACACCCTCCGCATACTTCGCAAGACATTCAAGTGGATTCCCACCGATTCCAGGAAAACTGTCACCCACGCACTCATCACCAGTAGACTGGACTACGGCAATGCTCTCTATGCCAGAATCAACAAAAAACTCCTCTGCAAACTCCAGACCATCCAGAACACTGCAGCCAGACTCATCCTCGACATCCCATGACATGACGATGTGGACATGTCTTGGGATGTCGAGGATGTTTCTCCGTGGCCTCCACTGGATAACCATCGAAAGAAGAGTAACCTTCAAGCTGCTCACACATGCCTACAAAGCAGTGGCGGCTCCTCCATAGGGGCGTTTGGGCGTCGCCCCATTGCTTTCTCGCAGTGCGAGAAGCAGAAACATAAAATGGTAAAAACTACCATTTTATGTTTCTGCTTCTCGCACTGCGAGAAAGCAGAAGTGCCTGGTTGGGGGAGGGAGGGTGGGCGGTCCTGCTCGCGGGCGGGGGGGAGTGGCTTACCCACTGTTGTGGGTACTGACTGTTTGGTCGGCCCCTGGAGCCGACCAAACAGTCAGTACCCACAACAGTGGGTAAGCCACTCCCCCCCTGCCCTCAAGCACGACCGCCCACTCTCCCTTTTTCTCTATGTAGGAGAAAATGGCGCGGCTGGGGCGCTCTCCCCTGCGCCTCACCAGCGCCTCACCAATCATGATTGGCTACAGGAGGGGAGGGAGCATGCCTGTTCCTGTTCCGGACCCCCCAGGAGCAGAAGTGGTGCGGGACCGGGATCAGGTAAGTTTTATTTTATTATATTTACCCCCCTCCCCTCACACCCGCGCGATAACTCCCGCGCGACCCATTCCACCATCCCCCCCCCGAGAATTGCGAGCGGAGACTGGCGTATTGTAGGTACAGGGGTTGGCAGATGCACAAGGCAGTGCGGGAGACCCTGTGCACTCTAGGTGCTGTGGGCATGCTGATCTCTGGCGTCTCAGATGAGGCCTGGGTAGGCACAGGCAGGAGTCGCCTCATGCGAGCAGAGTCGGGTGGAGTGGTGGCCGCAGTTGCAGCAAAAGTAGGGCCGGGGAGAGGTGCGGGCAGGCCACTTGCGGTGTGGAAAACAAAGGCGCCTGGGAGGAGACACAGCCTCCCGGCGTCTGCAGATGATTATTATGGAGCAGGGACTTTCAAGGCCCGAGTCAAGGGGAGGGGGCAGCCCCAAGTTGTAAACGAGGGTGTGCCTGTAGGCACTTTAACTGATGATTTGGCAGCAGAGGCAGCGTTAGAGGGGGACGGTATGCCGCCCCTTGACCTGTCAACCAGGCAGGCAGGGCTGGGGCAGTACGAGGGGTCTGGGCCGGTCAATCCGGCAGGAAAAAGAAGATGGGGATTCCCTGCAGAGGCCCCATGTTGTGAAGGGAGTGGGGGTGGCAGAACAGGCTCCGGTGTCAGCAGCTGGGGGTGAGATTGCAGAGGCTCGGCAGGGTTGGGATCAGAGTAGCGGTCACGATGGCAAGGGCTATAGCTTTTTAGAGGCAAAGATCAAACAACAGCACCAATTATTGCGGGATACAGAAGAGAGATGTGAGCGCTTATGTAAGGAGAGGGAAGTGGTACAGGAACAAGGGCACACGCTGAAAAAGGCTAAAGGTATGGCGGTGGGTCTGAGAACAGACCCGTGGGGGTCATTGGCTATGGGTGCCGGAAGAGCTCGGCCGGGTCTCTCCATTTGGTAACCCCCGACTGGGTCTCCATATGGCCATAATCCAGATCATTTGCCCATTGTATCTAAATTGGGGTATTACCTGACTTCCATCCTTAATTCTTTTAAACAAGCTGAAAGAAACCTTTGCTGCTCGCTAAATCATGAACGTTGTTCTGGCAGCTCATTGCTTGCTAGTGACTGATTAAGTACGTTTCCCAGCAGGCCACGGTAATATTGGAGTTATTGATGGGATTTAGGGCTGTATTAATAGTCTCCACTAGCCTCCTGAAGTCCTTTGAGTTTGAATTAGTACGGAGAAATAGTAGAATGCCTGAAAGGACTTGAGTGTTTTTATCAAAAGCAAACGCATTACGATTTGTCTAAAAATAAACGTGGCTGACTGTACCATTGGGGGTGTGCAGTGTGTGACGATGGCATTCTCTCGCAGAGCCTTTAGCCAAACAACGTAAGTATCCAAGCGCTATATTTCTTTTTAGCTGAAAACTTGCAAAGAGTTCTAGGCTGACTAACATGTTGATAATACAGTATTGGGAAATAATAAAGCAAGTTCAACGTGAAGCTTATTTACTTGTGGGTGATTCATGCCTGATTTATGGTGGAGATTAAGCTTATTGTCTCTTTAAATGGAGTATTTGAGATACTTAGATATTCGCCTGAAAAGGGTATGAAATGAAGTGCTGGCCTGGCGCAGAGAGGAAAGTGGTGTAAGTGGAACTGGAGACGCGGGTGTTATGTTATAGTTCAGGGGCCCTCTGACTCTTGAGGAGCCCTGGCCTCAACTCTGTGTGCTGTCTTTATGGCCTGACAAATGGCTTACATTTTACTGCTTGCATTTGGAAGTAATAAACACACTGGTTTGCTGAAAGCAGCCGCTTCTAAACGCAAGCAATACAATTCAAGCCATTGATTTATCAGGACATAAACAGCTGCATCCATTCCTTAACATGCAACATTTTTAATGTGAATCCAGTTCACCTGAGACTCACTTGTCGAGATGCATGTTGCTAATATGTACAGTGAGTTTTGTTTTCCGGTGTGGTGTAGGGTTTCAGAGCCCTTCGCCTCACACACACATTATACAGAGACAATGGATCTCACACGTGTGTAAATCAGTGCATAGGGAATATTACATAAGACAAAGAGGACTATATGGTGCAAGCATCACATGTCATACATACTGGTGGTAGGCACTGGGCCGTATAGTCTAAGATTGATTGTTTGGTCTGGAACAGCTCAAACTTATACATTTTAAACATAGCACTGTGGTTGTGTTGACTTTACTAATAAAATGAACCCTTTTTAGCAACATTAGGATAATGACTGGAGAACAAAAGCATAACGCTCTAACCCATGCCTTGCTGTTTGTATGCAGCTCTTTGATGACCCAGTTAATAGCTCTCTCTGCTATGTTAGGCTTGTAACTTTTAAAATGCAAGTACAAAAAGCATCTCTCTGACAAAAGCATTAACTGACCCATTGAACTATCTACATTCTATGCACTTTTGTGATCTGCCTGGTACATGTTCTTTGCAGCAGGCATATTAACCCTCTGCACATTACCATTGCCCTGGGCACAGACATCCAGAATGGGGAAATGAGTGGGCTGTGGGCAGATATTAGGTGAAGCGTGAAGGTCTGTTGATCACATTATAAATTCCCAAAATCCTCTCATTTTTTACATCATAGTGAGTAATAGTACCCAGCACTTATGCCAATGCCTACCATTGATTTGCCAACACTAATCCAAAGAACCCCTTTTTACCTAAATTGAAACCACAATTGCTTTATTAACCTTCTTCCTTTCTCAAATTTGCTTGAAAATGCACCATTTGCCCACTCTTTCCAAACTTTTCTCGGGGGAGAACCCTCCAGAACCGCTCTTATGTAGCTCAGGCTCGCTCGCTATGCTCGCTCGCTAGAGTGCACTCTAGCCGCAACTTTTATGCCCACCACTTTCAAATGTCACCAGCCGCCACTGCTACAAAGCCCTCCACAACACCGGACCCCAATACCGCCATGACCGAATCTCCTTCCACGTCCCCAAGAGAAACCTCCGCTCAGCCAACCTCACCCTACCCACCGTCTCTCGTTTCCACAAGACCAGAGCAGGTGGAAGATCCTTCTCCTACCTCGCAGCCAGGACCTGGATCAAACTCTCCCTTCACCTCAGATGAAGCCCGACACTGCACCAATTCAGAAAGGACCTCAATACCTGGCTCTTCGAATGACCCTGACGGAGCTGCTCAGGCATGTCATTTTCTCGTCTACTACCACATCAATTATGCCCCTCTATACCTCTGAGTATGTGGGCATAAGGTTTGTAGAAGAAGCAACTTGATTTACCTGGCACTAGTAAGTGATCTAAATGAAAACATTGAATTTTAATGTAAGACCTGGCTCACAATTGTAGCTGCTTTGTAGTTTCAAGTTCTTTGGAATTTGGGTATGTTTCTGGGCTTTTCTTAGGTACATATCAATTTGAAATGATAGCATGATCTTTGAATCTAAGACTTAAGAACAGAGCATGATTTCTCCAAACAAAAACTTCATACATTTTAGATGAACTGCAAATGTTATGAAAAGATCAAGATATAGTTTCTTATGAGTAGTGAAATTAATTGTACTTCTTATTTCGACCCTATTAATCAGAGGACTGCATTTTATAAGATTATTCATGTGTTCAGACAAATGTAAAATTCTCCAAAGAAAGAATGGACTATTAATATTCAATGATTTTTCCAGATTTACTGAATGTTTTTTAGAAAGGTTAGAACAGTAGAATGTTGGGAGCTCCACTGAAGACAAAAAAATGGCCCAGGGATAGTAATGGCTGGTATAAGCCTTGTCCTCCAACATTCCAAATGTTTGTCTGTTTCTCCCTTTTAATTTAGAACATTCTACCCTCAGTGGGTGGAATGTTGTAAGAACTTTATAGTCCTTTGCCTTAAAATATATTTGGAATTTTATATTTCTTGTATAAGGTGGTCATAGCCCACCGGGGATTGGAGCATTTTAAATAGAATTCCACCTTTACCTGCCATTGTTAGCAGGTTACATGATTACGGTGGATGTTACAGATACACATAAATAGATAGTTTCTATTTGGGAGGAAGTAGGAAATATCTTATTTTATTTTTTAGCGTTTTTATTATTATTATTTTATTGTATTTAGCTTTTTGGCATGCTAAGACACTACAATTAAAAGCTCTTTAGCATTAGTCCCTTTAGCTGCATTGATATATTTTAAATCTGGCAACATTTTTCCTGATATCTAACTAGAATCATGCCAGGAGTCTTGCTTATGTGACTGTGAGTAAGTTGGCCTTTATCAATTATCATTCTTAATTGCCCAACATAATGAGCAAAACAAGGAATGACACCAGGGAATAACACTGGCTATTGAGGAATGCTGTAGGATGTTACAGCCTAGATACTCTAGAAGACAGTTCTTGCCAGACACAATGATTTTGCTGTGGTCTACGTTTGTAGTCCTCCAAGCTTATTATGGATGTTGAGGAATAAACCAAGAATATTCCTAGATTACTCCTAAATTGCTACTGAATTTCAAGAGTAAGGCAGGAGTACTCCTGGATTATTTCTGCTTTACCTGTGGCTCAAAGGATAGCAAGGCGAATCCCACCTTCTCCCTCTAAAGGTAGCCCCAATCCCTGTAGCACTCTCCAGGAGAGTAGGAAATACATGTTTCGAAAAGGGGAAGAGTGAGTGGGGATTAGAGAGAGAGAGTGTTAGAAGTCCTGGACTGGACATTCTGGACTACACAAAAGCACAGCGATGCAAAGGCACACTACGACTCACTGTCAAGAGAGAAGACAGTGAGTATAGAGTAAGGAAGGGAGTAGTTTGATATTAGGTAAGTATGGTGATAAAGCTTTGATGTAGCTTACCCAGTGCGAGTGGAGACATCACTGAAACTAGTTGGCAGGCAAACCTGGAAACTTGTCGACGAACTGCGATGAGTTGAGCACCTCTCTACCGGCAGGTAGATCAATAGTCGTCAAACCAAAAATGGGAAATCCAACGCTAAGTCAAAAAAGCAGTTTCAGCCAACATCTAATAACAGTTTAAATCGGGAGTCGCTACAACAGCTATAGCTGAATCTAATACCAAAGTAAGTCCAAGACACAAAAAGAGTCAGTACAAGGAATAGGGAGGAGGGAACCAATAAAGGAGAAAAACAACAACGTGAGAGAGCCAACTGGAGTGTCAAGCGAAACAACCGATGTTGTCAGACAGGGTCTTCAGCGTCCCCTAACGTTTTATAAGTCTCTGCCCTCTCTGTTCTGGCAGTAAATTACCAGTCCTCAGGTGTCTGGAGCTGCGTTTTTCAGACCGGATTCGGAAGCTAATGTACTCCATGACTGTAGTCTCCACTACCCCATCTTCCATCTTCACCATTTGGTACAATTCCTTACTCTCAAATGTGGTGTCTTGTCTAAAAACCTAACACATAGAAGGTAATAAGTCAGGAGTACTACCAGAATACATGTCACTGCTCCTAGCAAAACCTTGTGAATCAGGCAAACAATTACCAACTAAAGGGTAGATTTTCAAACATTTTGCACTGGGTTAGCGTCACAAAAGTGATGCTAACCAGCACAAAATGTTTTTTTAGCAATTTACTTTCCAGCGCAAAACCTGTTTTGCATTGGAAAATACCCTACAAGTAATGCAAAGCAGCGCAAAGCATTGCTTTGCGTTACTTGGCACCAAGGGGGTGTAACATGGGTGGTACATGGACGTTGCCATGCAACCAGCCATGCCTTTTGACGCAAACCCTATCTACAAGCAATTGTAGACAGCGTTTAGCGCTAAAAGTTAACACCATCTGAAAGAAGGCATTAAGAGGAGAAATGTTTTCATTTCTCCTTTCTTTTCCTACTTTGCGTGCGTGCGGCACTGTGCAGCACACTACAAAGTGGAAAAAGTGTTTGAACTTGCCTAGGCATAGTATTTTGTACAGGAAGGGTGCCCTTCCTGTACAAATCTATGCTAGACTCAGGCACGCACCTTAGCGCTATGGTGCTAAGCTGTGTGACTGGCGCACAGTGGCTAAAATCAGCGCTGGCGCTAGGGAAATGGGAGGAGGGAGCCATATCTCTTTAGATATGGTGCTCTCTTGCTCCCTCCCTGTCACGCAACGCAGCACAGCCTCTTGGGGGGCTGCGCTGCGTTGTGTCTATTTAAAAATCTGGCCCTGATTGCAGTGCAACAAACAGAACAGGGGAATGTGGAATATTTCCAACAAAGCAATAATATATTCGTGATCATGCAGCAACCATTCATCTATGAGGCCTGTTGGAAGGATCGAGTGACTGGCAGGTACAGCAATAATGCCCCTGATCTGGCTCTAACTAGAGCAGGTACCTTTAGCCACTCAAAGCAGCACTCTAACCATACTTAGTATTGTTAGAACACATTTTTTCTGCTGTGTTATAATGAATCCAAAGACATTTGCACACACCAGAATCTTCCAGCCCTAGTTTAGTTCAGGCATTAGCAAGACATTTCGATTGTACTAAAATTTTATATAGTATATATACTTATAGGAACATTCAGCGAGCCCTCTTCCTCCACTGATCCAGTCAGTTGTCATTCACATTTTGAATCCACGCACCACAGCATACAGCACAGGGCAATGGGTCATCCCAGTTCTGCCTTTTGGTTCTTTATCTGTGAGTAGCAGCATTCTGCCCAAACACAATGGTGTCACCCACAGAGAACAAAAGTGCGTTTTTCTAAAAATAAAAAAAGGGGGAAGGGGGGGTTGGGTCCAGCCAGGGTCCAGCATCCCCTCAGGCCCTCGCTGTCACCTGTAGTGCGCTGCATCCCACTTGTATAATGCTTACAGTGACCATGTTTCCAAATGGCCTTCAAATGATTCCAAGATGGCCACAATTGTGTGTGCATGCATGCCCATGCGTGCGTACACAAGGGCTTCCATCGTTGAATTGTGTTTAAACCCATTCCAGAATGGCAAGAATCGCAATCGTGAAGGAGAGATTACAGGCAGAGGACGTATCGTATCAAGGATACTGGTTTACATTTTGCCATTGGTATTTTGGAGCTTAATCGCTGTGAACACTACAGATTGATCATATTTACCATTGTCACCCAAGTGTCAGATTTTCGGACCATTATTACTTACTTTGATTTTGGAAATATTTTAACATAGAGCTTTGACACACTACACCTCGTCTTGATATATGAGGAAATTGATTTTGAGCACGGATATATTGTACCGGATATATTGTACCTCGTATTGTTACATGAGCCCTGATGTGCATCCTCACATGTGTGCTAGCACAGTACCCATGTAAAAAACAAAAATACAAACAAAATCATTAAAAAAACTATGAAAGACAATAGACTGGCAGCCTACACTTTGCCAATGTTTTGTTCCAAAATCCGTTCTGGTCACAGGCATATGCAATGCAATATAATGCCTTCCTTGCCCATAGCATCCCCCATCTTCATAAATGTAAAAGTACAGGGCTGCTTTGCTCACTTGTTGAGTCTGACCACAGCATCCTGACTCATGCCCTCCCCCTCCCCCCCCCAGAAAAAAACCCTTTGCTTCAATGTAATACAAATTGTATTATAATCTTATCAGCATTAATTCCCTTGCTGGTTCCCAGGCTCATCCCATGAGAATCTAACCCTTCAATGTGAAATATTATAATCTGTGATCCTAGAATTTAGAACATCCTACATTAATGGAGAATCTTTCAACGTTGTAGTACTCCTCTGCATCATATTTTCATGCACGACACAAAGGATGTACCTGGTTTAGAACCCAGTCACAGTGGATGAGTTGTTGTGTGTCTGTTTCTAGTGATTGAGACCAAGTCCTTTGTTAAAGACGAAAATGCTCACCCACTGTTAGGTGGCATGCTTCATCATGAGGGTACTCCTCACACCACTCACCAAGGGTCGTCGTGTGGGCTACAACTTCCAAGACGTGGAGCGAGCTCTTTATAGGATGGCCTAGAGTGGAGACCCCACAATAGGTACAGGTGTGGGTGAGTTATGCAGAGTGCAGGTGTCAAGATAGATTGTGAGTTGGGTAGACATTTTCTGTCCTTTCTTGGCTTTGTTCTCTCCCTTGGGGACATATAGTAAAGTGTTCTGTTAGTCCACCAATAGATAATTTTTTTCAGTCTAGCACTCTGCATAACTTACCCTCGCCTAGGGTCTCTACTCCAGACCACTCTATAAAGTGCTCTTTGCTGATTTCCCATATCAAAATCTCCAAAGGCATTAGCTTTTGGATCAGGCAGTCCACAAGTTCCCATTTGTCAACTTCCATAGTTGATAGTTATAGCTTTGCCAGTTACATTCCCCTCTCCTTTGTAGTACATAATCAGTGTCAGACCCGCACTGCTCAAACAGGCATTGCAGCATGTAGAATGTGGAGTTCTAATGGTTTGGAATGTGGCTGGGTCTATTCATTGGCCTTAGTGCACCAACAGTAAAACAGCAACAACAATATAAAAGTAAATTCAACAGCACTGCAAAATGGAAACAATGGGAAATATTTAAATAAACTTTAAAAATGCCCAAACATCTCACACAAATACACACACATATAAAATGATGAGCAAGCACATGGAGAAGAACAAAGGAAAATGTCTGGCTACATGGGCCTTGACTCTGAGAGCCACTTCGACCCTAGCACCTACAGACAGAAAGTAACCTAAATTTGGCATGAATACAGAGCCATCCACAAGCCCCTAATATAATACAAAAATATATCTAGCAGAAGCAATGACAATGTGACAAATTAAATAATATACATCTAAGGGTTACAGCAGACTAGGTCCCAAAAAGTAATACTCACAAAAATACAAGGAAATTGAGGAAATATTATTAATCCAGGCCTCCACCATCCTTAAATATCCATTATCACTTAATCTCAAATGGCCCTCCCTACACCTTCTGTAACTTAAACTCTAGGGGCCTGATTACAAGTAAAGGTGCTATTTATCGCACCTGGTAATTAAGGATACCACAGGGTTTGTTATTTATCGGATGTGATACATAGCATCTATTACGAGTTTCTGGGGACTAATATGCAGATTTGAGTGTTTAATGCATCAAAATCACCATGATACGGTAAATGCCATATGCTTTTCCATGTTAAATTTCAGCAAGTTTGATCTGCTGAAATTTAACGATTGTTGAGTTATTTAATGCATGCGATAATTATCGGACGTGTTAAATTAAACCAAACTCGTAATTCTGCCCCATGCATAAACAGGGGTTTATACATTGGTCGGAATTTAACGTTTAGGGCCTAAGTCTTCAGCAAAAAACAAAATGAAAACAAAACAAAAATGGAACAAAAATTGTTGTATCTGCCAGCACAAACATTTACCAAAAAAGAACTGCACTGAACTTACCTGGTTTTCCCACAGAAGTAAAGATTCCAACTTCTAAGGGTGGATGATGTAGTAGAGATTACAGACAAAGATACAGCATAGGGAGGAGTCTTCAGCACAGGAAGAGGTAGTAGATACTGTATTTACACTAGCCTCACTCTCTATGGCATTTCCAAAAAACCAAATTAAATTAAAATGAGAAAACATGCATTTTGCACTCAAAATTTACCCGTACAGTCCTCTAGGGTATAAAAAGTTTAAGGAAATTTACTTTTATGATTATTTTATTGGTGCCTGGGTTAAAGAAATGCAGATCGCATTCAGGTCAAACGTGTTGTTGCCATGCATCGATTGTGTTCTTCCCGAAATCCAGTGATAATTTCCCCCCAGAACAAACATCTTGCTTACATGAGACAGGGTAATTGTGGAATCTTGCACATTACTCTCAATATGCGCAACCCTAAATTCCCGAGATTATGCCAAATTATGCCAGTGTAACGTAAATTACACCTGGGACTAGTTAGTACTTGAAGGAAACATGGAGGTCACATGGACCTTTAAATAGTGATAATAATTTGACATAATGTGTGTAGCAGTGGTGTTTTATACATATGCGGTCAGCAGTGATATGTGTGGTGCAACTGAAGGATAGCTATACCATCAGCAATTTAAGAATACTGGCATGAACAAAGACAGCAATGTTGGGGCAGGATTAATAGGTGACCCTTTGTTCGTGTTGTTGTTGTTTATAAAGTTCACTGTCCACCTGAAAGGTTTCTTTGTGCTACTTTTACAAGTAGATTTAGTGGCTCTGAAGCATATGTAAATTGAAAAGATTTATTTTCAAGTATTTGTTGAAGAGTAAGAGAAAAGATTGTTTCTAGAGCTGTACCAGCAACGCATTCCACAATGTGGCCACTGCCACAGAAAATGCTTGCTCTCAACAAGTAGTTGTCCAAACTCTAGGTATTTCCATAACGAACTGCACATTAGAATGTAGTCATTTGGAAGAACAATACCAGGAACATTTGTGAGCCATAAAAATAGGAAAATGGCTTATTGCATGATGGTTAAGGGTTTGAATGTAATTCTGTCATTATCAATAGCTAATGTAGTTGTTTTCTGGCTGTAGTAACTGAGTCAGACTTTTTCATATCACAGAGTATTTGGTTTTCTGCATTCTGGATCAATTCTAGTTGCTGTTGTTTTGGTGTAGCTAATAAAACCTACTTATAATAATTGATTCCTGATTGAATTAGGGTGTTCATTACAGGAATTCCTGACTCTTTCTTTAAAAGTAGTGAAATAGGTTGAAGCAATTTAAGTTGAAGGAAACAAGACTTTGGGCCTGATTCTCGTGGGGGCAGTCCGACCACTGCCACTCTGCGGGCCCGCCCGCAGTATTATGAGTGTGGCTGTCAAACCGCCAAAGTTTGCCAACTCCGCCGGGATCATGGATCCCGCTGCACCAGCGGTCTGAAAATAGGCAGTAATATGCTGCTGTCCCTGGGCCTGGGGGTGCATGCAGGGGGGCACATATGGTGTCACTCTAGAATTGCACCCCCATTCCTGCACGGTGTGGCACGGAGCTCTCACGACGGGGGTCTGCATGTTAGGATCTTCTACAAGCCTAACATACCACTGCAGTGCCGCCCGCCCAACCTGGATTCAACTCTGAATCTGTCGGGCGGGCACACCATGGCCTTGGCGGTCCTCCTGTGGATGGAGTGGTGGCAGTGCCACAGGAGGATCGCCAAAGTCGTAAAAAGGCCCATAGTGATTTTGGCTTTCTGGGTAGTAAGACTGAATTGTAATCAAGCTAAATTCCTAGATTACACACTGAAGAAGTGGATGAAGGTGGCTGGCCTATAATAGTTAGCCAATTTAAATCCTCAATTCTGATTTTCCTTGATATCAACAGTATTTCCTTTTTGCGTTGAGTTTTAAATAGTTTGCAAACATCAATCATCTAGATGCCTCAAGACTGATGGTTAAGGAATTACTACCTGTATTAGACTGACTTGATTTGGAGACAGTTTAAAATCACCCAGGTATCATCTGTGTACTTAAAAAATGTGGCACCCAGTTGATGCATTAAAAGAGCTATCAGACCTGTATATCTTAAAAAGGAACAGGGATAAAATTGATCCTTGTGGGATACCATTGCAAGTTTCTCTAACTGCAGACGAAAATGGGAGAAGAAAGACTATTTGTGATCTGTTATATAAAAATGATTTAAGTCTGGACAAAACAGTTCCATTGATCTCTATGCTAGGTAGTCTTTGAAATAAGATGTTAATGATCAATTATTCCAAATGTATCCGAGAGATCCCTGAGAACCTACACTTTGGATCTCTGGCCTCCATCTTCCTTTGTAGTTCAACAAGAACAGATACTACAACTATCTCTGTACCATGACCAGGTCCCAATACTGCTTGTTGAGTACCTGGAAGTGTCTTTTATTTAAAAAAAATTAATTTGTAGAGGAACAAGTTTCTCTTACAGCTTTGATAAATAAGAAAGAAGTGAAATTGTCAAATAGTTCCTGGGGTCTGCAAAGTTTAAAATAGGTTTTTTAACAGTGGTTAACTGGCAGGCATTTTTTTCAAAGATTAGTGACTATGCCTGTCCCAAGTGAGTTTGAAAAGATGAAGTGGATTGCCTTGGTCAGGCCAAGTGCTAGCTCTTTGATAAGCTTTGTAGGACAAATGTCAAGGGGCAGCTGGAGGAATGGCTCAGATTTATAATTAGGGTTCCCGGTTTTATGGTGTTTATTTTTTAACATTTCCGTCTGTATTTACCCATATTTATTTTTTGGCCATTCTATCTGTATTTATCCATATTTATTTTGTGTTTTGTGTATAAATTAAGTTGTAAAACTGCACATTTCCATATTTATTTAACTGATAGACATGCACTCATACTTTGATGTCTGTTGTGATTTAGCTATTTAAGCTGCCAAAAATTACGCAACAATACATTCACTAAATATTAGCATTATACCACAATTGTATGTTGACATATGCCATTATTTATAGAAATTTCATCCTGTTTTTCATTTCCCATGCTGTCCATCTGCTCAGCTGTTGGGCTACAATTCATGAAAGACAGCACAGAGAGTCACTTAAAAGAAGAACAATTTTCTGTATTTATCCACTTTTATAAATAATTGCAGACAGGAAACACATTGTTTTCTGTCTGCATTTATCTGTAGAAATCTGTAAAAATGGAAAACAGGGAGCCATATTTATTAGGTGAGATTCTTACATTGGGTAAGGATTTTCAAAGATCACACTCAATGTTTCGCCAAGTATCAGCGGTGAAACACCATGAGGCCTGTTTATTGAATGTGCCTCAATTTCTTACCTAATTTTCTCAGTCTTTCCGTGAGAAAGGATGGCAGGTGTTTGCAGAAACTAATTGTATGAGAGATTTGAGATCATCCACATTAAGGAGAATGAAATTCTTTTACAAGATTAAAAGGGTTTTTGGAGAAATTGGTGGCACTGCTTAACTTAAATGCTGGGAGAAATAAGCTTGTTTAACTTGTCTAATCTTTTCATAGTACTCTCAGGATTTATTTACAAAAATCATTTTTAAACTATTGTCATACAATTTGCTCTACTTGCACTCAATCTGGCGTACCCTTAATATAATTGAGGTAGATTTCTTAGAAAAGCAGGAATAATTTTTTTCCTGGATGATTTTATTTTGGTTTGTGCTTTTGAAAGTTTGTTTAGAGCCTGAGTGAGAAAGTTTTTACATTTGGTGAGTAGGTTATTGGGTCATCCTGTATTACATTAGAAGATCTCATGGAGAAACTAGTCTCACATGAAGAAAACATGCTCTCTGACACAAAAATATCAATAGTTTAGCATCAAGATTGTACCATGTTTTCCTTAGAGGATGAAAAATAAACAAACATCACGACAGTGCCCATGAGGAAGAGAAAACAATATGTGTGTGCAGATGTATACTTGTGTCCTATTACCTCCTGACCAGTGTTCCTCTCCTCAACATGAAGAATATCTGTGTAGGTCACTTTCGTCCTTTGTTGACCCTGTAAGAAAGCAAGCTGGCCATTCCTTCAAAGAGGTATTTGCTGTCCTTACACATTGCATGCAATATATCAGCGTGCAAGGCTGAACTTTAAGTATTTTACTTAGTATTGTGTTATGGGAAGCTGGAACAGTTTCTAATTTCAGGAAGCCTTGCTTGAATTATGTCACTCACCTGTTATTCCGTAAAACACTATCAGTGTTATTCACACAGTTAACATACACTTGTGACTAGTTTAAATGTGCAATTTACTCTTACACTTTTGAGTAACTTTACTACTTTTGGCTATTCACAAAAGTTTAATGTGTAAAGATACTCATAAGTGTAGACTTAATTTTCTCCACATCCTGAAATTGGGTGGTTGAGCGAAGTTTACAAGTGTAAGGTACTACTGCCATAAAAGAAACAGTAGTAATCCAGCACCACACATCACCAACCACTGGTACTGCAACAACACCCTCCCACAGAAAATAATGGAGTTAGGGACCTAAAATAAAACCCCATAGAAAATAATGTTAAATGAAATTGGATTAGTAAAAGTAGTTAAAAATATAAATAAATATAATTCAATGTTAAAAAAAAATCTGAAAAGAAAACATTTGTATTATTTCTTTATAAAATATTTTAGCTACTTTTTTGCATTTATAAATTTGAGTAACATTATTTTTTATAAAATAGTAATAAACTACGTATAATTAATTCTACACATCAATTTCAATAATTATAAATGCAGAATAAATACATTTTTTTAAAAATTTTCGTTGAGAATGTATTTTTATTTTCAAACTTCAAAAAATGGGTTGTGAATAGGCTGCTAAATTTGGACAAGCCTCCTCTGATGGGGAACGAGATAACCTCTGACTGTGTAGATTTGGATAAATGCTGGTTATGCTTTCAGTCTCAGGAGTAGTCTGGTGACTAATGTTCTCCATCGGTCAGCACACTACCTCAGCACATCTAAATAAATATGATTTTTTTGGTAATATCATAAGAAAAGTGTTTTGTTTTTTTTGCACAAAATTTAGTATCATGACTCGCATGGCCAGGCACAGGCATTTCTAGGACTGTACAGCAGATGATTCTCCCCTAAACAACCAAGTGAGCACACCCTACAATGATACGGGACCTTATTAAATTCCTGGTTGCTCATTTCTGAGGGGACTTAGCTGCCTCTTCAGGCCTGCTCTCTGCACTCAAGTCCTACGACTGAAGGGGACTCAGGTTGCCAGAATACTTATGAGAAGGGTAAAGACATAGCAAACACAAGGAGATGATGGACGGAGCGCTGAAACTTTTCAGACACTCACCCCCAGTCACAGATCTGGGTTGAATTCATCATCGTTCTTTAGCTCACTTCGCCACCCCAGTTCAGACACAGCTATATGCAAATCAGTCTTGACCCTGTGCCTCATGGGAACAGTCCAGCCCGAACTGCCAAGCCATGTCTTCCCTGGACCGGAAACAAGCATCCTGGGACCGGTTTCGGGCTAACAGCCCTCATCAGCCAGGCTAGCTTGAATCCAGTGGCAAAGTGAGCAAGGGACCCACGTCTGGGCATACCCTGCCAACTTAGGGCGAACAAAGCAAACACAAGGAGATGATGGACGGAGCGCTGAAACTTTTCAGACACTCACCCCCAGTCACAGATCTGGGTTGAATCCATCATCGTTCTTTAGCTCACTTTGCCACCCCAGTTCAGACACAGCTATATGCAAATCAGTCTTGTCCCTGTGCCTCATGGGAACAGTCCAGCCCGAACTGCCAAGCCATGTCTTCCCTGGACCGGAAACAAGCATCCTGGGACCGGCAAAGTGAGCTAAAGAATGATGATGGATTCAACCCAGATCTGTGACTGGGGGTGAGTGTTTGAAAAGTTTCAGCACTCCGTCCATCATCTCCTAGTGTTTGCTTTGTTCGCCCTAAGTTGGCAGGGTATGCCCAGACGTGGGTCCCTTGCTCACTTTGCCACTGGATTCAAGCTAGCCTGGCTGATGAGGGCTGTTAGCCCGAAACCGGTCCCAGTATGCTTGATTCCGGTCCAGGGAAGACATGGCTTGGCAGTTCGGTCTGGACTGTTCCCATGAGGCACAGGGTCAAGACTGATTTGCATATAGCTGTGTCTGAACTGGGGTGGCAAAGTGAGCTAAAGAATGATGATGGATTCAACCCAGATCTGTGACTGGGGGTGAGTGTTTGAAAAGTTTCAGCACTCCGCCCATCATCTCCTAGTGTTTGATTTGTTCGCCCTAAGTTGGCAGGGTATGCCCAGACGTGGGTCCCTTGCTCACTTTGCCACTGGATTCAAGCTAGCCTGGCTGATGAGGGCTGTTCGCCCGAAACCGGTCCCAGTATGCTTGATTCCGGTCCAGGGAAGACATGGCTTGGCAGTTCGGTCTTGACTGTTCCCATGAGGCACAGGGTCAAGACGGATTTGCATATAGCTGTGTCTGAACTGGGGTGGCAAAGTGAGCTAAAGAATGATGATGGATTCAACCCAGATCTGTGACTGGGGGTGAGTGTTTGAAAAGTTTCAGCACTCCGTCCATCATCTCCTGTTGTATTCCTCTTAGGATGTCCATAAACGGGCTTTCCAGTATCATGTCCTTATATAGGCACAATTTGCCCTGCCCTTATATAGGCATAAAATCCCAGCCCTTATTTAGGCATTAAACCATGCACTCCAAATACAGGCATGGTCTCCGACATCCGTCCACCCTAAACATCACAACGAGTACATGAAGAACAGACCCTTAGGCTGCGGGAATTTCCCTAGTCCAGGACTATCGATTTCTTCAAGGACTCATATATTATGTATGAACCGTTATTCCTTAGGGGTTCGTTCATTCATGACGTCTTTCGCTGTCCGACTCACGTCAATACTAAACATTCCTAGGTACTCTCAGGTATAAATATACCTTCCCTAGCCCTTGTAAACTAGAGGAGACCTCGACTTCAGAGGAGCCCGTATCCCGGCCTGACGCACTGAGAAGACGCTGTCATCCCTGCACGCAGAGAATCCAGCTTCCAGTGATCTGACTTCCCTTGCGGGGTGTTGGAGTTCGAGTCTGGCAAAGAGATTCCAACCTCTCTCATTCTTCAGGTATGGAGCTGATAAGAACCTAGAGGGACTCTTGGCATACTAGGCATACTAGGCTTAACATACTCTTAGTATACCATAGTAAGGAATACTTCACCTACTTCATACCTCTCCCTACACCTAAGCAGGTTAGGCACATTGGGGTAGAACTAGCTTAGCAACGCATCGTATGAGTACTCGCATTTTTAGTCTGTGTTATTTATGTAACAGCATATGTACTAAAAGATAATGCTCTCGCAGTATTATTTATTTCTACTGCTCACTCTGTACATTATTTATCTTGCATACTGTCTTGTGATCGTAACAGCACATATTACTTACACCAGAAACAAGACTGTTCAATAAATCTTTTATTGAAAACGCCCGTCTATTCCTTTCTGTGTAACTTGGAGAAAACTAAGCATGCACGACTGAGCTGAGTGAAATAGTTATCTATTGTTTCCACGACTCTGGGACACGTTCTGATTCTAAAGGGAAACATAGTGGTCATGTTTTGCGGCTGCCAGAAACTACTCCGTTCTTGTTGTCAAGGAGTTTCTAGTGGCCTCTGAGCTAGCTGGCACAAGTAATTAAGTTTAATATACTCGATAGGGACATACTGACCTTAGTCCTATGTCAAACCTATAGGATATATTATTCCAATGCGCAGAGCCTATTAGGGAAATAGGAGCTACACTACATGGCGCCCAACGTTTGGTAAGGCGGTAATTCAACGTTAGATACTGAGTAACTCAGCCGTGCTTTTTCTCTCAAGACCCCTACCCATATACTCCAAAAGACGTCTGGAGTGGGCAGGGTTTAGTATCCACCACGGCTACATAGGGCAGTACCCTATATATTAGCTGTTTGGTTTGCTCAACGTTGAAGGATACAGTGTTCCAAAATATTGTGCACCTTATCTTTGTTTCCTTGAAACTTGTACTACATTTTTCAAACAACAAAATGCCTGGCTCCGACACTGAAACCGGAAACGGTGGAGCTGCGGCTGATCCAGCCCAAGCAGTAGTTTTTAACAATACAGGTTTAAATGAAACCGAGGAGGGTGTTATAGACATCCCTCAAAACTTAAGAAGAGCCATCACTCTAAAACTTATAAAACATGGCCTACCGCCAAGAGGAGGTAGAGCAGTTTTCGTGATAGAGGCACATGAATCCTTACAGACAGAGGTATTCTATTCATGGGTAATATTTCCTGAATGCAATCCAATATCACACACGTTTCACTTCTACAAAGAAGATGATCCACCAGAGGAATACATTCCTTTCGAGGATATTGAAATTCCATTAACATACCAGGAGCATCAGCTCTGGTTTAAAGGCGCCCTAAAACATCACAAAAACATTACTAGGCTCGGTCCACTAGGTAGACCAGGAGCAACATGGCCGATTCTAGCCAGCTATACACCTCATCCTGAACTGGATATAATGTCAGATGAGGAACTACTTACTCAAATACATGAGTTAATATAAATCTACAGACAATTGGTTCAATATGTCATGCAGACTTTTACAGTCCAGCAACCATTAACACTTCCAAATCAAACTCCTCAACAGGGGAATACACTAAAAATTACACCACAGACTCTATACGCAGTCATGGGTAAAATGCCCACAAAACGTGAGCAAATTCCATTCTGGATAGCTCAAAAAATTACTCAAATCGAAGCAGTATTTCCAAATACTAGCCCGTATGAGAAACACAGAATCCTAACAATCAGTTTACCAATGGGGATCACACCACAACTGGAAGACTGCACCACTTGGGGCTCAGTCTTTGCTGCCATCTATACCAAAACACATGGCATTCCGTCAATTGCGGTAATACCAGATGTCCTCAAACAAATTCAAAATGAATACGGGGCAGAGCCTGCTCTGAATTTAGGTATGAAATTACTGAAAAATTTCGACCAGGTCTCAACAATAATATTATCTAATATTAAAGGGGAGGCAGCAGCAGTTGCGATCCGCCAAAAGTTAAGGGAATTCGATGTTACAGAACATCAAACAGAGCTACCCAGAATAATAGAACAATCTTATGCAGAATTAGGCAGAGATAGTTTGGGTGGAAGACCAGTGAAGCCGAAGCTATCTGAAAGTCCTGAGAAGGACTCAATTAAACAAACTCCTACGTCTTCTAAAAAGAAGTGGGAGTCTACTAAACAAAAATCAAACGAGAAACGTTCTCAATCCCGAGGTAGGTCTCCTCAAAAGGAGCCCTCTGAAAGGAGGTATAACCTCAGGAATAGGGATAATTTGAGAAAACCTGATAGGTATCAAGATACTGATACACGTTCCTCTCGTCCCTTTCAGATCTCATCACAGACTTCGGAAAGAAGAGGACGGACGGAACACAGAGAAGAACGCGTGAAATCGAAAGACGACAAACACGCTCCAAAAACTAGAGTAAAACCTCAATTCTCCAAAAAGAAAGTAGGTCTAAAGAGCAGACATGCCGAGAATACGGAGAACACAACTCAAGAACGGAGAATGGGCTCAGACCATGCTGGACAGTGCAGCAGAAGTCACAATAGTTCGCCAGAACCTGAGGGAACTTCTGGAGATAGTGGATTTGAATGAGTACATTACAGTCGAGACTGTACATACCAGGGTTAGTACTCCACAAACGTTATATGAGATAACACTCCGGATGGAGGGAGACAAACCCAGACAGGTAAAAGCACTTTTTTGGGAAAAACTATCAAAGGGCTATGACATACTTCTAGCAGAAAAAGACTGGCCACCACAATTTGTCAGGGAGTGCCCACATGGCGAGGACATTATTATGCCTGCCTTCTCCAACCATATTCCAATTCACCTAAAATATACATATGCCAGGAAATGAGCAGTGGCCCAAGCCCCAGCATTATATAAAAATCATGTAGGATGGGATGAGGACTCACCTCACCATAAAATACATCTGAAACATGAACCAACTGCACAACGGCAGTACCCAATAAAGCAAGAAGCTAAAAAACAGGTCAGGGAGATCTTAGATCAACTTGAATATCAAGGGGTGATTGAAACATGCTCCTCCTCAATGAACAATCCTTTGTTTCATTGAGGAGGACAATACATATCGTCTAGTTTTGGACTACAGACACCTAAACACTTGTTCTAAAACTTTTGCAGTGCAAAATGCACATAGCACAGCATTAATGAATAACATTGTGGTAAAAAATATAAAACAACATTAGACATCTCAAATGGTTTCTTTTGTCAAAACATAGCACCTGAAAGCAGGTACTTAACAGCATTCTCCATAATGGGGACCCAGCGTCACTTTTGTCGACTCCCACAAGGGTTCAAGAATAGCCCAGGTTTATTCTCAGCGAGGGTAATGGAGTTACTACAAATTTATGACAATGAGGCATTGTCCTATGTCGATGACATTTATCTGACAGACGATGACTTGGAAAAACACTTGAACAGGGTGAGCACCATTATACTGGGACTCGCCTCTGAGGGGTACAAGTTCAACTTTAAAAAGTCCAGAATTGCCCATCTCAATGTCCTATTTCTAGGATATGAGCTTTCAAGTGAAGGCAAGAGCTTGGCAGCTAACTTTTTAGAAAAGTGTGCGCTGCTCCAACCTCCAAAAACGCAAAAAAACTTACAATCCATCCTGTGTTTCCTAAATTTTGGAAGAACATACATTTTAAATTACGCAGAAAGGGTTAAACCTCTCTATGCATTGATCAAACCTGATTTTTCGATCAGAAACTGGACACAGGAACACACAGATATCTTGCGTTCACTCCAGGCTAACATGTTAGCAACAAATCACTTACAAACACGCGTAAGTCAACGCAATTTGGTGATCCGAATAATTTCGGGTCAATGCGGATTCACCTACTTAACTTTCAATGAGGGTGAGAAAATACCAATAGCTTACAAATCACATTTGTACACACAAGCGGAAATGCGCTTCAGTTCAACTGAAAAAATTCTAACAGCAGTTCAAACCGCTGTAGCAAAAGAAAGAGCCTTAGCCCAAGGGAAACGCATTATTGTCGTAACCCCGGTACCAGCTTTAGAAGCGGTCACAAAAGCAAGCATTCCAAATGCTAAAGCATTACATCCAAGATGGATACAATGGGTTAATTCTCTTGCTGCAACAGATGTTGAATATGTTTTTGATCCAGATTTAAAAACACAAGCATTCCTGCAATACGATCATGAATGTCCCCTGCCTACTGAAATTCTGCCTCTCGATCAGTACGAATTCATAATTTACACTGACGGATCCGCACAACCCGCAATAGGGAGTAAGCAAGCTTACAGTGCAGCGTGTGCAATCGTTAAAGGTCGCATGCGAAATGGCATCTTCAGACCTATGGTCACAAAAACTCAGTCTCTAGGAGATTGTACAGCTCAGCGAGCTGAACTACAAGCATTCAAACTGGCACTTGAAAGTACAGATCGAGAATTCCTCACACTAATAGTGTGCGATTCCTTTTACTGTGTTCAGTCGTATAATGACTATATACAAAACTGGCTTGAAAATGGTTTCAAAGATGCGAAAGGTGGCACAATAAAGCACAAAATGCTTTGGGAACAAGTAGTTCAGTTGAAAAACGAACTACCAAAGGCTCACGTGATCCACACACTGAGTCATCAACGTGATGGCGTTCACGTTGCAGGAATTCATTGGCTGATGAAGCCGCAAAGGGGGCTGTGCAGACGGCTTCCGTAGCTGCGATCACTCATTCCAAAACAAAAATAGACGGTGAGATAATGTTGGCTGTCAATGCTTCAAGCAAAGGCAGCAGTGCAATGTTACCAAAAAAGTTTCCACTCAAGTACTCTTATGTAATTGATGCGAACAACGTTCCTTTTGCTCGAATCCCTGGAGTGGGGGATAGGGTGATTCCAAACAAGGAACGCAGAATAGGACTAATCCTAGCAGCACACGAAGGGATAGCTTCTGCCCATGCAGGTGTTTCAGCAACAGTATCTTTACTCAAGCAAAGATATTGGTGGCCTGGCATTCGGAAACAAACTAAAAACTATGTTTTAGAATGTGATATTTGCCAACAGATGAAAGTCTCAACAGTGAAACGTCCTGCGCGAGACACCCCTGTTAATTTCAGACAAACCATTAGCTTGTGTTTACCTGGACCACTGCGGTCCCTTGCAAAGGACGGTAACTATAAATATATCATGGTTGCAGTGGATTCATGCTCTAGGTTCCTTTGGTTATGGCCTCAGCGCTCAGCTGACGCTCGAACTGTTATAAAAGATTTGCGAGTCTTTATCGGTATATACGCAATAGGCACGCTACATTCTGACCAGGGTCCTGCGTTTAGCTCCAGGCCTTACAAAGAGGCCATGGCCAGTCTGGGCGTTGCATTGCGGTACTCCTCTTCATTCCATCCTGAGGGAAATTCGGTTGTGGAAAGGAAAAACCGAGACATAAAGCAGTCTATAACAGCTAGAGTATTAGGTTCGGTTGACGGGTGGGTCAAACACCTTAGTGGGGTACAACGCTCTTTGAATAATCTGCCAAGAAGTTCTCTAGGGGGGGTCACTCCATATGAGGTCCTGTTTGGGACAAGAATGTGGGTACCGGACCTTGAACACGTAGGCACAATGGTGGAAAATAAACCTTTTGATATCAAAGATCGTTTGGCTGTTTTACAGGACTTAAACAAATTAAGAACGCAACAAAGCAACGCACTCCTACAGCCAACCACCACTGGGGAAAAATCGGCGGTCCCAGCAAGGCCTGTCTGGATTCCAAAAGTTGGGGATCTAGTCAGAGAAAAAATTGCGGACAAGAAGGAATTTGGACCTTCTTACAGACAACCAGTACCTGTCCTAGCCGTTCAAGGAACGAGAACAGTACTTCTGCCGCCCCTTGCTGGAAGAAAGGAGAAAAGATTTGTGTCCATCGACCTCATCAAACCACAGTATGTGGCCAATACTAAATAGTAGGCCTCGTGGACTCCGACCTAGTAGCAGACGCACTCCTCTCGCTACTATCCAAGAGGTTCAGACTGAAAGACTGATAACCATCGAGAATTCAGCTGTAACTGATGGAGGACTAAGCAACAACGCTATGGAACTCATCCCTCTTGAACACCAAGTAACAGTTCGTCCAAATACACCTGTCTACACCAACGTAGCAAGTGATCGACTGGTTCCAGTGATTTCTACAAATCCTGATGCAATTCCAACAATTGATAGGACTGCTTCTGGCTATTTCATTGACTTTGATATGTTCTCAGAAGATCCAAGTGAACCTGAAACGACGCCAGCATCTTTCAAATTCAAGCAGCAAGTACAAGACTTTCTTCACTTTCTGAAAAAGACTTATTTGGTTTCTCCATGGATTGAACTCTGGATTATATCTGGACTTTTTGTTTTCCTGCTCTGGCTAGCTTTGGTAACAACTGTGAGCGTGCTTATAAGTGGCAGATACATCCATGTGAACACTGAAGGAAAAGGCGTGAACGTACTTTTGAAACCTCATAAATCTTCCCATCGTGAAGCAAGAGACTTGTCATCAGTGAACATCACAGCTGTTCCTATATAGGATGGTATAGTGTGGGACAAAACAGATTTTGACGTCTTCGGCCCGACGGAACAATTGAACATTCCACATTTGTTTAAAATTTCACTAAGTGATCTAATTACGTACAGTACCTATTCAGATGATTGGGACTTTGAGACTGTCAATGATATAATGTTTGACCTAGAAAAATCTGCTGCATTTTCTAAACATGAATATTTAGAGGGTTCATCAGAATATGAACAAATGTATTGTTATAACCACTATGGTCATCATTATTTGCATAAAACTGCATAGCCAAGAAATGTGTTTATGTTTAACCAATGGGAACATTGTCCTACACCACCTAAAGGTAGTTCAAAACAATTTGGTAGTACATTTCCATATTTTTCAGGTTATAATACATCTGATCCAGAAATGTTTTACTATAAAAATGTAAACACGACAGGACTGAAAATTATGTTAACAAATACAAAACAGATTTACTCTGCATTATTTAATGCCCAACTGTCTAGACAGGGTTTCGACTTTTGGAAAGACACAATAGACACAAAAACTGTGTGGGGTACTAAAGATTGGCAAGTGCAGGGGATAGAAGCTTTATTTAGAGCCTGTATCATCCCTGAACAAATAATGTTTTTGAATAAAACCATCCAACAAACATCTTGTCTTGGATTAGCCAAGATCAAAGAGATGAACACACCTTCTGTACCAACACCTGCCAGAGATAACGATACACAGGCAGTGGTGACAGTTGACAATATACTACAAATCAACAGATCTAATCCTGATTGGAAAAAATGGTTGATCTGGCCCACAGACACGAATAACTGTCAGGAAAGATTCCTGAATAAAACTCAGGGCTTTACTATTCATAGGCCAGACCCAAGATACGTCCAAAGACAACATCCGGGGTAGTAACAACATACAGTGTAGGAAAATTATGCCTCGATTGGCTGCATAAGTCTACACTACAGGATGTGAAACAACACTTAACCTTACTTAAAAAGGACGCAGACCTTAGGGAATTCTTGCTTGGACCAAGAAAACCGCGTCAAAAACGTTTCATATATGCCGGCATTTATGCTGCCTATAATGAAGCATGGAAAGTATCACAGATGGAGGCTGCAGAACGAATACGTGAACTTGATCGTGGTCAACAATGGGTTAACAACTTTGTCCTCCAGAATATATTCACTGGACGCCATTGTATCCTCTGCTATCGACATACTAGAACAAGATTTGGCGATGTTACAACAAGGCCAATCTCAATTACGTTCTATTATGTTATTAAGCTGGACGCTGCAATCTTTGCGAGCTGGCTATGTGCCTTGGCGTTTCATCCACACATCGGCTCTGTTTGCAGAATACAATCTAACTGATAAACAGATCGAACTAGCACAAAGAGGAGCAAGGTATACAGTGCTGAGCATTGAAAAACTGGAAAAGTTACCATTCACAGTGGCAGAAAAACCAGCTACAGAATGGCTTATTCATGGCAAAATTACACTACCTGTGACTACTTTTCAGTTTCAGTATTGCCTCAAACAAATGCAAGCAGGCAAATATGAAAGGTTGGGTAAGGAATACATTAAGACATCTTGGGATTTACCGTATACATATAGATGTTGAAGTGGGGATCGTGAAGTGTTTTTGAGCGGTACAAACTGTAAACGTGCACTGAGCGGTTCACTTATATGTCAGGACATTTCCTTACACGGGGCTTGTAATGATTCTGTGGCAAATTTGTCTTGCCATCAGCAGGGTACACCAGCTGCTGTGATTAATCCAACGTTTGGACAACTTTCTAATGGGAGTTACCTCATGTTGAATGATCAGAGTTGCTGCGGAATGCTGCCAGGCATCCCATATCTAGTAACGGTCAACTCCAGGGTCACTTGCGGTATGCAAGTATTGTTTGCCCCAATAGACACAGTCAGGGAGTCGCCTCTATGGCCTTCGCTGAACGTCTCTTTTATAAGATTTGATACTTTGAGCAGAATGAAAGCCATGCTTTTACAGCAAACAGTGCCTTTGACCTCGGCCAAAGAAACCTATGATCTACAAATAGCAAGGACTTCGGCTGAGATACAGACTTTAATACGTACAAACTGCCCTATACATTTCGTAGAAATGATATCACGTATCTTCAACATGTCTGATACAACTGGCATTATACATGTATTTAAGAGCATCTGTACCGGTCTGTTAGCACCTTTCCAGGCAATACTCGGAATCATCCCGAACTTTGCACATTCGGTGTTTGGTGGCATACCATTAATTCTAGCACTTGTTGCCGGAATTCTATTTCTCTTCCTGCTATTGCGCTATGGCCAGCCTCTTCGCAGACATCAGTCCGAGCGAAATGGAGAAAGCTCTCCTTGAACGAAAGTGCTGTGAGCGAATAGTAAAGCTTTTGGGCATAAATCGTCTACGGGACCTTAATACCACGTGGTTCCTGTCATTCAGACCAATCTGGCAAGATTGCATCTTACCTGTTCTACGATGCCTGCTATGCGGTGTAGAATGCGTGGACACCTGTCTAACATTTCCATCGGATACGCCAACGGATGTCGATACTCTGCTGGACCAGATAACGGCCCATGCTATGTGTTGTCCCCAGAGGCTTCCTATCCTGATGTCAGCATTCATTGAGATCTCACAGACGCTTCCGGCTGCTGCTGAGGTACGAGAAAGAACTACAGGCACACAGGTAACAACGGACGCGAACATTGCTGCTGCGACCAATGCTGAAAGCAATGCTTCCCATCTCTGTGCAATTCACGAGGTGTTCCAACTAATACCAACTACAGTGGATGATGTTTTGTCTATAGAAATAGATGATCTCATGTTTACACCAGACCCGTAAACTGACTCTGATTCAGCATACAGTGTTCCAGAGATGCAGTAACAATTTGGCCTTCATTTTTCAAAACAACTTGGAACTCTACCAAAATTGAACTTTTTCCCATTTTTCGAACGAAAATGGCACTTCAATCTGCTTAAAGTAGAACTAGCCTTATAGTACAGACTTGGCGGTACTTCCACAGACACTTAGTCATCTTGTGTGTCTAAAACAGTTCATTAATTTTCATGACATGAAATGACTGATTTTTGAAACAACTTATCGATCATTTTTTTTGCCACATGTAAATATTACTGCTTATTTCATTCCAATTGCATTTATTTTCGAACTTTATGCCTGAAATGAAAAGCATTTGCTTCAAATGTACAGTACCTTTTGCATTTTTTTTTTACTATGTTTTTTAAGGCTTTTAAGAAATATTTTTTTTTAAAAAATATGCGGTACTCCATTTTATGTTTAGCATTTTAAATGTTTAGCATTTTAGTATTATCGTATACACGAAAGTGGAGTGGGTGTTGTATTCCTCTTAGGATGTCCATAAACGGGCTTTCCAGTATCATGTCCTTATATAGGCACAATTCGCCCTGCCCTTATATAGGCATAAAATCCCAGCCCTTATTTAGGCATTAAACCATGCACTCCAAATACAGGCATGGTCTCCGACATCCGTCCACCCTAAACGTCACAACGAGTACATGAAGAACAGACCCTTAGGCTGCGGGAATTTCCCTAGTCCAGGACTATCGATTTCTTCAAGGACTCATATATTATGTATGAACCGTTATTCCTTAGGGGTTCATTCATGACGTCTTTCGCTGTCCGACTCACGTCAATACTAAACATTCCTAGGTACTCTCAGGTATAAATATACCTTCCCTAGCCCTTGTAAACTAGAGGAGACCTCGACTTCAGAGGAGCCCGTATCATGGCCTGACGCACTGAGAAGACGCTGTCATCCCTGCACGCAGAGAATCCAGCTTCCAGTGATCTGACTTCCCTTGCGGGGTGTTGGAGTTCGAGTCTGGCAAAGAGATTCCAACCTCTCTCATTCTTCAGGTATGGAGCTGATAAGAACCTAGAGGGACTCTTGGCATACTAGGCATACTAGGCTTAACATACTCTTAGTATACCATAGTAAGGAATACTTCACCTACTTCATACCTCTCCCTACACCTAAGCAGGTTAGGCACATTGGGGTAGAACTAGCTTAGCAACGCATCGTATGAGTACATTTTTAGTCTGTGTTATTTATGTACCAGCATATGTACTAAAAGATAATCCTCTCGCAGTATTATTTATTTTTACTGCTCACTCTGTACATTATTTATCTCGCATACTGTCTTGTGATCGTAACAGCACATATTACTTACACCAGAAACAAGACTGTTCAATAAATCTTTTATTGAAAACGCCCGTCTATTCCTTTCTGTGTAACTTGGAGAAAACTAAGCATGCACGACTGAGCTGAGTGAAATAGTTATCTATTGTTTCCACGACTCTGGGACACGTTCTGATTCTAAAGGGAAACATAGTGGTCATGTTTTGCGGCTGCCAGAAACTACTCCCTTCTTGTTGTCAAGGAGTTTCTAGTGGCCTCTGAGCTAGCTGGCACAAGTAATTAAGTTTAATATACTCGATAGGGACATACTGACCTTAGTCCTATGTCAAACCTATAGGATATATTATTCCAATGCGCAGAGCCTATTAGGGAAATAGGAGCTACACTACACTCCTAGTGTTTGCTTTGTTCGCCCTAAGTTGGCAGGGTATGCCCAGACGTGGGTCCCTTGCTCACTTTGCCACTGGATTCAAGCTAGCCTGGCTGATGAGGGCTGTTAGCCCGAAACCGGTCCCAGTATGCTTGATTCCGGTCCAGGGAAGACATGGCTTGGCAGTTCGGTCTGGACTGTTCCCATGAGGCACAGGGTCAAGACAGATTTGCATATAGCTGTGTCTGAACTGGGGTGGCAAAGTGAGCTAAAGAATGATGATGGATTCAACCCAGATCTGTGACTGGGGGTGAGTGTTTGAAAAGTTTCAGCACTCCGTCCATCATCTCCTAGTGTTTGCTCAAGGGTAAAGACATGTAAGGGTGAGATTTCTACAAATAAAAAGAAGGTGTCTAGATTCAAAGTTTTAAATTTAAAGTGCTATGTTTAAAGTGCCATGTGTAAAGTGCGGTTCAAAGCACTAGATTTAAAGCGCTAGGTTCTGATTTCTAGGAGTCCTAAGGAAAAGTGCTTCAGGCCTGACTTAAGGTACAAAGTATGAGAATATAGATGATGCAAAAAGAGAGCATGTGATACAAGGTTTTAGCTATAAATACTAAGCTGTAATGTGGGCGCGTAAGGCATAAATTGGCGTAGATTGAGGATAAAACCATTGACCCTGTGTTCCGGTATTGTTTTTTTCTTTCTTCTTTCTCTTCCCACATTGAACCATGTCTGAGCTTTGAGTCCAGAGTGATACCCAGACCCAGATGTACTAATATTTTTAGTCTGGGTTGCATCACTTTTTTGGCATAGCCAGTTGCAAAAAAGCCAGGGAAAACAGCCAGAACTACTCATGCTACACTCTACACCATGGAGCCCATTTGTAAACATACAAGTGGAATTCATGTTACACTTATGAATATGTGCTTGTCATTATTTATATATTTTCTGTGTGGGTAGAAGCCTATGCCTGTATTAAAGCCATTTTCACGACATCTACAAGATAAGGCACATTCCTGTCCTTCTTCCCTGCGACAGTGTACAAACAGCAGCCGTGCGTATACGCAGACACCCATGCCTCATGTTGCAAGGGTGCCTGTGTTGCGGGGATGATTGTTTTTGTGCAGGAAGGGACACCTTCCTGCACAAAAACAATAATTTATGGCATTTTTTATCTTTCTATGCGTGCTGCATCCCCTGGGGAGGCGTAGGATTCTGATGCATTACCAGGTTCACGATTCCTCATAAATCTGGGAATGCTTCAGAATCCATGGGTGTTGCGTGGGAACACCCACAGCAACACCCATGGAATGCCCCTTTCATGCAGTGTTCTGCGTGAAAGGAGCACATATATATACACAATGCCATGAAATGCCACGTAAAGTGGCTATGCGTGGCCTTGTAAATATGCTGCGGCACATTGCGCCACCGGATCATCAAAAAAGTGACGCTCTGGCATCGCAAAAGTACTGCTAGAGCCTAGTAAATGATTCCCTTTATCCCTTCATTTGGCATTGTACAAGCGTTGAACAGTAATAATAGAACTTATTTCACTGCCCAAATAATGTGTGACATTTGCGATGCCCTCGAAATAAAACAGACATTCCACTGTGCCCATAATGCCCAGTCAGCAAGGAAGGTCGAGAGAAATAATGTGGTGCTTAAAAACAAACTTGCAAAGATCTGTGAGGACACTGACTTTAGATGGTCTGACACATTGCCCATTGCCCACATGAGCATGCGAGCTACTGCGAATAAGAAAAAGGACTTAGCCTGCATGAGGTTCTAATGAGCGGAACAATGAGATGCCCTGTCTTGCCATTGGTACCCCTAACTGCATTAGATATACATTTGGCTGATGACATTGTTTTTCATTATGACTTTGCTTTAATAAGTTGCGTAAAGCTCTTCCATTCACAGGTATCAAGGGCCTTGGCCAAGGAACTCAGTCAGCTCTGTCATCAACTTCAGCTAGGGGACTGGGTGCATGTGAGGGTACATCAGAGAAAGATAGCATTACAGCCTTGGTGTAAGGTGTACTCACCACCAATACAGAGGTTATGTGCCAAAACTTCCCATCATGGAGGAAGGCATCCAACTGTAAAAAGATGTGGGCTCCAGCTGAAAGGTGGGGTAAATTTCAGGGTGCAGGCCCTGCAAACCTTTTACATGCTGAAGAGGATATGCCACTATAAAATTAAAGTGTTTTGCAGTGCCATATGACCTCCGAGCAAGGAAAACATCTGCATGGAGCTTGTTAGCACGACTGTTTCTTGCCACATCTGGAATGGCCCTGCTAATACTACGGGACCACCTTCACCTGCGCCATCCCAGCGTGGCCCACAGCCAGAGAGAACTGCATTCACAATTGTTAAGGAAAGCGGAATATGACACTGAAATAATAGCGAACTGTAATTTTCACCCTCTGAAAGCTAAGAATTTTGTGTTAAGTATCTTCGACTCCGCTGAGAATCTCGATTCACCTCCAGCATGGATTTGTTCGGTAGTAATGTAAGAGCATGTAATAGATAGATGAAGAAAGTTTGGGCACTGTCTAGATGTGCAAGTAATAATATTGCTGTTAATCGTTCTGTCATTGTCTTACAAGATAAGATCTGTCTAGAAGAAATGATAATGTAAGTAAGTCACATTTGAAGGTAGACTAAAAGATGTGGTAAATGCTGCCACACTAATACAATGCACTCAACCCCAAAACTCTTCTCTCAATGATCTCAAGTGGTGGAGAACACAAGGGGGCCGATTACAATGCGGCCCGGAAAGACATCTACCGTTGGTTGGAGCCTTTCCGGGCTGCATCTTGGTGTAATTTTCGACTGCCGCATTACAATGCTGGCGGTCGAAAATTAAACAGGCCGGTCATTCCGGCTGGCTTCCGACGGGCTCAAGGAGCTCGTTGGCCAGTCAGAGGCTGGCCCGTAATCCCAAAGGGAGGCCTTTCCGCCCTGAAGAGTATGGTACTCGGTCTCCGGCAGGCTTTCCATGCCAGGCTTTCCAACATGGAAAGCCTGTCAGAGAGCAAGTATAGGGGCCCCTAGCAGGACCCCCTTCCCTCTGCGGCCCCCCTGTTCATCCCTGCACCGTGCGGCAGGCACTGCACCGTGAGGCTGGCACCCTGAGGTGCCTGCCACACGGTGCAGGGATGAACACAGACTCCCTGGGGCCTATGGGACCTTGAGTTACGGACGGTTTACGGACATAATGCGAGCCCCCATAGAAGAATGGGAGTATGCGACCGTGCAGTGTTCGGTCGCATCATGGTGAAGCAGTCCGGACCGCCGACCAGAGGTCGGTTGGTCCTGTTTATGAGACTGTGTCCCAACATCGTAATAGATCCCAAGGTGTCCTGGTCACACAATCTTTGATCATTAACTCTCCCACCCTGGAACAGCAAGGGAGCCACCTTTTTGCCCCACCATCAGAGAACATCCTGCTTTAGCGTCCTAACCATCACCAAGCTCCTGCACAATGTTTGTTGCTGCCACAAAAACAGTCATACACCTGGTGGTCTGCACTGATATGCAAAAGGTACATTTTGCATTGTGCCTGTCCCACTGATTTAATAGTCTGGGCAAAAAAATAGACCAGCGGAGGCTCTAGGGGAAGTGTACACTACTAGCCACTATTTGGTGGGAAGTGTGCTTGGATGTATGGGAGGAGTTTTGGCAAAGCAAATTCTCTTGTTAACACCAGCGCATAGGATGAGGAAGTGAAGGGACATCAAGGGAATTAGGACATGCTGGCCGAGGGAGTAATTCATGGAGGGGAAGATGGAAGGGAGTTAGTGAGGTATGGCAAGTTGAATCTAAGATTGCTGCATTTATTTATAAGGAACTGATCAACTGCATTTACATATACATATACAGTAGAGCATTAGAAGAGCATCTTACACAACTAAACGCTTAGTAAGCTGTACTTTGGTCTTTAATACCGCCTTCACTCTATTGCAAAGAATAATCTCTGAAGTTACCAAAGTGCCCATCCTGATGTAATAAAACGTTTTCTTCAACTGGGCAATTGGCGTGATTCGATCCTCTCACACCCTGTCACCATCAATCACCAATGGACTTCCTGGAAACTGAAAATTGGTGTGAAAATACAGATGGGCATCAGAAGTGGTCAAAAGAGTTTGCTGGCTACAATGCCAGTGAGGCAGCTTCAGTTGTCACTCCCTCTGTACTTCGGAAATGGTACCCACGTGGTCCCACCTGTGCTACAACACTGTCATCCTTCTACCTCCCCCTTGAGAGCAGGTTAGTTGTGGATGTGAAGTTACTCCTAGAACAAGCTTCCTGGATCTGGGAGCAACCTACTGTGATTTCTGCCTGGAGCCCATGTTCCTTATGCATCAAGACACCTTTGTCTTTAGTCCCCAAGTAAATGCAGTCACCTGGCAAATTCCCATAGACCATATCCTGTACAATGATAGTGAAATAATGAGCACACAGAAGGAAGTTAGGAAAGAGATAGAAAGGATGCAGACTAAACTAGGTGCCAAAATGAAACCAACACCCTTCCCATCAGCCCACGAATCACTCAATGGACACTTTACAGAGTAGTATGAAGCAGGGTAAGTGGTCATTAACACAATTCAGAAGGAAAGGTGGTAGGATTCTTTCTTCTCTTTGGGGATGAGGGGGTTTGTGTTGGCCCTGAATTTATGTTTCTTTATAATGTTCTGCACAATCCCTGTGCTTTGGGTAGTAACAGGATATATGTGCTGTAAGAAAGTGTTCAAGAAGAGAGGTCAGGGTTTGTAGAGGAAATAGTGGACAGGAAGTGGAAGGATAGAGATTGGTATAATAAAGATCTAGAGAGACTAGTGGCCATCGAATATGCTCTTAATTGTGCATGAGGAAGCACACAAGAGGAGATTGTGGAAGATAAATTGAAAACACAGCAGTGCCAATGATGAGAGTAAAAAAGAAAAAAATGTGTATGTGTAGATCTAAACTTGTACCCTATTACGTCCTGACGAGTGCTCCTCTCCTCAACACCAGGAATATCTCTGCAGCCCCGTGTTGAGCCTGAACGAATGCAAGCTAGCCATTTCTGCTTTGAGATATTTGCTGTCCTCACACATTGCTTGCCATATATCACCATGCAAGTCTGAACTATTAAGCATTTTACTTAATATTGTGCTTTGAGAAACTGGAATCAAATCCGAATTAAAAAATGCTAAATCTTTGTAAATGCGTGTTTATGTTTGTACCGGTCTCCTCTCATGGGGAACCAGATGACCTTTGACCATGGAGATTTGCGTAAATACTGGCTGTGTTTTCAGTCCTGATAGGAGTCTTGCGACTGATGTTCTCTATTGGTCAACACACTTGTGAGAAAGTGCCCTCTTTCTGCATGGTATGCCCCCACTTTTTGCTGAATTGCTGATTTTCTTTGACTGAGTGTGCCCTGGGCTCCTGCTAATCAGGTGCCCAGGGCCTATGTTCCTTCCCTAAAACTGCATTGAAGCCTAAACCCATTGGCATCTCTGGCCACATGTCAGCCCCTGGTAAAAGGTCCCACAGGTACCCAGGGCACTGTGACCAGAGAAGGCCTCTAAGGGCTGCAGTACTTATTGTGCCACCCTTAGAGGTCCTGTACCCTGACACTAACACACTGCCTTTGCAGGCTGCGTGTCTTGGTGCAGAACAAAGTGAAGAGTCGACATGGCACACATCCCTGTGTGGGTTCCAATCAAACTGCACAGCTGTTGCAGAAACTGAATGAATCAAATCAATTAAGTTCTCCATTTTATCTTCATTTTAGCTCAATGCTTACTCCATTACTCTTTGTCCATATTTCTTTTTTTCATATTTTCTTCAATTCATTTTATTCATTCCATAACCATGCTGAGCTTTTCACATAAACGGGCAGGACACCAAATAATTCCACATGTTACGTCTTTATTTTAAAATGACCCAATGCATTTCGGGAAGCCATCTTCCCTTCGTCAGGGGTATCTACAATGCAAAATTAAACAGATTCATAGAGATTGCCGTCAGCATGAATGCTAAATTCAAACATCAACCATATACATGAATTCATTTACTAAACTCCCTATGTATCGAAAAGTTTTCCTTTGTCTGTATTTATATGTAAAAACGGGAAAATACTAGCACATTTTTCCGCGCGGCTGTGCTCCAGCAGAGTTGCCTCGCCACGCCCTCTTGCTGATTCTAGGGCTGTGGCTGCCTTCAGTAACGCGAAACACCAGCTTCAGTTTTGCTGGAAATTTCTTTCAATGAGGGGTCTTTTTGCACTCGTCGGCCTTTTGTTAGCTGCCCCAGCCATGTCCGGGGCCCCTCGAGTGAGCCTGGCCAGCCATTTCAAAAGAAAGGTAAGTACGGGGGGCTGGGGCTGGAGTCAGTGGCGTATGCAGTTTTGGGGGCGGCAAAAGCAGGAATCGGATGCCAGCTCCCCCCCCCAATTCCCTCTCCCTCCCTCCCTCCTCCGCCGTGGGACTGCACAGCCTACCTACGTCAGTGTAGAGAGTGTATTGAGTTTGTGGCCGGACTGCAGAGCACTACACTGGGTACGTGTGCTGCAAGAACAGTCCGACCACAAACTCGGCAAAGCCTTGCTACGCCACTGGCCACGACAGAGAGGTCTGCTGGTTCCTGCAACATGCACCCCAGGTGACTGACACTGCCCCAGCCACAGCGGCCTGTCTTAGACTACCCAGGCGTTCCCCTATATTCCGGTTCACTTCTGGGCCCCAGAACACAGAGGGCTTGAGAGCCTACAGACCCAACACTGATCAGCCAGCTGAAACAACACAAGCCCAGTAATCTATGCAGCAGCACCCCCTTCTCTATGTAGCAATAGGTAGCGCATAGAGCTGAGCCCGAGGCACATAGATTCGAGTGTAATCACATGGGCCACTTCTAAATAATTCACTTTGGCGCTGCTGTTGTTTGTCCCGTTCAGCCTGGCCGGATTGTGTTGTGTGCAGCCCCCTCCCTCCGTCTCACCCTCACAATGCCTGCTACTCCTGTTCATTGTTTTCGCGCTCAGTAAGTGCCTGCACAATGGGGGGTCGTGGCAGGAGGCGCAGTGCCCTGAGCTCCCGGATGATCCGCGGCTGCCAGCGCCAGGAGGCCTGCATTGTTCTCATCGCCCCACCTCCACGAGGTGAATCACTCTCACACACAGCGCATTCAGCCCCCCTCCCTTCCCTTGGCTCGGGCTGCGCTCTCACTCTCTCGCAGACACGCCTGGGGTGGACAGGGGGGAGTGGGCAGCGGAGAGAAGAAACCCAATCCTTGTATCTTCAGCCCGGGCTGCGCTGGAAGGCAGGGCTCAGTCAGACACACACAGGGAAGAGGGTGTAAGTGAGACTCAGAAACAGAGTATTTGTAGAGTTTGTGACCGGACTGCATAGCCCATAACCATTGCTGTCTCTTCCTTCTTGCCCGGACAAGACAAGGACAGTGTCCAATTCTGCTGCCCCCTCTTTCTTCCTCTTACTCCCTCTCTTTGTCGCGCTCCTCCTCACTTGCAGAAAACCGTGACTGTTCTTTCCTCTCCTTTCTGTCATTCGTTCCCCAGTGAAATGGATCCAAAAAAAGAGGACACTTGTCTTATAAAAGTCTTTTTCTGACATTTTTCTATTCCAAAACGCGGCCTCAGGAGGAGAGAAAAAAGGTTTTAAAATACGAACAATAAATACATAACTAAATAAAACAAGACAGAGTAGTCGCAAAGTGGCCAGATTGGTTTTATTCACACCCAAACACATTAGCGCCACCTTACAGAGTTTGCCAGTGAAGCGTTACTTTTCTTTTTCATGTCCTTAGCTTTCTGAATAATGAGTGTAAAAGCTTTAAGTTGTATTCCCTATGAGTGTTTGATTTTTCCAGAATGTTGTTACTTTTTTCAGGCAGCAAATTACTCTTGTCTAGTGCATAGTTTGAATTGAGTTGCTTCTAGGTGTTTATAGCGGGGCACAATTGGGTTGTAGCTGAAGGGAGTGTGAGTTTCTCTCAGTGGGGCAGTATGGTGTTCAGTGTTCAGTGGGGGAGAGGATGTAGCACTCTGTGCCGATGACAGAAACTGCAAGGCTCTGAGACAAATGGCTTGTGATAGCACTTTTAAGCGTATTTGGGACATTCTGCGAATGGCAAAGTTTTCCGATGAATGTATTGTGTTCACCAATAACAACCGAATGCATGTGTGCATTGTCAATTTAAATAAATGTGGAAAAATACTAGCTGCAGCGTTGCTTTCTGCTTGTGGCAAAAATTAATGTGGATAAATACAGATAAAATGCCCAAAAAATAAATATGGATAAATACAGACGGAAATGGCAAAAAAATAAATACCATAAAACCGGGAGCCCTAATTATGATGTAATCTGAACTTATTTATTTTTCATGCAGTGAACCGCAAGTTGTTTCATGCACAGATCACGTTGTTATTTTTGATTATCAGAGAGTCGGGGCTTGAGGAAAGCAGTTGGAGATGTATTGTGGGAAATGTAATGCTATGGACTGATAGTGGGACGGACAAGCAATGTGTAACAGTTTTAGTCCGTTTTTTAATGCAAAGACAGTCGTGCATGAGACAGATCACCTGTGGGGAAGGGGAGGGGCATTCAATTACGGAGTAGGTTATTAACAGCATATCCAGTTCGTGCTGCGGCACGTAATGGAGCAGGAAATGTAAGGACCTGTAACGCACTTCAGCTTTGAGAATGTGCTACGATAGACGTGAATTCGGGTCTTTAATGTTGAAGATAGCACTCATGTTACGGTAAGCCTACTGATAGGAGAAGGGATATAAGGACACGTGTGTAAGTGGGGAGGATTATATCATGATATGGGCGGTCCCAATGGGAGATACTCGTGAGCCCACCAAGGATTAGGGTGTACAATTAAAAGCCCTGGTGAAATAAATAATGATAAATGTATCAGGTTAGCATCATGAGGAGCGCATGTAGCATCTATGAGTTCGATACATAGGGAGTTTAGTAAATGAATTCATGTATATGGTTGATGTTTGAATTTAGCATTCATGCTGACGGCAATCTTTATGAATCTGTTTAATTTTGCATTGTAGATACCCCTGACGAAGGGAAGATGGCTTCCCGAAATGCATTGGGTCATTTTAAAATAAAGACGTAACATGTGGAATTATTTGGTGTCCTTCCCGTTTATGTGAAAAGCTCGGGATGGTTATGGAATGAATAAAATGAATTGAAGAAAATATGAAAAAAAGAAATATGGACAAAGAGTAATGGAGTAAGCATTGAGCTAAAATGAAGATAAAATGGAGAACTTAATTGATTTTATTCATTCAGTTTTTGCAACGGCTGAGCAGTTTGATTGGAACCCAAACCGGTTTCGTCGTGTTCGTTGATACTGCAGCGCAGTGGGGCGGAGCGCGGAGCAAACTTGCACGCCTCTATAGGTCTGAAGTGGTCAAGCACGAGAAGCAAGGAGTACACATGTGTGCATTTCACCACCTATTTGTTTACACATCCCTGTGTGCCACGCCCACAAACCACTGCCCTGGCATACATCAGTCACCCCTCTAGCTGGGTGCCCTATGCCAGTGGTGAGGGTACAGGTGCATGAGCCCTGTACCCCTACAGTGCCCAAGTCCATTCCTGGGCACTGTAAGTGCAGTGCTGCCATTAAGAGTATATGGTGCTAGGAGTTTGTCATTATGAACTCCACAGCACCATGATGGCTACACTGAAGACTGGGTAGTTTGGTATCGAACTTCTCAGCACATTAAACCCACACTGATGCCAGTGTGGGATTTAATGTAAAATGCACCACAGAGGGCATCTTAGAGATGCCCCCTGAAACTCCGACCAACTTCTAGTGACCTGACTGAGTGGCTGCTTAGGCTGCCACCAACAGACATGTTTCTGGACTCCTGGGCCGAGAGCCTGCTGCCTCGGGGCCTGAAACAATGCACATCCTGGGACGAGGTGCCAAGCCTCCTCCCCCAGGATGGGCAGGGTTCACGAAGGAGAAGCTTCAAAGGCATGCCGCCTTTGTGAGCCTCTCCAGACCAATTGCTGCTTTCAGCAACTGGTCCCCTCTGGTTCTACCCCCCACTTTGGGCGGGAGAGCCGGCGGTAAAAACAAGTGAGGGAGAGAGGTGTGCCCACCTCTGCCAACTCCACCCCTCAAGTGGGGGAGGCGAGGTGAAGCACAACTCTGAGTCCCTGCCATCTTGAGGATGGGGGGACCTAGCCAACCAGGGACAGGCTCCTGCCCCCCTCCCACTGGAGGGTGGCTCCGATAGGGGTGTACCCACTCCCAAGGAAGGGACCCATTGGTCCCTGCCCTTTACCTACCTGTAACGCCCTAAATCTAGTATTTAGGGGGCACTCTGAACCTTGCTTCCTCAGATCCAGCAACAACAAGAAAAGAAGATAAGAAGAAGGACCTTAGAGCCGTGCAGAGCTAACAAGAGGACGATGCCCACTGACTTGGCCCCAGCAATACAGGCCTGTCTCCCCTCGAACCTGCTCCTGCGAAATCCCGGTGTGTCCTGCAGCCAGCAACCTCAAAACCCCGGAGGACCTGCCTGCCTTCACTTCAAAGACTGAATCTCCTGTGAACACCGGACTTGTTCAAACTGCAGCTTCTGGCTCCGGCCGGACACCGCGAATCCAGCCCACTCTGCACCCGCCGAACCCGGCCTGAGCTCGAGTGGGAAAACACCACGAGGAGGTCACCCCGGAGATCCTGACCCGAGATCCGGCGACTCCTGACCTGCCTCAAGCCTCCAATCGACGCCTGCAGCCTTAATCCAGAGGATCCCCTCTACCGCGACCAGAGCGGGTAAGACTTTCCAACGTCCCAAGGCACCCCTGCACCCCACGGCCTTGTGTGCCCAAACCAACGGTGCCTAACCAACCCAAGACATCCCAACTTACCCCTCGAAGTGGTGGTCGCACCCAGAAGATCCTCGTCCCCGAGCCTGCAGTGTTTCTTCTAACCGGAGGCGCTCCATTGAAAACAACAGGGCACCCGACCTCAAAGCAGCACCCTGCACCCGGCCGCCCTAGTGCAGCTGAGGGTGCACCTTTGGTGCTAATTTGGTTCCCTATTTGCCCTGACCTAAACCCTAGGAGCTTTGCTCCCACAACCCAGTGGCCTGCTTGCCAGCAGCCACCAACCGGAGACCCCCTATCCTCCATAGGATAACATTGGGCCTCAACACTCTGCACCTGGCCGCCCTAGTGCCGCTGAGGGTGAAACAAAAGTGCATCACTGACCCTGGGGGGCTCCTGAGTCTAACCCCAGAACCTTAACTCCCACAGTCGTTTACTTACCTGCAAACCGATAACCTGTTTTCCTCCATAGGATAACATTGACAATTTTTCTTCCAAAAAACGACTAAGTGTGGAGTTTTGAAAACTAAAGATATTCTTTAAAAATCGTACAAATAACCAAAACGTGTTTTCTCACCTGTTTGCAGGAAATGTCCCAGTGCTGAATCCAGGCATCCAGCACCGAGTTAGAAAAAGTAACGTTAAAGTAACTTACCTGGAATTTACTGAAAAAGCCTATTCATTCCAATGTACTGTATTTGCTAAGTGTTACATACTACTGCTCCCCTGTAAATCAAACAAAGTACAATTTCCATTGCATTTTCAAACTGTTCGACATTCAGTAACTTATTACTGTTAAGTATTTTATGCTTACCTGTGCCAGGCTTGCTTGGTTCTAAAATAAAACAACAATATATTTTTATACAAAAACAATTGGTCTAGAGTTCAGTCTTGAGTGTGTGAATTCATTTGCTGACTGAGTGTGTACATCAAATGCTTAACACTGTCCTCTGATGCTGCCTTACTGCTCGACCAAGCTACCACAAGCAGAGAGTAAGGTTCTATCTAACTTTAACCTCTGCCTACCTTTGGAGTCACCTGGACCCTATACACACTATACCTCATTTTGGTGTACTATATATAGAGCCAGTTTCTTACATTGGTGGATCAGCGGTGGGATATACAACTTGCATTTGTTGGACTACTTGGTTACCACCTGATCACACAACAGAACTCTTAAATTGCCTTTAGAATTCTGATTTTTCCAAATTGGCATTTTTACCAAACTACTAAAAGTCTTGTTAGGGCCTTGCTTAAGTCCCTTTGGAATTTTAGAAAGTAAAAAGTCACTGTAGTCAAGGGTAGAGGGGTTAGAACTTTTTTTTGTTAGAATGTCTCAAAAACAGAACCCAGCTACCAGTGAAGATAATAATGACATACAGGACATGGTTGAGGAGCTTGACCTCACCCCTTACCTTCACTTGTCTTTCAAGGAAGTAAGGTCCTTATGTAAACTTAAAAATATACCAATGGGCCCTCACCCAACCAAACAAAAGCTCCAGGAGCTGTTGGCTGAGTATTCAAAGGCCCACCCTTCTGAAAATGGTGATGACCAGTCAGAGGGAGAAGGAGGTGAGGAGGATGGAGATAGGTACCCACCTCCACCACTTCCTAGGGAAGAAAGGGACCCTGTACCCTTAATTCCAAGAGTTAACCTCTGGGGACCTAGAGGACACACTGGTGGCTCAGGTTCTGGTGGGGACATTGAGGACAGCCTCAATGAGGAGGACAGCCTTTTAGCAAGGCTGACCAAAAGACTGGATCTGGAGACCAGACTCCTGGCTCTAGAGAGAGAGAGAAAGGAGATGGGTTTAGCACCCATCAATGGTGGCAGCAATCTTAATAAGGATAAAGAGCAATCTTATGATCCTAAAATCCCCAAAGGGATTCTCCCTAAATTTGAGGAGGGTGATGACATCACTAAATGGTTCACAGCCTTTGAGAAGAAACCTCTCTGGGGGGCACTCCTGTGGGAACTGTTCTCTGGTAACTGCAGAGGCAGGCTCCTGACCCTTTCTGGGCCAGATGCTGGGTCCTATGACCTCATGAAGAGAACTCTGATTGAGGGATTTGGACTCACCACTGAGGAGTACAGAATTAGATTCAGGGGGGGCTCACAAAACCCAAAACCAGTCCTGGATTGATTTTGTAGACTACTCAGTAAAGACACTGGATGGTTGGTTAACTGGACACAATGTGCATGACTTTACTGGACTTTACAATTTGTTTATGAAGGAACATATTTTAAGTAATTGCACGAATGAAAAGTTACATCTGCATTTGATAGACCTAGGTCTAATTTCTCCCCAAGAATTGGGAAAGAAGGCAGACCACTGGGTCAAGACTAGGGTGACTAAGACAACCACTGGGGGTGACCAAAAGAAAGGGGTTACAAAACCTCCCCAGGGGAAAGGTGGTGAGAATCCCCAAGATAAAAAGTCTGAGTCTTCTAAAGGGCCCCAAAACCTGCACAGGGGGTGGGTCCCAAAATACTCCCTATACTCCACAGCCCTATAGGGGAAGAACTTTGATCCTGCAAAGGCCTGGTGTAACAACTGTAAGAAGTTGGGACACTTAACTGGAGACAAGGCTTGCCCTAGCAAGAAGGCCCCTAGTCCTACAGCTACAAGCTCTCCTGGTGTAGTCAGTCTCCAGATGGGATCAGCAGTGTGCCCAGAGCAAATCAGGTTGCACACTGAAGCAGTTCTAGTTTCAGAGGGGGAAGTTGAGTTTGCCACTGTAGCTGTGTGGCCACCCAACTTAAAGAAATACTTACAATACCCTTGGGTTAATGGAACTAGGATAGAGGCTCTGAGGGATACAGGTGCCAGTGTCACTATGGTGAGAGACACACTGGTTTCCCTGAGCAATATTTGATTGGGCGTACTTACCCAGTCACCAATGCTGACAGTGTTACCACTAACCATGCCATGGCTATGGTGACATTAGACTGGGGGAGGGGTTACTGGCCTGAAACAGGTAGTGGTCTCTCCAAAGCTACCAGCTGCATGTCTGCTTGGCAATGACCTGGAAACCTCAGCCTGGGCTGAGGTTGAACTAAAAACCCTTGCAGCAATGCTGGAATCCCTGAATTGGTGTGTGTAAAAACAAGAGCACAGAGCAAAAGGCTGGGTGAAAAAGTGTTGGAGCCTGAAAGTATGGCCCAACCTACCAAGAGAAAAGGCAAGAAGACTGGGGAACCAGCTTCTGTTCAGCAAAAGGATCAGGACCCCTCTCTTCAGGGAGAGGACTTGGACACCCCAGAGGGAACTGAGCCTATGGAGCTTGACCCTTACCAGGTTGAACTCTTGGGCCCAGGGGGACCCTCTAGGGAAGAGCTGTGCCAGGGGCAGCAAGACAGTCCCACTCTTGAAAGCCTGAGGCAGCAAGCTGTTTCAGAAGCAAAGGGAGATGTCAGTGGTACCCACAGAGTTTATTGGGAAGAGGGATTACTGTACACTGAGGCAAGAGACCCCAATCCTGGAGCCACCAGGAGAGTGGTAGTGCCACAGAGGTACAGGGAGTTCCTCCTAACTTTAGCTCATGACAACCCCCCAGCTGGACATCTGGGCTAAACCAAGACTTGGGAAAGGCTAATTAGCTACTTTTTCTGGCCCCAGATGCACCAAAAGGTGAAGGAGTTTGTCAGCTCCTGTGTTACCTGTCAAGCCAGTGGCAAGACAGGTGGCCATCCAAAGGCCCCCCTGATACCACTGCCTGTGGTGGGGGTTCCCTTTGAAAGGGTAGGTGTGGACATAGTGGGTCCATTTGAACCTCCCACGGCCTCAGGGAACAAATTCATACTAGTGGTAGTGGATCATGCCACTAAGTATCCTGAAGCAATTCCACTTAGGACTACTACAGCTCCTGCAGTAGCCAAGGCCCTCATTGGTGTCTTCACCAGGGTAGGGTTTCCTAAGGAGGTGGTTTCAGACAGAGGTTCTAACTTTATGTCTGCTTACCTGAAACACATGTGGAAAGAGTGTGGCGTGCAGTACAAGTTTACTACACCCTATCACCCACAAACCAATGGCCTTGTTGAGAGATTTAACAAGACATTGAAAGGCATGATTATGGGGCTCCCTGAGAAACTCAAAAGGAGATGGGATGTCCTCTTACCATGTCTGCTTTTCGCTTACAGAGAAGTGCCACAGAAGGGAGTAGGTTTTTCCCCCTTTGAACTTCTGTTTGGCCATCCTGTGAGGGGACCACTCTGTCTTGTAAAAGAGGGTTGGGAGAAGCCTCTCCAAGAACCCAAACAAGATATTGTGGACTATGTGCTTGGCCTAAGGTCCAGAATGGCTGAGTACATGGAGAAGGCATCCAAGAATCTTGAGGCCAGCCAGGAGCTTCAGAAGCACTGGTATGACCAAAAAGCTGCACAAGGTTGAATTTCAACCTGGGCAACAGGTGTGGGTTTTGGAGCCAGTGGCACCAAGGGCACTCCAGGACAGATGGAGTGGCCCTTACCCTATCCTAGAGAAAAAGAGTGAGGTGACCTACTTAGTTGACCTGGGCACAAGCAGGACACCCAAAAGGGTTATCCATGTGAACAGCCTAAAGCTCTACAATGACAGGGCTGACATCACCATGCTGATGGTGACTGATGAGGAGCAGGAAGCAGAGAGTGAACCTCTCCCTGACCTCCTCTCATACAACCCAAAAGATGGGTCAGTAGATGGAGTTGTCTTTTCAGACACCCTCTCTGCCCAACAGCAGACTGACTGCAAGCAAGTCTTGCAACAGTATGCTAAGCTCTTTTCCTTGTCCCCTGGTCTGACAAACTGGTGTACCCATGATGTGGACACTGGTGACAGTGCACCTGTCAAAAACAAGATCTATCGACAGTCAGACCAAGTCAAGGAAAGCATCAGAGCTGAAGTCAGCAAGATGCTGGAGTTAGGGGTTATTGAACCCTCTGAGAGCCCCTGGGCTAGCCCAGTGGTTCTGGTCCCCAAACCTCACCCACAGGATGGAAAGAGAGAAATTAGGTTTTGTGTGGATTACAGAGGGCTCAACTCTGTCACCAGGACAGATGCTCACCCTATCCCAAGAGCAGATGAGTTGATAGATAAGTTGGGTGCAGCCAAATTCTTAAGTACCTTTTACTTAACTGCAGGGTACTGGCAGATTGGCATGGCCCCAGGAGCAAAAGAGAAAACAGCATTCTCCACACCTGATGGGCACTATCAGTTCACTGTTATGCCCTTTGGTTTAAAGAATGCCCCTGCCACCTTCCAGAGGTTGGTGAATCAAGTCCTTGCTGGGTTGGAGTCCTTTAGTGCAGCTTGTCTTGATGTTATTGCTGTCGTTAGTTCCACCTGGCAGGATCACCTGATTCACCTTGGGAAGGTTTTAAAAGCCCTGCAAACTGCAGGTCTAACTATCAAGGCATCCGAATGCCAGATAGGAGGCAGGGCACTGTGGTGTACTTGGGCCACCTTGTTGGTGGAGGCCAGGTACAGCCCTTACAGCCCAAGATCCAGGCCATCCTGGACTGGGCAGCTCCAACAACCCAGACCCAAGTCAGGGCATTCCTTGGCTTGACTGGGTACTACAGGAGGTTTGTGAAGGGATATGGGTCCATTGTGACTCCCCTCACAGAACTCACCTCCAAGAAAATGCCCAAGAAGGTTAACTGGACAGTTAGTTGCCAAAAGGCTTTTGACACCCTGAAAGAAGCAATGTGCTCAGCACCAATTCTGAAGGCTCCAGATTATGCCAAGCAGTTCATAGTGCAGACTGATGCCTCTGAGATAGGGATAGGAGCGGTCCTATCCCAGACCAATGATGAAGGCCAAGACCAACCTGTTGCTTTTATAAGCAGAAGGCTTCTCCCCAGGGAGCAGCGTTGGAGTGCCATTGAGAGGGAGGCCTTTGCTGTGAGTTGGTCCCTGAAGAAGTTGAGACCATACTTGTTTGGAACTCACTTCCTAGTTCAAACTGATCACAGACCTCTCAGATAGCTAATGGAAATGAAAGGGGAAAATCCTAAACTGTTGAGGTGGTCCATCTCCCTACAGGGAATGGACTTTGAAGTGGAACACAGACCTGGGACTGCCCATGCCAATGCAGATGGACTTTCCAGGTTCTTACACTTAGACAATGAAGACTCTCTAGGGAAAGGTTAGTCTCATCAACTTTCGTTTGGGGGGGGGTGGGTTGTGTGAGAAAGTGCCCTCTTTCTGCATGGTATGCCTCCACTTTTTGCTGAATTGCTGATGTTCTTTGACTGAGTGTGCCCTGGGCTCCTGCTAATCAGGTGCCCAGGGCCTATGTTCCTTCCCTAAAACTGCATTGAAGCCTAAACCCAATTGGCATCTCTGGCCACATGTCAGCCCCTGGTAAATGGTACCACAGGTACCCAGGGCACTGTGACCAGAGAAGGCCTCTAAGGGCTGCAGCACTTATTGTGCCACCCTTAGAGGTCCTGTACCCTGACACTCACACACTGCCTTTGCAGACTGCTTGTCTTGGTGCAGAACAAAGTGAAGAGTCGACATGGCACACTTCCCTGTGTGCCATGCCCACAAACCACTGCCCTGGCATACATCAGTCACCCCTCTAGCTGGGTGCCCTATGCCAGTGGTGAGGGCACAGGTGCATGAGCCCTGTACCCCTACAGTGCCCAAGTCCATTCCTGGGCACTGTAAGTGCAGTGCTGCCATTAAGAGTATATGGTGCTAGGAGCTTGTCATTACGAACTCCAAAGCACCATGATGGCTACACTGAAGACTGGGAAGTTTGGTATCAAACTTCTCAGCACATTAAACCCACACTGATGCCAGTGTGGGATTTAATGTAAAATGCACCACAGAGGGCATCTTAGAGATGCCCCTGAAACTCGACCAACTTCTAGTGACCTGACTGAGTGGCTGCTTAGGCTGCCACCAACAGACATGTTTCTGGACCCCTGGGTCGAGAGCCTGCTGCTCTCGGGGCCTGAAAAATGCACATCCTGGGACGAGGTGCTAAGCCTCCTCCCCCAGGATGGGCAGGGTTCACGAAGGAGAAGCTTCAAAGGCATGCCGCCTTTGTGAGCCTCTCGAGACCAATTGCTGCTTTCAGCAACTGGTTCCCTCTGGTTCTACCCCCCACTTTGGGCGGGAGAGCTGGCGGGAAAAACAAGTGAGGGAGAGAGGTGTGCCCACCTCTGCCAACTCCACCCCTCAAGTGGGGGAGGCGAGGTGAAGCACAACTCTGAGTCCCTGCCATCTTGAGGATGGGGGGACCTAGCCAACCAGGGACAGGCTCCTGCCCCCCTCCCACTGGAGGGTGGCCCGATAGGGGGTGTACCCACCCCAAGGAAGGGACCCATTGGTCCCTCCCCTTTACCTACCTGTAACGCCCCTAAATCTAGTATTTAGGGGGCACCCTGAACCTTGCTTCCTCAGATCCAGCAACAACAAGAAAAGAAGATAAGAAGAAGGACCGAAAAGCCGTGCAGAGCTAACAAGAGGACGACGCCCACTGACTTGGCCCCAGCCCTACAGGCCTGTCTCCCCTCGAACCTGCTCCTGCGAAATCCCGGTGTGTCCTGCAGCCAGCAACCTCAAAACCCCGGAGGACCTGCCTGCCTTCACTTCAAAGACTGAATCTCCTGTGAACACCGGACTTGTTCAAACTGCAGCTTCTGGCTCCGGCCGGACACCGCAAATCTAGCCCACTCTGCACCCGCCGAACCCGGCCTGAGCTCGAGTGGGAAAACACCACTAGGAGGTCACCCCGGTGATCCTGAACTGAGATCCGGTGACTCCTGACCTGCCTCAAGCCTCCAATCGACGCCTGCAGCCTCAATCCAGAGGATCCCCTCTACCGCGACCAGAGCGGGTAAGACTTTCCGACGTCCCAAGGCACCCCTGCACCCCACGGCGTTGTGTGCCCAAACCAACGGTGCCTAACCAACCCAAGACATCCCAACTTACCCCTCGAAATGGTGGTCGCACCCAGAAGATCCTCATCCCAGAGCCTGCAGTGTTTCTTCTAACCGGAGGCGCTCCATTGAAAACAACAGGGCACCCGACCTCAAAACAGCACCCTGCACCCGGCCGCCCTAGTGCCGCTGAGGGTGCACCTTTGGTGCTAATTTGGTTCCCTATTTGCCCTGACCTAAACCCTAGGAGCTTTGCTCCCACAACCCAGTGGCCTGCTTGCCAGCAGCCACCAACCGGAGACCCCCTATCCTCCATAGGATAACATTGGGCCTCAACACTCTGCACCTGGCCGCCCTAGTGCCGCTGAGGGTGAAACAAAAGTGCATCACTGACCCTGGGGGCCCCTGAGTCTAACCCCAGAACCTTAACTCCCACAGTCGTTTACTTACCTGCAAACCGATAACCTGTTTTCCTCCATAGGATAACATTGACAATTTTTCTTCCAAAAAACGACTAAGGGGCACATGCATCAAAGGTTTTTGCGATCGCAAACGGTGCGATTCGCAAAAATCGGCCGCTTTGCGATCGCAAAATTACCTTTGCGATGCATCAAGGGTCAAGGCCTCGTAATTTGAGAATTCGCAATTAATTGCGAATTCTCAATTGCGATTGCATTTAAGGAATCGCAAATTGAGATTCCTTAAATGCAATGCATTAAAGTAAAAAAATTAGCGATTTCGCTAATAGGGCGCAAATTACCATGAAGTTGAACTTCATGGTAATTTGTAAAACTTTGAAAAATGCACTAAAGTGCATTTTTCAAAGTTCCATTTACACACACACATGCCCTTGGGGCATGTGTGTGTGCAAGATGTACTCATATGCAGATTTCAGGGTGCAACAGGGGTCCTTTTGACACCCTGGCACCCTTGAAATTGCATTCTCAATTTGCGATTCTCTAATTGCGAATCGCAAATTGAGAATGTCTTCCCATTCATTCCTATGGGCCTCTAGGCCCATAGGAATTAATGGGGAGGTATTCTTAATTGCGACTCTGCAATTAGCGCAGTCGCAATTAAGGAATGTTTAGGAATCGCTATTTTTATAGCGATTCCTACATGCATAGGCTTTTGCGATTCCTTAATTGCGATTCCTTAATAATCGCAATTAAGGAATCGCAAAAGCCTACCTTGATGCATGTGCCAGTAAGTGTGGAGTTTTGAAAACTAAAGATATTCTTTAAAAATCGTACAAATAACCAAAACGTGTTTTCTCACCTGTTTGCAGGAAATGTCCCAGTGCTGAATCCAGGCATCCAGCACCGAGTTAGAAAAAGTAACGTAAAAGTAACTTACCTGCAATTTACTGAAAAAGCCTATTCATTCCAATGTACTGTATTTGCTAAGTGTTGCATACTACTGCTCCCCTGTAAATCAAACAAAGTACAATTTCCATTGCATTTTCAAACTGTTCGACATTCAGTAACTTATTACTGTTAAGTATTTTATGCTTACCTGTGCCAGGCTTGCTTGCTTCTAAAATAAAACAACAATATATTTTTATGCAAAAACAATTGGCCTAGAGTTCAGTTCTTGAGTGTGTGAATTCATTTGCTGACTGAGTGTGTACATCAAATGCTTAACACTGTCCTCTGATACTGCCTTACTGCTCGACCAAGCTACCACAAGTAGAGAGTAAGGTTCTATCTAACTTTAACCTCTGCCTACCTTTGGAGTCACCTGGACCCTATACACACTATGCCGAGGGGGCACCTATGGTGCCCCCCTGTTCATCCCTGCACCGTGCGGCAGGCACTGCACCGTGAGGCAGGCACCCTGAGGTGCCTGCCACACGGTGCAGGGATGAACACAGACTCCCATTCCTCTATGGGACCTTGAGTTACGGACATTTTACGGACGTAATGCGAGCCCCCATAGAAGAATGGGAGTATGCGACCGTGCAGTTTTCGGTCGCATCATGGTGAAGCAGTCCGGACCGCCGACCAGAGGTCGGTCGGTCCTGTTTATGAGACTGTGTCCCAACATCGTAATAGATCCCAAGGTGTCCTGGTCACACAATCTTTGATCATTAACTCTCCCACCCTGGAACAGCAAGGGAGCCACCTTTTTTGCCCCACCATCAGAGAACATCCTGCTTTAGCGTCCTAACCATCACCAAGCCCTGCACAATGTTTGTTGCTGCCACAAAAACAGTCATACACCTGGTGGTCTACACTGATATGCAAAAGGTACATTTTGCATTGTGCCTGTCCCACTGATTTAATAGTCTGGGCAAAAAAATAGACCGGCGGAGGCTCTAGGGGAAGTGTACACTACTAGCCACTATTTGGTGGGAAGTGTGCTTGGATGTATGGGAGGAGTTTTGGCAAAGCAAATTCTCTTGTTAACACCAGCGCATAGGATGAGGAAGTGAAGGGACATCAAGGGAATTAGGACATGCTGGCCGAGGGAGTAATTCATGGAGGGAAGATGGAAGGGAGTTAGTGAGGTATGGCAAGTTGAATCTAAGGTTGCTGCATTTGTTTATAAGGAACTGATCAACTGCATTTACATATACATATACAGTAGAGCATCTTACACAACTAAACGCTTAGTAAGCTGTACTTTGGTCTTTAATACCGCCTTCACTCTATTGCAAAGAATAATCTCTGAAGTTACCAAAGTGCCCATCCTGATGTAATAAACGTTTACCTGGGCTTCAACTGCGCACTTTGGCGTGATTCGATCCTCTCACACCCTGTCACCATCAATCACCAATGGACTTCCTGGAAACTGAAAATTGGTGTGAAAATACAGATGGGCATCAGAAGTGGTCAAAAGAGTTTGCTGGCTACAATGCCAGTGAGGCAGCTTCAGCTGTCACTCCCTCTGTACTTCGGAAATGGTACCCACGTGGTCCCACCTGTGCTATAACACTTTCATCCTTCTACCTCCCCCTTGAGAGCAGGGAAGTTGTGGATGTGAAGTTACTCCTAGAACAAGCTTCCTGGATCTGGGAGCAAACTACTGTGATTTCTGCCTGGAGCCCATGTTCCTTATGCATCAAGACACTTTTGTCTTTAGTCCCCAAGTAAATGCAGTCACCTGGCAAATTCCCATAGACCATATCCTGTACAATGATAGTGAAATAATGAGCACACAGAAGGAAGTTAGGAAAGAGATAGAAAGGATGAGGACTAAACCAGGTGCCAAAATGAAAACCAACACCCTTCCCATCAGCCCACAAATCACTCAATGGACACTTTACAGAGTAGTATGAAGCAGGGTAAGTGGTCATTAACACAATTCAGAAGGAAAGGTGGTAGGATTCTTTCTTCTCTTGGGGATGAGGGGGTTTGTGTTGGCCCTGAATTTATGTTTCTTTATAATGTTCTGCACAATCCCTGTGCTTTGGGTAGTAACAGGATATATGTGCTGTAAGAAAGTGTTCAAGAAGAGAGGTCAGGGTTTGTAGAGGAAATAGTGGACAGGAAGTGGAAGGATAGAGATTGGTATAATAAAGATCTAGAGAGACTAGTGGCCATCGAATATGCTTTTAATTGTGCATGAGGAAGCACACAAGAGGAGATTGTGGAAGATAAATTGAAAACACAGCAGTGCCAATGATGAGAGTAAAAAAGAAAAAAATGTGTATGTGTAGATCTAAACTTGTACCCTATTACGTCCTGACGAGTGCTTCTCTCCTCAACACCAGGAATATCTCTGCAGCCCTGTGTTGAGCCTGAACAAATGCAAGCTAGCCATTTCTGCTTTGAGATATGTGCTGTCCTCACACATTGCTTGCCATATATCACCATGCAAGTCTGAACTATTAAGCATTTTACTTAATATTGTGCTTTGAGAAACTGGAATCAAATCCGAATTAAAAAATGCTAAATCTTTGTAAATGCGTGTTTATGTTTGTACAGGTCTCCTCTCATGGGGAACCAGATGACCTTTGACCATGGAGATTTGCGTAAATACTGGCTGTGTTTTCAGTCTTGATAGGAGTCTTGCGACTGATGTTCTCTATTGGTCAACACACTACCTCAGTATGTCTAAATAAATGTGCATTCTATTCTCCCAGCATCATGAGAAAATTGTTTTTTCTTCCGCAGGAGTAAGTAGTTGAGACCTTGAATAAAGAGGAGATGCATTACCCAGTGATTGGGATGAGACATTCAGGGGAAAATCGGCACCATGGCTGGGCACAGGCTATGCCCGCAGAGTGGTCTCACTTTTATAGTTAAAGGTTGGTTGGCACATAAGTGGTCCAAGTGCCTAGACCTCCAATCAATGATCCCCCAAGATGGCATCCTGATGAAAATGAAGAAAATACTTTCCACTTTGTGATGTAACCAATATTCTTAGAAACATGTTGAAAACATGAAGTAAAAAAGTAAGATATGGTTAAACCAGGTTAATAAGCAGATCAACTGCAGCAGGAAGAATACAAATGCCCCAAAACTGTGCAGGACTGTGTGAAATAGCACAAAAGATTAAACTCAAACACTTGACAAGTGACCCCAAACCACATCCACTAAAACGAAGGCTAACACTTTTTTTCTTAACAGATTTTAATTTGCCTTAAAAGATTTGCAATGAGGGAGCAAGTCTGATATGGGCTGAAAGGTTATTCGAGATCTTAGGTACATTCCCTAAGAAAGTACATTTGGTGGTGGGCAATTTTTCTAAATAAGGTATTTTGATAAGCAGTTTAGATTTTCTTCTCAGGCTCAGATTTTGATTGGACACTTCCAGCTCTTGTATGAGGCAAAGAGAGAATTAAGGAGTATCGCTTTGTTTGTGATATAAGCAGTTTTATAAGTGGAGCACCATTAAAAGGAGAAACACTTAGGTAGTTTAAAAAGGGATAATTCTGCTAAAGTTTCTTATGTGGGTGGTCAGCCTGCCAGCAGTGGAGGGTAGGGTATAGGCAGTCAAGGTAAGAGAGAAAGCCCATAGGATATGAAAGATATCACCAATGTTGTTCAGCAGCTTTGAAGTCATGTTTGGGGATGAAGGGTCTGGTACCATGGAGCGGCTTCTTTTGAAACCTAGCACATTTAGTGATTTGTTTGACATGGAGGTCAAGATTGAGAGAGGTATCCAGGGTAATGATTAGAGATATGGCTGCGTTCATAATCTTGGGGATGATGTTCAGGGTCTGTAGCTTAGTGATCCAGTCAGGATGAGGACTTTAGAACTGATAGGTGAAAATAGAAGGAACTGAGGGTCTCATTAATGGCATTTTGGCATAGGGCAGCACAGCAAGGCAGGGCTGCCCTACACCAAAGTGAAAGGGCAGGAATGCACCCTATTTAAGCAATAAGCTGCATTCCTGTCCTTTCTGCCTGCGCTGGTGCCGTTTTGGCAACCTAGCACCAATGTAGGCACCCTTGCGCCATGGTGTAAGGGTGCCTCCGTTGCAGGTAGGGCACAAAAACAATCCTACAAGGCGTTTTCCTCTTCTTATGTGAGCTGCAGAATGCAGCACACATGGAAATAGGAAAAAAGGAGGAGAAATGAACATATGTCTCCTTGCTACGCCTCGCCTTGGGAGGCGTACGGATTTGACACTTCCCTAGGATTACATTACTTTGTAAATCTGGGGCAGCATCAAATTCCATGGGTGTTGCGTGGGAAACCCCACCACAACACCCATGGAAAGCCTCCTGGGTGCAGAGTAAGGCGACACAGTGATATGCGCTGCGTTGCATTACTCATGATTTATGAGGCCGCGCTTTGCGTGGCCTCACAAATCTTTATGAGAGCCCTGCGTCACGCATGTATCACTTTATGTGGTGCAAAAGTGATGCAGGGCTCTCATAAAATTGCCCGAGTCATTTGAGGTTTACGTTTAAGCGTTATCCAGAATATCCACAATCATATGTCTGATCGGGCTAGAGTGTCAATGCGACCTGTGCTATCATTCAGGAAGTATGGATGAGTATCATCTGCATACTGATGGAAATCAATTCCTGAATTGGAGAATATGTTGCCCAGAGGTTCAATATACAAGTTGAATATTAAGGGAACCATGATACATGCTTGTGGCACTCCAGTGGCTGTGGGAGTGGATAGAGAATCACCTATTTTACCAAATTGTGTTCTGATAGACATGCATGCTTTGAACCACTCCAATGTTGTGCCTTTTGGGATCATCCTATTGCATAGTGTGTAGGAACATGTCATGGTCAGTGCGATTAAAAGATGTAGTTATGCCAAGGAACACGAGTCGACATATTTGCCTTCATCGAAGATCCACAAGGAGTCATCTACGATCTTGAGTTCAGCATAGATGCTTCTGTGTTGAAAACCAGTTCTAAAGGCAGACTGATACAGTTCCAGTAACTGGTTTTCTGAAGTATATTTCTCCATTTGGGTTGCTACTCATATCTCTATGACTTTACCCAAGAATGGTACCCTTGTAATGGGTCTGTTGTTTTCAAGGCTGTCCGGGTCATCGATTTTGTAATAGAGAGCAAACGCGGCTCAGTTGTAGCACATTTGCCCTTGACATGAGTGGGATTTATGATTTCCAGCCATATAGGCAGGAGGATATAAGCATGTTCCTTGGAAAGTGAAGGTGGGAGTGGGACAGTGGGTCAGTGGAGCATGGCGAAGGCTTAGTGATTGTGATGGCGTTTTTCAAGTCAAGTGCTGAAATGTGACTAAAGGAACACCACTGCACTGATAGAACTTTTCCTTTGAGAGGTGTTTGTTCAGGTTCTGGTTGGAGTGAGTGTGAGGCAGTTAATGTAATTTCTGATCAGTAATTTTGGGAAAATTGTTTGGCTAGGTCATTGCTTTTAGAACATTAGGTGGAGGAGTCGTGGTTCATGGGGGGAAGTGGACATCGAACTCTGGGTTCAATGGATGTATCCCGCAAGACCACCACCTGCACTACACACAGCAAGTAGCTTACTAATTCAATATCGGTCCTTTCATGGGCGTCCCACCCTTGGGGGTGGGATCATGGGGCAGAGGTCAAGCTTTGAACTCCGGAGCATGTCGGAGCTTCAACAGGGGTTTCTGTCCTCGCAATCCATGCAAATACAAGCATGAATGTGCTAAATGTGGAGGTGAACACCCAGTGTTGCAATGCTTTGGGGAGCCTGGAGCTCAAACAAACACTGGTGCAGGCAGAGGTCGAGGGGGACAATACCAATCTGGTAACAAAGGCTTTTACACCAGTTAAGGGGAATACACTAGTGCACTGGCTGTCTTTTTATCCCGATACAGAGAGTGCATGTTTACTTGAATGGGGCTTCCAAGAAGGTTGTAGGCTAGGTTACCAAGGACCCAGAGCTAGAAGATTTGCAGATAATCTACGTTCAGCTAAAGAATCGCCACAGATAGGGAGGCAGGGCTTGATTGGCCGGTTTTGGACCCCTGGGGGCCGTTTTTATTACCAGGCGGTTTTGCAGCATAGCTGCAATATCACCCCCCTGTAACAAAAGCGGCAGCTGTGAGAAGGCAGTGGTGATTCCAACTAGCATTCCCCCCACCCCCCTGGGGACCGCCTGAGCTGTTTGCTAGGGCCGGTTTCGGTACCCAGTCCGGCCGTGTAGGGAGGGACAAATTGTCCAAAGAAATAGCTGAAAGGGGAATGTCAGGCCCATTTGATTTTTAGCCGTTACCTGATTTAATAATATCCCCTTTGGGCGTAGTTCCTAAAAAAGCAGCAGGAGAGTTTAGAATGATCCATCACCTGTCATGGCCGAAGGGTCTTCCAGTAAATGATTTCAGTCATAAAAATGACATAGCAGTGCAATTTGCATCAGTGGGTGTGGCAATGTCTTTAATCAGACATTTTGGTGTGAGCACAGAGCTGGCTATGTGTGACATAAAGGCTGCCTTTCGGCTCCTGCTGGTGCAAGCCCAGGATTTCTCTTTCCTAGGTTTACAGTTTGAAGGGCAGATCTATGTGGATAAAGCATCACCGATGGGTTGTGCTATATCTTGTAAACATTTTGATACCTTTAGTTCCTTCCTGCACTGGTGCTTTACATTCGAAACAGGACATGAGTTGGCTGGGTGATTTTCTGTTCTTGCGAAAAGGAGGAACAGGCGATTCTGAGCAAGCTCTACAAAAATTCCAATCAGTGCCTGAAGAGTTAGGGGTTCCCTTGGCTCCTGAAAAACAGAAGGCCCAAGCACAACCTTGGTATTTTTAGGGATTGACTTAATACAATAACTATGGAAGCTAGGTTACCACAGACAAAGATTTGAGAAATCCTGCTGTTACTAGAAGAAGCAATAGCTGCACCTAAGCTATCTTTTCGTCAAGTTCAGTATTTGTTAGGCCATCTACATTTTGCTTGTAAAGTGATAAGAGCTGGTTGGTCTTTCACGAGAAGTTTAGGTTTTATCATGGCAGGGGTTACACGCCCAGATCTCCGGATCAGGATGACAGCTGCTGTGAGAGCAGACTTTGAAGTTTGGTCAATCTTTCTGAAGAATTTCACTGGTGTGATGATGTGGCCATTAGATTTGGATTCTAATTGGCTTGTGCAAATGTTTCAGACGCAACAGGGGTGGGTGGTTTGGCCTTTTCTGGGAAGGGCATTGGTGTACGGAGAGGAAGCCTGCTGCATGGTTAAAGGTGGGGAGGAGCATTGATTTACTAGAATTTTCCCCCTGTTGGTGGCCCTTGCCTTGTGGGGCAAAGAATTGCCAAACAGTGACTTTTAACCCTTTCGATACGTCGGATGGCCCCTGGCCGTTCGACGTCACAGTGGGCGTGTGCGAGGACGGCCGGGGGCCGTCCGAGACACGCCCACTCATTATTTCACCCGCACCGCGGCAGAATTCGCACCGCGGTCAAGGTGTTAATGTTGATAACTAGACAGTGGCAGCATTGGTGAATTGGCAGAAGGCAAAAGATAAGAAGGTCTGAAAGCGGTTACAGCACTTTATGCTGGGCTGTCTCATGTTTAACATTGTGTTTAGAGCGAAACACGTGGCAGGTGTGAATAATAACATTGCAGAAGCATTCTCTCATTCTCAGTGGTAGAGATTATGTGGTTTGGCACCTGGAGTGGATACAATGAAGACAAAGGTACCAGAAATTTGGGAGCTGAGTGACTAAGGATTTTAAGTCTGGTAGAGAATTCCATTGTGCAGAACACCAGGTCAGCGTACAGGCAATCTTGGGAGGAATTTCCAGACTGTGGTGCGATAAAGAGAGGTACAGATGTGAAGAGCATGGAAGAGAGAAGGGCAACGTTACACATTTTATTATGTTTACTATTGAGAAAGGAAGGTCAGCCAATACCATAGCAGTTAAATTGCCAGGCTTTGCCTTTTACAGCAAATTCTTTTGGGGATAAGAGCCCAGTGCAGGTGAAATGGGTAGGAGAATGTTGCAGAGCTGGACTAAAGAACAGAAGAAGCAACATAAGAAAAGGGAACCCAATACTGTTAATTCGTGAACTTAAGGGGGAATGTTCCAGTGAATTTGAGTTTTTGTTATTCAGATTGGCCATGTTATGGTTGTTCTTTGGGGCTTTTAGAATCTTGGAGATATTGTGGGTTAACAATGAAGCTGGAATGGATACAAAAGATGTTGGACAACGGGGCAGTACTTTGTTGGTATCGTTGCGTAAGTCTAAGACCAGAATGGTAAGGGTACCCAGATTGTGATGAATGTCATAGTTACTGATTTGTGCCCAGTGGCAGCTTGGGAGAGTTTCATATTGGGAAGAGGAGATTCATGGGGCAGACTATTTTGTCATGAGGATGGCACACTTCTGAAGGCAGCACAGGTATTGGGGTAATGAAAAAAATTCAGAAACAGCAAGGGAAAACGAATGCTTTGGCACACACTCTTTTAGAATGGGTGCAGCTACCAAGGCCAATAAATTGGGTTTTTCTCTTAAACAGATCATGCAACTAGGACGCTGGTCTTCAGACTGTTGCTTACGTTTTATTTGGCTATTGGAAAATAGTTAATAAATTTCATTGACATGATGCTGTCTGATTTCAGGTTGGTTTGCGGGCCCCAATACGCCGCACTTCTCCGTCTGGACCATGGGGCATTCATTTGTCAAGTGGGCAGCGAACCAGGCACAAAGGCGTTTTTTGGCAGGAATTTGGGTTTTCGAGCAGTTGATTTTCTGATCGAATGGTGGGGAAAAGGCGGTATGAATTGGGCACAGCTACTGCCTTGGTTATCTGACCTAGTGAGAGAGAGACCTTGCCAGCAGGTCTTGATTATCTATTTGGGTGAGAATGATTTGGTGCAATTGTCAGGTCTTGGCCCTACGAAAGCAACGAAGAATGACCTGGGTGTGATTGGAAGGTCATGGGCTGGTACGTTTGTTTTTTGGACTGCGTTTGTAGCGAGAAGTGTTTGGCAAGGAGCTTTAAAGTATATTGCAGATGAAAAAGCAAGGCATAAAGTTAACAAAGAAATGCAGCGTTTTTGTAGCAGTAGAGAAATAGGCATAAAAGATCACGGAGACGTAAACAAAACAAGACTTAGCACTGTTTTGTCAGGATGGGGTACATCTGTCCTTTTTGGGAAACAAATTTTACTTACTGAAAATCCAAGAGCAGTTGGCCAAGAAAGTAGCAGCAAGGAGATGATGCTAGGCGTAGTTGCAGAGTAGAAGAGCGCGCCACATCTATGACGGCTGTTAAGCGACATCCTTTGACAGACACAACGTTTAAGAAATAGTACACGGCTGTTGGAGCGACAGCCTTCTGCCTCATGACAACTGTTGGACCAAATTGAAAGAGAGGAATAGAAAAAAAACAGCTGTTCAGGGTTTTTTCTGGGTGGCAGTCAAGCGGAGGGCTCGCACACTAGGCCGGAAGGGTTGGGGCCGGGAGGTCCTTGACAGAAGGAGGCCAGGAAGTTGAAGCTGGGGTCAGGTGTGAAAGGACGGTGGATGTTAAATGAAAGGGGGAACAGGGTGGAGATTTTGTATACTTTGGGGGGGATATTTAAGGGTAGAGGGGATAGGTTGAGTCATTTACATTAGTCAGGTGGGGTTGTTGATGTTATTGTATTGTATATAAAGTTCAACTGTCACCTGTCCTAATAAAGTGGCCTTTTGCTCTCAACTTGACTGTGCGTCTGGTCCATCTCGCCCGATGTTCTGTAAACTGGGCAGCATCAGTTGCACGCTGTTTACACAAGTCTGAAAGAGTCAGTCCCCTAAAATAGGTGCTTCGGCCCAAATAAAGCACTGACTTCTACTGTGCAGTGGCGGCTTCTCTGCTAAGGTGGAAGAGCGTCGCCCCACTGCTCGTTGAGCAGTGCAAAATAAAAATAAAATGATAATAACAAGAAGTTATTATCATTTTATTTTTCTTTGCAGAACCCCAGCCAGGTCGGGCGGGTGGGCGGGGCTGGGCTCGCGGCAGTCAGAGGTGTAGTGTCCGGCTGGACACGTTCTAGTGATTGCCTAGTGCTAACCCACACTTTACACCCACCCACCACAGGTGTCACCGGTCAGGTGACCCTGCTAATAAAAGGGGCCGGGCGCACGTGCCCTGGGCCAGTTCTGCACCGTAACTATCGGTGTCTGTGTGATCATTGTTCTACTATGAGGGCCTAGCGCCCGCCAACTTTACACTGGCGACGAGGGGGCTGTGCCCGTGCGTGCAGCAGCCCAGCAGATTGGGAAAAGGGGAGAGTGTTGCCCGTGTCTAGGGCACCCCCTGCGAGGAGGCGCTGGACGCGCCCGATAGCCGCGGGGCATGTGAAGAGCCCCGGGGCAGAAAGGTGATCGGGAGCCCACCCCGCACCTGCGATGGCCGAGAACATAAGGCAGCATCTGATCCGACCGCAGTGAGGCAGATTAGAGCCCCGTGTGGCGAGTCCGGAGTCTGTGGCATGCCCATGCCACCAGCCTACTGAGGTCCAAATGAGGAGCGAGCCGAGCGGAGCCCACCCGCATCGGTCGCGACGACCCGCCTAGCAGGAGGCGAGGCCGGTGAATGATCGAGGGGCTGTGGTGAGAAGCAGAGTGACCGTGAACTGCATGCGGTCAGCGGGAGCCTACCCCGCAGCTGAAGGGCCTGCGCAGTCGTCGGGCAGGAGGTGAGCCCAAAGCGGGGAGACTGACACCGCCAAAGCGAGGCACTGGAGATTTCCAGACGGCAGCTCCAGCCCCCGCGCAGCACGTGAAGCGAGAGTGCCTGCTGCGAGGGGCGGTAGCGAGGAAGAAAGAAATGACTGCTGAGGTGGGGAGAATGATGCGAGGCCCGGTACTCGGGCGTTGACGAGTAAGGGTTACCGCGTAGCCAAGCCAGGGTTGCGCCAACGAAGCAAGCCCCCCAGTGCGTGAAAAGGGGTAAAGCTGATCAGGACACAAGGGGAGGTACACGGCCGGCAATGATAGTGAGGCTCTGCAAGCCTGTGTGTTTTACACTCCCCCCCCCCCCCCCTGCGCTGTTTGAACTCAACATAAAACTTACCTGGAGATAAGAGGAGGTGCAGCTGTTCAGAGAGAGTGCCTCCTGTGGTGTTTAGGTCGCTGGCAGCCGTTAGTAACGGTGCTCCGCCCACGGGAGTGGACAGCGCGTGGCAGCAGGACACAGGAGCAGCCCTGGAGGGGCCCCGTTATTCCCCGATAATCGATGCGACCTGCGAGGAAGAGGCCAGGTTTGCCCATGCTGCAATGTGCCAGCAGCAGCGGGCCTAAATTCAAGTGACCGAGCCCCAACATGGTGCGAGACTGAGAGATAGCAAACAGATCGCATCAAACGACGCCGAGTTAAAGAAAACCCGAGGCCTGGACCGCAATGGAAAGAGCAGCAGCGCCACCTAGTGGCCATTCTGCGGTACCGCGAATTGAATAAAGGCAATTAACAGGCCCGCAGTATAGGGATAAGTGACTGCTGTGGTCTACGATCAGCTCAAGGAGAAAGGCAGCTAAATACGTGCCTTTGTGAAAAAATATAAACCAAATAATAGGCAACAGTGTATGTGGACACAAGGAAGGAACGCCTCCAATGAGAGAAGTGAGCGCTACACAATCCCAGTGGCTGTCTAGCAACACCACAAGCAAAGAGATACTGATGCAAGCCTCCAGCAGTAAATGGCCACCACGGCAACCAAAGCAGCAAGCCCATGAAATGGAGAAGGGCTGTGAGAGACACAGCCAGGACTGATGCTGAGTGCAACACGCACACCCCCCCCCCAGCGGCAGTAGATCACTACAGCAGCAGCAAAGAGCCCCATGAAGCCCAAAGCTGCACTGACGTCAAATAGACAAGCCCCACCCTGAAGTACATGAAGACCGTGCACATAGCGTGCAAGCACAGTCTGATGCCTCCACAAGTGAAGAAACTGCGCCACATGCCCCTGGTGCTGAACGGCCACCACCGCAAGAAAGAGGAGCAAGCCCACCCACTGCCAAAAGAGGGCATCCAAGAGGAGGACGGAGCACACAAGGTCAGAGGTGCGCAGAAGGCCGCACCAGAGAACCTGACGGCATGGGCAGGCGCCCAGGAGATACAGACATCTCCGCAGAGAAGAAGCAATGCTGAAAGCAGCAGGGAGAACCTCCACATCTCCACTGCACCAGCGAAGCCCCGCAGTGGGCCAAAGGACAGCACAGAGTGTGCTCCCTCACACTGCCTCAAGATGGAGTCGCCAGTGGCCCAAGACAGGCAAGAGGAGAGTCGCACACTCCATGTGGTAAGCTGCCACCGCAACATGTGCTCCAACGACAGGCGACAAGTGGCCGGACGCCACCTCGCACAGCAAGAAGGAGCACTTCACACGAAGTGACCAACCCGCCAAGCATGCCTGCATGGAGGCATGAGTAAGCGCTACGACGGCGCTGGCTCAAAGCGCAAGCACGACGCCCTCGAAAGAAGAGGTAACCTGCCATCCTGGCAGAGGACCACCGTGGAAATTCCTGGGGAGGGTATGGTGCCCGCGAAAGGTCCTCAAGAGGAAGAAGCAAGTACTACTGACAGGACAGACCTGCGACAGGTCCGCAGAACAGTGAAGACCATCCCAAGAACTGGACGCGACCAGCGAGATGTCCATGTGGCATAAACAGACATGTGGCAGGACGCCACATCCAAGTGAGGACCTGGTCGAAGGAGGAAAAGAGAGTGGCAGGACGCCACTCCGCGAAGGAAGAAAGAGCAGTGGCACGACGCCACAGGGCAGACAACCACCACAGGCGCGCAGGAGAAAAGGGAGCAGAGCGACAGGACAGAGGACTCGTACCACCACAAGATGATCGCACCCAGAGACACCAGACAGCCATCAAGCCGGACCGATGTCCCTGGAGACAGCCCAATGGGAGAACCAAATGTAAGCCGCAGCTAGCGCGAACCGTGTCTCTCTCTAACGCTTCCCAGTGCGACCGTCCAGTCCCGAAGCCAGACCGACGTCCCTGGAGACAGTCCAATGGGAGAACCAAATGTAAGCCGCAGCCAGTGCGAACCGCGTCTCTCTCCAATGCTTCCCAGGGCGACCGTCCAGTCCCAAGCATCAGCAGTCCAAGTCGGACGGCATCCCTGCCCCTCACCGCAGATGCCATGGGTGAAGAACAGCCTCAGCAAGATGAAGACCCGGGCTGCGAAGTCCCTCTAGTCCTCCTCACTCCACAAGGTCACCCAAGACAATAGATCGCCGCCTGTTGCCCAACTGAAGGAAAATCACTGTTTTGTCATCGTCATCCAGGTGAATCATCACCAAGGAGCATCGCACCACCAGAGTGGATCCCCACACTCCAGACAACCGGAGTTCAACGAGGTGAGCCACCCAGGAACCTTCTGTGTGCCCCCGTCAACCTGAAGCCCGCCGAAGTAGAGCATACCCGACCATTGGAAAATCCACCCTTGGGGTTACATGAGACTTGGCCGTGGCCCTGTTGGGAGTTCCGCAGCGACCCCTCGGTGCGGCCTACGAAAAGGCCTGCACAGCCCAAGCGGTCACGTGGCAATCCAGGGGCAAGGGCCTCGAAGGAGTTCCTGTGAGAGGGGAGTCCGAATAGGAGAGGTGCGTCGGCAGCAGCTCCACGACCGGCATGGGAAGCATGGAGGTCACAGTCGAAGACTGGTCACCCAAAGACCATCAGAGGAAGGCACAGAACCTGAGTCCTGACGGCGAGAACATCTAGACGGAGGCACCACCCTCTGCGGCTACATGAGCGACTTGGCTGTGAGTCCTGTTGGCAGTTCCTCAGCGACGCCTTCGTGTGGCTTACACGAAGGCCACACGGTCCCATGGCAGCCCGACAGGAAGGCCCTCCAGGAGGCTCCAGTGGGAGAGGAGTCCAGGCGAGAGAGGCAAGTCTGAAGTTGCTCGACTGTCAGGAGCTAGAAAGACCATCAAACACGTCGCCTCCAAGGAAAAGCCTCATCCCCAACAGCTGTAGGTTTGTCATCCACCGGAACCTGAGCACCTACGATATCTCCAGAGTGGACTCCACCACCGCTCCAGATGCACCGATACTGGAAGTTTGTAAATAGACTCCAACACCGCGAGACCAGGCCGGTCTGAAGTACATCGCCAAGGCGGACTAAAGCATCCTGACCACATGGTCTGAAGCTCCAGCGCTGCCTGACTGACGGCCTGAAGAGACTCATTTGGTGCTATATGTTGTTTAGTGTTTTCTTCCAGGGGGACTTTTGTTTGTTTCTTTTCATTAAAGTTTGGGAGGGATGTAGTGTCCGGCTGGACACGTTCTAGTATTTGCCTAGTGCTAACCCACACTTTACACCCACCCACCACAGGCGTCACCGGTCAGGTGACCCTGCTAATAAAAGGGGCTGGGCGCACGTGCCCTGGGCCAGTTCTGCACCGTAACTATCGGTGTCTGTGTGGTCATTGTTCTACAATGAGGGCCTAGCGCCCGCCAACTTTACAAGAGGGAGCAGGTGTGGTTTGCACTTCCTCCCTAAGTTTGACTGACGCACATATAGGAGTCTGAAGCGTCATACGTATATATATTGTGCAGGTGTCGACAGAGCATGGACATAACAACCGAATCTATCTCCACCATTACTTAATTTTGAAGAGCTGCACGCGCTTTATGCATTGCGCGGGTTTGCGCAGAATGTTGTGAAGTCATTTTATAATCTTTCATTCCTACATGTGCATATTTGCGAAACGCCACCCTTGTAGAATACTTTTCTTTAGTTTAATTTGTTTATTTAATATTTGTGTCTTAAATCTTGGAAGAGGCAGTGAGTGCGAAGTAGATAAATATCCACTAGATGGCAGTACAGACTAATTCATTGAAACCCGGGAAGCCTGTGTCTTCCGATTTGCCCTAGCCGGAGCGAAAATTATGTTATTTCAGAACGATTAATTCAAGGATGGCGCAATTACGCCGAAGCCCCTTCCACGATCAAAACAATGCGTACTCTGTTGCTAAACCAGCTGCTTACTTCGGTTCCACCCTAAATAAAATAAGTCCTGGCACTCAGACGCGGTGCGCTCAGCTGCCAGCCTCATGATTGACGAACACACGGAAGTGAGCTAAGAAAAACGTGACCACTGCAAGCTAGCCAGAGTAGCTCGTGCAGTACAGATTCTTGCTTGGCCTTCTGGGACTTGTAGTCCTGGCCGCTATAATGGGATAAACAGGGCTACAAGTCCAAAAATGCGGATCACAGACCTGACCCAGAAGGGCTACTAATGTAATTGACCAAGGGCATCTTAAGAGCCCTGCACAGCAGGGTCGGGATGCAACAGCTGGAATACAGGGGTCTGAGAGGAGAAGTGTGAAAGCGTCACCGATAACAACGGAAGAACAAGCAGCAAATGTTAGTTTGTTGAGAAAAATCTGAACAAGAAGAATCTTGTGTTATATTTTTATTTAGCAGCACAATACATGCAGTGGCGTCCAAGGGCCCTAATGCGAGTAAAATAGGTACTCTCCGTTACCAGCTGGGTGGTAGAATGAAAGCCAGGATCAGCACAAGAGTAAGCCACGCCCACTGATAGGATAATGGGCATGTTTAACTTATTGTCATGTTTTGCTTCTTTTAGAGAGTTTCTAGGCATAGCACAGATAATGCAGCCTGAAGTTCTCATTGTGAATAAATATTCTGGCCATTTCAGCCTCAGTGTAGATTCTCCAAGCAGATCTCTGGAGTTAGCATAAACAGAAAAAGTGCGGTTGTCTAGAGTAGCTTTTATCCAAATTGGGTATTTTCTTGGCCAAAGTTTCCATGTGCTCTTTTGCCCCAAAAGTATGCTAGATACTCGATGTTATGTTAAGGGGCATAACGGAGGTCCCCACAACACCCGCGGTGAGGGGGAGGGCAGGGTTTCTTGTTTTGGAGTGGGCCCCCTCACCTTCTAAGCCATGCCATAGCATGCCTTGCAGAACGTGTGCAATAGCATGGAATAAGAAATAGCTAAACGCTCAGGAAAGACACTCGGCTTTCCCGAGCAGGTCCCTACAGCGTAGGGGGCCGAACCAGAGGCGACTGGCGGGTACATATATTGGTGAGGCGGGCAAATGGGTGGTGGGTGGGAGCATGCATGCAGGCAGGGTGAGTGGCTATGAATAAAAAAAAATAAAGTCACCTACCTTGCTTGCTTCACATCTGACGTCCTCCTGGCTCCGGTCCCTCGGCCTTGAGTGGTTCTGCTCCAGGCAATTCCATTAACCAGTCCTGGCGCTACTCTCATGCTGGTAACCAGCATGAGAGAAGCGCCAAGATTGGATAGAGGGGCTGGCTGGATGCTCCTTCAGGCCCTGGAGGCCTGTGCTTGGTCTCCACCCGGATTGAGTGCTGCAAAGTGCACATGTCACTTTGGCCTGCGCAAGAGAGCCGACCAAACTGACATGCGTATTTTGGAGCGTCCAGCTAGCTCCTCCAGCCCTCTATGCTGCCAATCGGCAGCAGAGGAGAACACACCCCCATTTCTCCCGGCTGGGGGCAGGCTGTCCGCTGTGGCGAATTGAAATGGCAATGAAATAGTTTCATTGCCATTGTATTTTTCACATGTAGTGCAGCTGCAGCATGTAGGGGGGCAACGCTCCCCCGCCCTCATGCAGAAACGGCGGCTGGGCCCAACCGTTCCGGGGGGGAGGGGGGCCCATTGAGCACAAGACCAATGAATGTCTGTGCGATCTGGGAGACGCTGGGGTCCCTCATTACATTATGCAGGTGAGCCCCATCATTTTGTGTTATGCCATTGGTCATGTAGCCATCTGCTTTGTGACTTCAGTTGATGCTAAAAAGGTTTTCTTTTGGTAGACAGCAGCAGCTCATGCACTCTTTTTTCTGTGGTTTTCCACTTGTGTGCTCTATCCACATCTTATGGGGTTTCTTTTGGACCGCTTCATAGGCATGACCTGGGTGAATTTTGAGTATTTGGTTCAGGGAGTACTGTCCCATACCAAGGAATGTCCTTGAAATGTATGCGTAACCAATGCTCATCTGCACATGTTGCTGTTGCTTAGCCACAGGAAATACAGAATATATGTCCACTTAAATCTCTGCTCTTGGTGAATTATGTAAGAAAGTTTTTATAACTTCTTTTTTTCTTTCATTTTTTATATATTTGCCTATAAAGTGATCTTTGCGTTCTGCTGACCACTTTTATTGGTCCTGTCTCTGCCAGTATCAGAAAAGTCTGTATAATGGCTCAAGGTTCAGTGAATGAAAGTGAAGTATTTTTATTTGCTATTTTGCTGCAAGATTTTGCTGCTTTTTGTTATAGTTCTGTATAGAGCAGGGCTATCAAATTTCTAACTCTACCATAGTGTCAAGATGTGTGTTTGGCCATTTTGGGTGTAATGCACATACTGATGGGTCTGAAGGCTTTCTGTCTCTCACAGTGTCTGTGCAATGCCCAGCCACTCTATGCCAGTGGCAACAGCAAGAAGTGGAGATAAGCAAGTACTGGGGCAGGGAGGTGTATGACAGTGAAGGCTAGGACTGTTGCAAACATATACCCAGATTAATCAAAGGATTGAGTTGCCCTTGCGTCATGCAAGGTGACTCAAGTAATGCAGAAAACATCTTGGCCACAGAATCACATAATTTCAGTGACACTGACTATAACTTTGCAAATGCCAGTATCACAATGCTTGGGGGTCTTCAACTGTTCGACCTAAATATCTGGTGGTATCAGAAGCAACTTTTATCAACCGTTCCTACTAGGGCTAAAATGGGATCAGATATTTAAATAGACCACTGGCTAGTTCAACGCATTACGTTATGCTTCGCTTCTGGTACAACTAAATGTGCTGATGTAATTGATAGGCAAAGATAACCTTCTGAACTTGGATGACTTCTCTTTTTTAGGTCTGAGTTTACGGCACCGCTGTCAAACAAGTCTATGGCTCACAGTACACATAAAGTTGGCTTTGGAACTACCTCTTTCAATGATTAGCTTACTTCAACCAGCATCTTTCAGCCATTGGCTTGAGATTTTGTCAATCACTTCTTGGCTCAGCCCAGTGGAGTAATCATCTGTCTCCAATAATCTTTAACCAAGCAACTGGACTCTGCAGTCCGCGAGCTCTGCCCTGCCAAGCAGTGCCATCCCACCTCTGGACCGTTATAGTGGGCTTGACAGTGCTCTGCCCTCTCATCTGTGGATCGAGCAGAACCAATGCACCTCTTCCACAACACGGCACATCTCCCACAGAATCGGCGCATCGCCTTTGCTGCTCGATGCAATGCCCTTGTAAATGACGCATCGGCTCTGCTGCCAGGGTCCTCCCACCACAAGTAATCCACATCGAAATCACAGCCTGCATCAGAACATCACTGTGTGAAGCTTCACCAAAGAAAGCCCTCGCATCACAAATCTCTCATCAACGGTAGTCTTGACAACGATGCGGGTTCTCGCATTGCAGCCTCGCAGCTCTTCTGAACCGATGCATCGCCTCAACTGCGCGATGCATCCTCAACGCCGGACTTCGCATCACAAGCCCTCACCGACTGGATCCTCGAGGATTGTGGTTGCTGCTTGAATTGGGTTGCACCCCCCTCACAGAGTAACCCAAATTCTCAGAGTAACTGTGTGGCAACCTAGCACAGGTGTGTTTTCGTCCCCCAGATATTTCTCTGCATGTTTATCTAATTCCCTGTTGGGCAGGGGTGGCATAATACCAGGCTAGTAAATACCTTTGCAACAGACATCTGGCAACAGACATTTGACCTCTGGAAACACCAAAGGTGCCGGACCTATTGTTATTTTCATTTTCAGAGATGGCAGTTTATATAAAAGCATCCCCTAATACTACAATAGTTTTTAGGTCTCGCCTAGGCAGCGCTTGCGCTGTCTCGTTGAGACATGCAGTATACACTATAGCGTAGAAGCTTCGTGGAAGCTCCGCCCACTCTCTGCCCATTTTTTTCATTGGCTTTTGTCTTAAATGCTGCCTTCCGATTGGTTTGAGGCTTGTTAGTCCCTCCAAAGTTAAGGCCATGTCGTCATTTGTATCCTTCCACGGATACTGGCCCCTTTACTTCCAACAGTATTTTTCTTCCCCTGCCTCCACCCTCCCCTCCCGCAGTCCGTGACTTCGCGGACCACCCCAGCCCCCCACACTCCCGTTCGTGCCTTCTTTCCCACCCGCACTTCCGATTCTAATGCAATAGGACTCGCATAAATGCGAGTCCTATTGCATTTCCAATGCTTGCTTATAAAGTCCTATCTGTGACGTACGACTGCAGGGAGAGAGAGAAGCGCGATATGGTATTCAATGGACCATCTTGTACTAGTCATATTTGGTGATCTTATACCAACTGCATTCGTAACCCTTATGAATACATTGAGTCATGCTACAAAAAACAGGATTAGGAGTGAAGAGGTAGTGTCCTTTGAGGGCACTGGAGGTGGATACGTCCTCCTCTAGAGATTAAGACAAAACATAGGGATCCACCCGAGAAGGTTCATAAGGGTGTGTTTCCTGTTATGACAGGACGCACGCAGTGTTTGTTTAAATACCCCTCACACACCAAAAGGGCCCTTGGTGTCATGCTTCATCATAGGGGTCTTCCCGCCCCGCTGCGGGACGGGCGTGCTACGACCAGCGACTACGCGGGAGCACTGTTATTACAAAACTATGTGTGGTGTAGGAGTAGTGAGAGGAAGGGTCAGAAGTGAATGCAAAGTAGTGAATTAAAAGGACCTGGCCTCGTAGACTTATAAATTTTAATACGTCGTGGAGGCTGGTGCTATTAAAAGTGGTTCGGAGATGTCCTGCGTGTAATGTGCGGATACTCCTGATCAAGTCAACATGTTTGAAGCATCAAGGCTTCTTCATCAGGACTAGGAATGATCCCTTCAGTGCTCACTATGTTGCTATCAATGCGTAATAGAAAAATGTGCTATATACAAAACGATAAAAAATGCAACAATCATGCACTTTATATTACCCAATCAGTATCTCAAAATGTAAATCTGTAAAAGAGAGAGCATGGTTAGTTACACAATTGCGCCTCCCAAAAGCGCAAACACATTAACGCCTGTAAATACAAAAAGTGATTATGGTATCATTAGCTTTAGTTATAACTCGAAAAACAAGCGCTGTGACCTGTTTAGGAAAAACGGGACAAAAACGAAACATACACACACAAAACAGAAAACACACTCTCTATATCAGAGATAGGAGTAACTAGAAAGAATATCCATAGGCTGGTACATACTGGAATATATAGGAGATAATGCTCCATGAGCCTTCTGAACGGGTGGGGAGGTTGTTGCCACTGTATTCTGTTTGGTAAAAGGAAAAGAGAAAGAGGAAAAAGGGAATTTGGAATTCAGAGCCAGTGATGCGAGGAAAATTCTCGAGACACCTAGTGTCAATGATGCCCTTGCGGCTATGCCGTACTTACATAGAAGTCAGCAACACCTCACTCATTCGCCATCCCGCGGCTCCGTTGTGTAAGGAGAACCGCGAGAGGCGCCCTATTTATGCGGACGTTAATTGGTATTAAATTATACACAAATGGATGCACCTGCATCAGACCACCGGAAGTAACCGGATGTGGATGACCGTTCATTTCCTGTGACTGATAAGTCAGAAAGACTAGAGCGGTAATGCATGCACCTGCCCTGGAGTTCGTAGGTATCCGGATATGGATAACCATTCACTTCCTGTAACCGCTAAACAATAAAAATAGAGCGGTAGAGTCAGGAAAGCATGCAGATAAACAAGACAAACACCCACTGTGGTCGTAGACAATTTGGGGTGATAACTATTCTTATGGAGTTGGGAGTGATTTAATAAGAATATCGATATATTGGCGCGACGACGTTCAAGATCTCTCATAAATAAAGATAGTAAAAATATTGTAAAAAGAGAGCATCGTGAAACTGAATAGTAATACAGAATTCAAAATTAATTAGGGATAAGTTACGAGTGTAGTTGGACGCTAATACCCCGAAGGGAGTACGCATAAAGGTGTAAAGAGTGCTGTTACCACTAGCATATTTAGAGGGAAAAATTAATAACTACATTGATGGTACCAAGGTCTAACCATGTTTTTTAGAAAGAGACAAAGACACATATTCACATTAAAATTCCATGATGGTTAGCCCAGATTAGTATTAATGTCCACAGAGTGTGAAGGATGAATCAGGAGTACATATGGCTCCAGGAATATAGACACTACTTCTTGCTTTTCTTAACTTCCTTTGAGATAAATAAGCTTATATAAAATAAAGAAAAAGAGGGAGGAGAAAAATCGGGAAGAGACAAAAGAGGGAAAAGAAAAATAGAGAGAAAGGAAAGGGTAGGCCATCTGCCACGGAGGTTCCCAAAACGGCATGAACTAGTATAGGGGTGCATCGATGATATGGTCATCTCTTCATTAGGGTTCTCTTAGATGTGGGTTTAGGACAGTTGAGCCCAAGGAATATCGTCGTTCAGACCAGTTAGGTAGGTGCCCAAACGGAACACCCAACGTTGTTCCTTTTCCAGCAGGCCATTTTCGTTGTGGAGTTGTTCGATCACAGTCACAAACTGCAACAGCAGGAATGTGATATATATGATTACTTGTCCATGTAGACAAGAATACATCGGGATGACATCTAGACCAATAAAGATCCGTATTGGCGAGCACAAGAGTAATGTTACGCTGTAAAAGAGCACTACAAAGATGGCAAGCCACTACCTAACCATGTCACACAGCGTGGATGACTTAAAATGGACTGTGATCGAACAACTCCACAACGAAAATGGCCTGCTGGAAAAGGAACAACGTTGGGTGTTCCGTTTGGGCACCTACCTAACTGGTCTGAACGAGCGATATTCCTTGGGCTCAACTGTCCTAAACCCACATCTAAGAGAACCATAATGAAGAGATGACCATATCATCGATGCACCCCTATACTAGTTCATGCCGTTTTGGGAACCTCCGTGGCAGATGGCCTACCCTTTCCTTTCTCTCTATTTTTCTTTTCCCTCTTTTCCCTCTTCCCGATTTTTCTCCTCCCTCTTTTTCTTTATTTTATATAAGCTTATTTATCTCAAAGGAAGTTAAGAAAAGCAAGAAGTAGTGTCTATATTCCTGGAGCCATATGTACTCCTGATTCATCCTTCACACTCTGTGGACATTAATACTAATCTGGGCTAACCATCATGGAATTTTAATGTGAATATGTGTCTTTTGTCTCTTTCTAAAAACATGGTTAGACCTTGGTACCATCAATGTAGTTATTAATTTTTCCCTCTAAATATGCTAGTGGTAACAGCACTCTTTACACCTTTTATGCGTATCCCTTCGGGTATTAGCGTCCAACTACACTCGTAACTTATCCCTAATTAATTTTGAATTCTGTATTACTATTCAGTTTCACGATGCTCTCTTTTTACAATATTTTTACTATCTTTATTTATGAGAGATCTTGAACGTCGTCGCGGCCAATATATCGATATTCTTATTAAATCACTCCCAACTCCATAAGAATAGTTATCACCCCAAATTGTCTACGACCACAGTGGGTGTTTGTCTTGTTTATCTGCATGCTTTCCTGACTCTACCGCTCTATTTTTATTGTTTAGCGGTTACAGGAAGTGAATGGTTATCCATATCCGGATACCTACGAACTCCAGGGCAGGTGCATGCATTACCGCTCTAGTCTTTCTGACTTATCAGTCACAGGAAATGAACGGTCATCCACATCCGGTTACTTCCGGTGGTCTGATGCAGGTGCATCCATTTGTGTATAATTTAATACCAATTAACGTCCGCATAAATAGGCGCCTCTCGCGGTTCTCCTTACACAACGGAGCCGCGGGATGGCGAATGAGTGAGGTGTTGCTGACTTCTATGTGAGTACGGCATAGCCGCGAAGGGCATCATTGACACTAGGTGTCTCGAGAATTTTCCTCGCATCACTGGCTCTGAATTCCAAATTCCCTTTTTCCCTCTTTCTCTTTTCCTTTTACCAAACAGAATACAGTGGCAACAACCTCCCCACCCGTTCAGAAGGCTCATGGAGCATTATCTCCTATATATTCCAGTATGTACCAGCCTATGGATATTCTTTCTAGTTACTCCTATCTCTGATATAGAGAGTGTGTTTCTGTTTTGTGTGTGTATGTTTCGCTTTTGTCCCGTTTTTCCTAAACAGGTCACAGCGCTTGTTTTTCGAGTTATAACTAAAGCTAATGATACCATAATCACTTTTGTATTTACAGGCGTTAATGTGTTTGCGCTTTTGGGAGGCGCAATTGTGTAACTAACCATGCTCTCTCTTTACAGATTTACATTTTGAGATACTGATTGGGTAATATAAAGTGCATGATTGTTGCATTTTTATCGTTTTGTATATAGCACATTTTTTCTATTACGCATTGATAGCAACATAGTGAGCACTGAAGGGATCATTCCTAGTCCTGATGAAGAAGCCTTGATGCTTCGAAACATGTTGACTTGATCAGGAGTATCCGCACATTACACGCAGGACATCTCCGAACCACTTTTAATAGCACCAGCCTCCACGACGTATTAAAATTTATAAGTCTACGAGGCCAGGTCCTTTTAATTCACTACTTTGCATTCACTTCTGACCCTTCCTCTCACTACTCCTACACCACACATAGTTTTGTAATAACAGTGCTCCCGCGTAGTCGCTGGTCGTAGCACGCCCGTCCCGCAGCGGGGCGGGAAGACCCTATGATGAAGCATGACACCAAGGGCCCTTTGGTGTGTGAGGGTATTTAAACAAACACTGCGTGCGTCCTGTCATAACAGGAAACACACCCTTATGAACCTTTCTCGGGTGGATCCCTATGTTTTGTCTACATTGAGTCATGCTCAGAAAGTATTTAAACGGGGAGAACTAATATTCAGAAGTGCTGTGAATATGCCCTAATACATTTTTTTTTTTAAATTGCAATTACAGTTTTAAATACAAAAAGCTCATAGTACCGCTTTTTGTGTAAATAAAATAAAAATGTTTATTTTTGAATGAAAAAGTCAATTTTGTTTTCCCCCAGTGAGGCAATCTCACACAACATATAACTCTGTTTTTTAAGATGGCTGCGGCGATAGCGTCATAGCATCCTCTAAATTGCCAGTTTGCATGGAAAAGTCCTTCCTTTATGTTCACTATTTCGACGAATTCTTCCACCTATAATCCGCAACAATTCATAGCCGAGAAAACTGAACGGAGATACGAGTGGGCCCGTGGTCTCCAGGGCAACTGCAGCGGGAGCGGCCCTAACAGCCTGACCTCTGTCAAGGTATAGTGTTAAGCGTCGGGGATGCCCCCCGCAACAGCTCCGGGGGCAGGGCACCAAGGGCTTCCGGGAGGGAGAGAAAACTCAAACGCGGTGAGTGTGTTTAAAATGGCTGGGCGACCTCCTTGTCGGTCAAGGCGTGGGGATCAGTGTTGTTCCTATTTCATATTCATCGTATCGACTCATATCGTTTCCGTGTTTACGGTACGTCCCCGTTAGAAACGCACGCGACCCGCCCGCCCTGAATTTGAGCAAGGCCGCGATGCGGTCCTTCGCCAGCGGGACGTGCAGGCTGACGGAGTCTATAAAAAGCTGTCTCTGCCACCCAGACGTCTTCGTTTGCCTACTAACCAAAAGTTAGAAAGCGTCTCAATAATCCCCGCAAAAAAGTTGAATTGTTGGTATATTATTTGAGTTCAGGTAGAGTGGAAAAGTAACGGTAAAACACCATTGACGTTCAAATGGAATACAGACTCGCATAATGCGACAGACAAAAGTGCGCTTTACTGTTGTTTCAACCTGTGTGGCCAGTAATTTATGTAGGATTAAGCCAACCCCGGTTCAATAAACATAAGGTTGAATGAGGAAGTATGAACAGTTTTGATTGACATTTAGTCGGGCTACTGGAATTATGTGACAGGAGAGGGCCAAATTATGTGTGAGTTTCAATCTCTCTGTCTCTCACGCACATATCCTGCTCTGGTATCATGCTCTCTCCTGTCATGCATTATCCCCGACCCTTTACAGCAACTCCTTCCCTATTTTATAATTCCTTCTGCCATTTGTATCATTTATTTTCCAACTCCCCTCCCTCATAACATATTTCCCATTTTCTGGTTCTCCAGCGCCACAAGGTCATACAAATGGCAATAGCGCTATGCCAATATTATAACTCCAATGCAAACAGAAAAACAAAAGTAAAAAACATTGTCATTTACAACACCAATAGCTTTAACACTTAAAATGCGAGACCGATTGCATTGCAAATGCTTGTTAAATATGCATCCTCTTTCGCTTAGTTCACCCAGGAGGAACTGCTATGACCGCTGCCATCTTTTAACATGTGTCAATATAAAAAACGGGAAGAGGGTCTGCAAGCAAATAATTTGGAGCTGCGCAACTTATTCAAAATAGGTAGTGTTAGTATATTATTTTACTTAGTCATATACTATCTCTCTCAGTTTACCTCGGGCCCTCTTTACAGAATAATCCCCTTTACATACAACTATTTCAGGGAGTCCTAGATGTGAGTCACCATGCTTCCCATCTTCATGACTGGACTCTTCTTTAACAGACCGTACATGCACTTCCATAAAAGCTGATGCCTTTTCTTTTCTTCTGGACACAAGGAGCATCTTTCACTTCACAGCAGAACCGATTCCCCCCCATCTGCTTCACAGTTGTGTGGCTGAGATTCCCACATGTGAGTTTCTGTGCTGCTTTGGCAACATTTGCAGTCTGGTGGGCATAGCACAGCCACAGTCATTGTACAGCCAGAAAATCTGATCACATCACTCCCATCCAGAACAACTTCACTGGCTCCCCCTGGAGGTTAGAATTGGCTTGATGATTGATTGCTTAACCTAAAAAACATTATGTGCTGGTCAGCCACTCTACCTGAAAGACATATGTTCACTCCTAGAGACCATAGGAGCACTGAAGGCTTTCTGTCTCTCACAGTGTCTGTGCAATGCACAGCCACTCTATGCCAGTGGCAACAGCAAGAAGTGGAGATAAGCAAGTACTGGGGCAGGGAGGTGTATGACAGTGAAGGCTAGGACTGTTGCAAACATAGACCCAGATTAATCAAAGGATTGAGTTGCCCTTGCGTCATGCAAGGTGACTCAAGGGCAACACAATCCTTAAATCAGATTTACCAAGCCACACAAGGCCACCTTGCATGGTCCTGCATTGCTTGGTAAATCTGGAGTCACACACGGCTGTGCGAGTCGCTGCCTTGCATTACTTGGCACCGGGAAGGTGTGATACGGGTGGAGTGCTGGTGTTCCCACGAATCCACCCATGCTTTTTGGCACATTTCCAGATTTGTGAAGACTAGTAAACCTGAGAATGCCTCAAAATTGTATGCCTTTCCGATATCACTTTTACAAATATTAAAAATGTGTGGGCAAAGGATTTACCTCATTAATACCAGTTACACCTAAATACAGCATTCGGCAAAGGGAAGGTGGCCAGGTAAGTTTAAAAAAAATGTCTGCTACTGCACAGCAGCAAGATCAGTAGCAGAGTTTTTAGTCACTTATTATCGTTAATGGCTGGAAACATTTCTTTTTTTTAATCTGAAAATTATGCAGCAGACGATGGATTATGTAGCAAGTTCGGCAGTCCATAGTAATGCAGAAAACATCTTGGCCACAGAATCACATAATTTCAGTGACACTGACTATAACTTTGCAAATGCCAGTATCACAATGCTTGGGGGTCTCCAACTATTCGACCTAAATATCTGGTGGTATCAGAAGCAACTTTTATCAACCGTTCCTAGTAGGGCTAAAATGGATCAGATATTTAAATAGACCACTGGCTAGTTCAACGCATTACGTTATGCTTCGCTTCTGGTACAACTAAATGTGCTGATGTAATTGATAGGCAGAGATAACCTTCTGAACTTGGATCACTTCTCTTTTTAGGTCTGAGTTGACAGCACCGCTGTCAAACAAGTCTATTGCTCACAGTACACATAGAGTTGGCTTTGGAACTACCTCTTTCAATGATTAGCTTACTTCAACCAGCATCTTTCAGCCATTGGCTTGAGATTTTGTCAATCACTTCTTGGCGCAGCCCAGTGGAGTAATCATCTGTCTCCAATAATCTTTAACCAAGCAACTGGACTCTGCCGTCCGTGAGCTCTGCCTGCCAAGCAGTGACATCCCAGCCCTGGACCCTTAGAAGTGGGCTTGACAGTGCTCTGCCCTCTCATCTGTGGATCCAGCAGAACCAACGCACCTCTTCCACAGCACGGCACATCTCCCGCAGAATTGGCGCATCGCCTTTGCTGCTCGATGCAATGTCCTTGTAAATGACGCATCGGCTCTGCTGTGAGGGTCCTCCCACTGCAAGTAATCCACATCGAAATCGCAGCCTGCATCAGAACATCACTGTGTGAAGCTTCACCAAAGAAAGCCCTCGCATCACAAATCTCTCATCAATAGTAGTCTTGACAACAATGCGGGTTCTCACACGCAGCCTCGCAGTTCTTCTGAACTGATGCATCACCTCAACTGCGCGATGCATCCTCAACGCCGGACTTCGCATCACAAGCCCTCACCGACTGGATCCTCGAGGATTGTGGTTGCTGCTTGAATTAGGTTGCACCCCCTCACAGAGTAACCCAAATTCTCAGAGTAACTGTGTGGCAACCTAGCACAGGTGTGTTTTCGTCCCCCAGATATTTCTCTGCATGTTTATCTAATCCCCTGTTGGGCAGGGGTGGCATAATGCCAGGCTAGTAAATACCTTTGCAACAGACATCTGGCAACAGACATTTGACCTCTGGAAACACCAAAGGTGCCTGACCTATTGTTATTTTCATTTTCAGAGATGGCAGTTTATATAAAAGCATCCACTGATACAACAATAGTTTTTAAATAACCATCCGCTTTTGCTTAGTTCACCCAGGAGGAACTGCCATGACCGCTGCCATCTTTTAACATGTGTCAATATAAAAAACGGGAAGAGGGTCTGCAAGCAAATAATTTGGAGCTGTGCAACTTATTCAAAATAGGTAGTGTTGGTATATTATTTTACTTATTCACATATTATCTCTCTCAGTTTACCTCGGGCCCTCTTTACAGAATAATCCCCTTTACATACAACTATTTCAGGGAGTCCTAGATGTGAGTCACCATGCTTCCCATCTTCATGACTGGACTCTTCTTTAACAGACCGTACATGCACTTCCATAAAAGCTGATGCCTTTTCTTTTCTTCTGGACACAAGGAGCATCTTTCACTTCACAGCAGAACCGATTCCCCCCCATCTGCTTCACAGTTGTGTGGCTGAGATTCCCACATGTGAGTTTCTGTGCTGCTTTGGCAACATTTGCAGTCTGGTGGGCATAGCACAGCCACAGTCATTGTACAGCCAGAAAATCTGATCACATCACTCCCATCCAGAACAACTTCACTGGCTCCCCTGGAGGTTAGAATTGGCTTGATGATTGATTGCTTAACCTAAAACATTATGTGCTGGTCAGCCACTCTACCTGAAAGACATATGTTCACTCCTTGTGGCCATAGGAGCACCAAGAAAAAAAACTAATCCTGGAAATCCATGTTTCAAAAGAGCAGAAAACTCCAAACAGGTTTTCTCTTTCCATACCGTGGAAATCTATCCTTGATCTCAGAAGACTAAACACAAAAGTTTTACTCTTCCACAAACAACTCTGGTCAAAATGTATCTTCCCAACAGTGCCATATATCCCCAGTTTCGTCCCTCTCATCAATGTATGTTACATGTTTCCTACCCAGCTGTACGTAAGGCGCTGTGGCTAAGTCCGCAATATAAATACTGTAAATAAATACATACATAGCTAAATAAATAGGTAATTAGGCCCAGTTACATCCGTTTTAATTTTTATCAAGAAAATGAATCTTTCTTCATATATTATTGGAATTAAAATACCCCCTTCCTAGGTTACAGGTGGTAATTTAGGTATTGTAGGATGCGTGGCACTTTACAAAAAATGTCAGATGTCACGTCCACCAATGTCATGGTTCCGATGCCTAATTTGGAGGTGAGGGAACTGCTGTGTTACTAACAGCTGCATCCACTGTTGAAAATGGCACACAAGTGATCCATATGCCACAATCACCCCTAAACAAATGACGCCCAATCTCAATAGGGGGTCAGGGGATCGAGAGGTAAAAAGTGGGCTGTCTACAATCGCATCCTCCCTCGCATAATACAATTCATAAACAAGCATTGGCATAGCCAATAGGTCTCGCTTTTGGGACCTTATAAGTATTTAGTTATGCAGCATAATATCCTTGGTGCAATAACATTAACTGTTGCATGGTTAAACACTTATAAGGCCCCAAAGGTGAGATCTATTGGCTATGCTAATGCTTGAGGTGGTGTTGAGTGGTGTTGAGGTGGTGCTTAGTGATGCTGTTGTGGTGCTGAGTGGTGTTGTGGTGGTGCTTAGTGATGCTGTTGTGGTACTTAGTGGTGCTGTGGTGGTGGTGCTTAGTGATGCTGAGGTCGTGTTTAGTGGTGCTGAGTGATGCTGTGGTGGTGGTGTGGTGGTGCTGAGTGGTGCTGTGGTGGTGCTTAGTGATGCTGTTGTGGTACTTAGTGATGCTGTGGTGGTGGTGCTTATTGATGGTGAGGTGGTGTTGAGTTGTGTTGTGGTGGTGCTTGGTGATGCTGAGGTGGTGTTTAGTGGTGCTGTGGTGGTACTGGGTGATTCTGTGGTGGTGCTGAGTGATTCTGTGGTGGTGCTGAGTGATGCTGTGGTGGTGCTGAGTTGTGTTGTGGTGCTTAGTGATGCTGAGGCTGTGTTGAGTTGTGTTGAGGTGGTGCTGAGTGATGCTGTGGTGGTGTTTAGTGGTGTTGAGGTTGTGCTTAGTGATGCTGTGGTGGTGCTGAGTGGTGTTGTGGTGGTGCTTAGTGATGCTGTTGTGGTACTTAGTGATGCTGTGGTGGTGGTGCTTATTGATGGTGAGGTGGTGTTGAGTTGTGTTGTGGTGGTGCTTGGTGATGCTGAGGTGGTGTTTAGTGGTGTTGAGGTGGTGCTTAGTGATTTTGTGGGGGTGCTGAGTGATGCTGTGGTGGTGCAGAGTGATGCTGTGGTGGTGCGGAGTGATGCTTAGACGAGTTTTGAATTTAATCTGTACATCCCGCTGTGTAGATAATTACACTCTAGGCACAGATAGATATGCATTATGCTGCCTTCTGCACAGCGACACGCATGTGCAAGGCTGAGCGAGAAGGGGAAGATGTTTGACAGACTATGTACTTAGCGAGACTTTAAAATGAATGCATTTAAGCAGAGACAAACCTAGCCCATTGTATTGGCTTGTTGACTGTTTAACTCTTTGCTGTAAGCGTCCGTGGTGGCCTCCTCGTCTGCTGACAAAACGCAGGCAAATGCAGATGCAGTGGCGACGTGATGTGTGGTGGGGGAGGGGGCATTAAAGCGCTTGTCCGAGCGAGAGGAAAGCCACATGGCGCCTCTGAGAAGGGAGGGGGTAGTGCGCGCAGTGTCTGTAAAACAGGAACATGTGTAGACTCTGCTTCGGCTTCCTTTAATTCAAAAGATACATTGCCTTTTGCACCATTGCGCTTCTCTAATGCAAAGAAAGAAATGGAGCAATGTAAAAACTCCTCGTCTGCTGACAAAACACAGGCAAATGCAGATGCAGTGGTGACGTGATCTGTTCCTTTAATTCAAAAGATACATTGCCTTTTGCACCATTGCGCTTCTCTGATGCAAAGAAAGAAAATGAGCAATGTAAAAACTCCTCGTCTGCTGACAAAACACAGGCAAATGCAGATGCAATGGTGATGTGATCTGTTCCTTTAATTCAAAAGATACATTGCCTTTTGCACCATTGCGCTTCTCTGATGCAAGGAAAGAAAATGAGCAATGTAAAAACTCCTCGTCTGCTGACAAAACACAGGCAAATGCAGATGCAATGGTGACGTGATCTGTGGTGGGGGAGGGGGCATTAAAGCGCTTGTCCGAGCGAGAGGAAAGCCAGATGGCGCCTCTGAGAAGGGAAGGGGTAGTGTGTGCAGAGGAGCCATTAGAGAACACCCAGATGGCAGCTGCGCGCGTGCACGCCATCGTGAACGCAAGTTGGAGGCCAGCAAAAGCCTCTCTGGTAGCACTTCAAAAACCCACTTACTAAATGTCTCGGCCAGAGCAGCGTGAAGCGCTGGCTCAGGCGAGACCTAAAAAGGCGAATGAGACATGCACAGGTCACCATTGGGAAATTCCCCAATTCTGGGAGACCCTATGTACCTTGGCAATAACTTTCATTAGCCATCCTATCTAGCCATCGCATTCTCTAGAGGTGGGTCGGCTTCACCAATGAGATAATTGTGAGCCTATATGGATGAGGGTTGGGCTGGGAGTCACACAAACATCAAAGATTGAAAATCCCAGGAATCCTCGCTAAGGAGATACATTTATTTGATTATGAGGGTGACGGGAAGATGAAAAGATCGAGCAATGCCTAGTAGTCATCATCACTGCCACATCGATTAGGTCGACAAGTTTCAGCCAATTAGGCCAAGTGGTCCGCAGCTTTCTTCAGGACCAAGGATCCCTAGTTCTTTCTATTCTTAGATCATACATCTTACACTTCAAGCAGGCACACATAAGAACCATACCGATTGGTATAAGTCTTTTTCTCCTGCTAATTGGAGCTGCGCTTAGTCAGCGTGTATTTGAAGAAGTTCTGCAAAGACATGTAAACAAAAATAAACTGAAATTCAAAAAAGAAAGACAAAATCAAATGTCAAAGAAAATGTAAAAAAAAAAAACAGAACATATAACCAGGAGGAATTGATCCTTGAGAGACGCTGAATTCAGCTGATCATGAAAAAGTCATGCTGCACACGCAGATGAGATCTAATGCACTCCACTGTAAAACGTGAACCACTCTGTGAGAGAACTGGTGAGCGTTTCAATAAGCACTGCAACATGGTGTTTGAAATGCGTGAATAATGGTCGCACACATGCAATCAAATCTTGTGTCACACTGGCTCACGTACATACCCTGTACTAAACAGGGAGCGCGTCATGGAGGAGGTAAACGAGCGTGGCTTTGTAGTCACATACTGAAAGTGAGAGAAGTTAGGGAAAAAGTAAAACCCATCAAGTAATCACACATACATGTTGTACATGCCCATGTTAATGAATCTTACATTTCTACACACTTCGTCAAAGGTTACGTCGTGCAGATTCACCTTTGCGCCGTCTAGTCTCCTCCCGAAGATGCGGGCATTTGAGGCATGCCGAGCTATATGGGAGAAGCAGGGCGTATGTTGGGATCACCATGGACACGTGTACCACGTGATTGCGTAAAGCGCGAGGATGTTAGCCTGCACATAGTCACATGGCGCGCAGGACTTCGGCGACCTGAAGTCCAGTGCTGTAAGGCTCGAATGAAGACCCACAGAACGAATTGCGATTGTTAAACGGGCATACTGTTATTGTCTTTTTTTATCAAATGTAACAAGGTCTATTCATAAAAAAACATTTGTATGAAAAAAAACAATTTGTATGAAAACATATTAATATTTTTGTGAAACTCAGAATAGATGTGTGGTTTCATAAACAAAAAAACAAAGTATATTTAAGGTCAAAAAGGTATACTTAGGGTCCACAATTAAAATGAAGAGTGTTACAGTATCAATTTTCAGAAAAAAGCCATATTGCACTAATAAAAAGCTCAGTAAAGCTGCATGATTATTACTGAGCCCTTATTGCATAGCATAATTAAACTCTCTGAATATAAATGAAATCAGGTCTAGACTGATACCCAAGTCAGTCAGTCAGAAATAACTTTATTTCGCCAACACCACGATGGCATAAAAGTATTCTACAAACACACATACATCAATTTCCACTGCTATTGAGATATAAAAGTACATGTATTAAAACAAGGTTTGTTAAAAGAGATAAAAATTTGGTTAAAAAGTGATCAAAGACTAAGAGAAAACATTAGTTCATAGATATATACACAAATATTGCACAATCCAAAGTCTTAATTTGTGTTTTAAGTATCAGAGTTACAATATGATCTCCTTTTACTCAAAGCAGATAAAAAGAATGAGGCCAAAGAAAAGCATGTAAAGGAGTCAGACAGTAACTGAAGATAGTATAGGGCCATATGACATTGTTTAAAATTCATTTTACAAATAAGGGGGACAATGAATTTTTTTCTTTCATCACCATAGAATTTGCAGAAGAACAAAAAATGGAGATCGTTCTGAATGGATCGCTTGTGACAAGGACAAAGTGGAAGTTCGGAGGTCACATAGGTTTTGGGTGGAAGACCTAACATAAGAGGGATCTAATTTAAGCGGAATCTCATTAAAATGTTGAAGATTTGTAACAAACGATAGATAGGGAGAGTTCACATTGATCATTATTATACTCGGGACAGCGTGATATGATCTGACTGTAGAAAGTTTAAAATTAGTATTGTGCCTCCTCGCCTGTAAATGAGTCAGTAGATGGGTTTTTAACTCTTTTTTAGAAATAAACCGACACATCTTCGGGTCCTCGTAAAGGTGGTGTAAACCAGCCGCCTGAAGGTTGGATTCAACATATTGTAACCAACTAATATTATTCACACCATCTAATTTCAGAACATCGTTTACAACATCTGTATTCAACAAAAGGGTTTTCTTGCGCCAGACTGAGTGCCACATCAAAATTGGTGCAATACAAATTTTATCAGTGATATAAGGAACTCTCAACTCCATGTGGCAGTTATAATGAGAACACGGCTGGGGCAAGGAAACCAAATTTTTCAAAAAGGCATCTTCTATGCGCTGCTGTTTAGAGGCGTCAGAGATGCCCCAAACGGCTGCCCCATAAGAGGCAGCGGATACAGTTTTCGCTTCATTAACCTTTTTTATCACTTCAATAGGTTTAGGCCCGAGTTTTTTCACAAATTTAAAAAGAGCCCCAATATTTTTTTCCATCAAGAATCCCCTGTTAGTGACCATACTTCTCCAATTATTATCTCGATCAAACATGATCCCTAAGTAGTTAAAAGAGTCCACGACGTCTAACTTCACCCCTTCAATATAAATTCGTGGCTGTTTCTGCTGCTTTTGACCTGCGACAAGAACGAAAGACTTAGAATAATTAATTTTCAAGTCCAAGTTATTCATGAATTTTACATATTCCTCTGCGAGTCGACGCAGCGCATTACCTGTGAGCGGCAGGATCACTGCGTCGTCCGCGTAGAGAAGTATCGGTACTGGGAGTGAATTAATATAAGGGACGTCTGTGGTGGACCCTAGCAATGCAGATTCTACGGCGTTGGTATATAGAGCAAACAAAAAGGGCGCAAGGATGCACCCCTGCCTCACGCCCCTAGTAATTCTAAAGGTGTATTCTCCTCCCTTGCCAAAGCGAACACAGGCGGTTGCTCCGGCATACAGGTCACGGATTACATTAATAATCTGAATCTCAATTCCCATTGCCTCCATGATCTGCCACAGCCTAGACTGTGCCACGCAGTCAAAGGCTGCCGACAAATCCATGAATGCAAAAAGAACAATTGATGGACAGAATGCAGAACAATGTCATACATTCACCCCAGTACAGAGATCTGGGCCTAAATCCATAGTTTTTTTGCTCACCATGCCATTCCAGTTTGGACCCAGCCATATGCAAATCAGTCATGACCCTGCGCCCAATGGGAACAGTCCAGCCCGAACTGCCAGGCCAGGTCCTCCCTGGACTGGAAACAAGCATCCTAGGACCAGTTTCGGGCTTTCAGCCCTCATCAGCCAGGATAGCTTGACTCCAGTGGCATGGAGAGCACGGGACCCATGTCTGGGCATACCCGTCCCACTCGGGTGACAAATGCAAAATGAACAATTGCTGGACAGAATGCAGAACAATGTCATACATTCACCCCAGTACAGAGATCTGGGCCTAAATCCATTGTTTTTTTGCTCACCATTCCATTCCAGTTTGGACCCAGCCATATGCAAATCAGTCTTGACCCTGCACCCAATGGGAACAGTCCAGCCTGAACTGCCAGGCCAGGTCCTCCCTGGACTGGAAACAAGCATCCTCGGACCGGTTTCGGGCTTTCAGCCCTCATCAGCCAGGATAGCTTGACTCCAGTGGCATGGAGAGCAGGGACCCACGTCTGGGCATACCCGTCCAACTAGGGGTGACAAATGCAAAAAGAACAATTGCTGGACAGAATGCAGAACAATGTCATACATTCACCCCAGTACAGAGATCTGGGCCTAAATCCATCGTTTTTTTGCTCACCATGCCATTCCAGTTTGGACCCAGCCATATGCAAATCAGTCTTGACCCTGCGCCCAATGGGAACAGTCCAGCCCGAACTGCCAGGCCAGGTCCTCCCTGGACTGGAAACAAGCATCCTAGGACCGGTTTCTGGCTTTCAGCCCTCATCAGCCAGGATAGCTTGACTCCAGTGGCATGGAGAGCACGGGACCCACGTCTGGGCATACCCGTCCCACTCGGGGTGACAAAAGCAAAAAGAACAATTGATGGACAGAATGCAGAACAATGTCATACATTCACCCCTGTACAGAGATCTGGGCCTAAATCCATCGTTTTTTTGCTCACCATGCCATTCCAGTTTGGACCCAGCCATATGCAAATCAGTCTTGACCCTGCGCCCAATGGGAACAGTCCAGCCCGAACTGCCAGGCCAGGTCCTCCCTGGACTGGAAACAAGCATCCTAGGACCGGTTTCGGGCTTTCAGCCCTCATCAGCCAGGATAGCTTGACTCCAGTGGCATGGAGAACAGGGACCCACGTCTGGGCATACCCGTCCAACACGGGGTGACAAATGCAAAAAGAACAATTGCTGGACAGAATGCAGAACAATGTCATACATTCACCCCAGTACAGAGATCTGGGCCTAAATCCATCGTTTTTTTGCTCACCATGCCATTCCAGTTTGGACCCAGCCATATGCAAATCAGTCTTGACCCTGCGTCCAATGGGAACAGTCCAGCCCGAACTGCCAGGCCAGGTCCTCCCTGGACTGGAAACAAGCATCCTAGGACCGGTTTCGGGCTTTCAGCCCTCATCAGCCAGGATAGCTTGACTCCAGTGGCATGGAGAGCACGGGACCCACGTCTGGGCATACCCGTCCCACTCGGGGTGACAAATGCAAAATGAACAATTGCTGGCCAGAATGCAGAACAATGTCATACATTCACCCCAGTACAGAGATCTGGGCCTAAATCCATCGTTTTTTTGCTCACCATTCCATTCCAGTTTGGACCCAGCCATATGCAAATCAGTCTTGACCCTGCACCCAATGGGAACAGTCCAGCCCGAACTGCCAGGCCAGGTCCTCCCTGGACTGGAAACAAGCATCCTCGGACCGGTTTCGGGCTTTCAGCCCTCATCAGCCAGGATAGCTTGACTCCAGTGGCATGTAGAGCAGGGACCCACGTCTGGGCATACCCGTCCAACTAGGGGTGACAAATGCAAAAAGAACAATTGCTGGACAGAATGCAGAACAATGTCATACATTCACCCCAGTACAGAGATCTGGGCCTAAATCCATCGTTTTTTTGCTCACCATGCCATTCCAGTTTGGACCCAGCCATATGCAAATCAGTCTTGACCCTGCGCCCAATGGGAACAGTCCAGCCCGAACTGCCAGGCCAGGTCCTCCCTGGACTGGAAACAAGCATCCTAGGACCGGTTTCTGGCTTTCAGCCCTCATCAGCCAGGATAGCTTGACTCCACTGGCATGGAGAGCACGGGACCCACGTCTGGGCATACCCGTCCCACTCGGGGTGACAAATGCAAAAAGAACAATTGATGGACAGAATGCAGAACAATGTCATACATTCACCCCTGTACAGAGATCTGGGCCTAAATCCATCGTTTTTTTGCTCACCATGCCATTCCAGTTTGGACCCAGCCATATGCAAATCACTCTTGACCCTGCACCCAATGGGAACAGTCCTGCCCGAACTGCCAGGCCAGGTCCTCCCTGGACTGGAAACAAGCATCCTAGGACCGGTTTCGGGCTTTCAGCCCTCATCAGCCAGGATAGCTTGACTCCAGTGGCATGGAGAGCCTGGTACCCATGTCTGGGCATACCCGTCCCACTCGGGGTGACAAATGCAAAAAGAACAATTGATGGACAGAATGCAGAACAATGTCATACATTCAACCCAGTACAGAGAACTGGGCCTAAATCCATTGTTTTTTTGCTCACCATGCCATTTCAGTTTGGACCCAGCCATATGCAAATCAGTCTTGACCCTGCGCCCAATGGGAACAGTCCAGCCCGAACTGCCAGGCCAGGTCCTCCCTGGACTGGAAACAAGCATCCTAGGACCGGTTTCGGGCTTTCAGCCCTCATCAGCTAGGATAGCTTGACTCCAGTGGCATGGAGAGCAGGGACCCACGTCTGGGCATACCCGTCCAACTCGGGGTGACAAATGCAAAAAGAACAATTGCTGGACAGAATGCAGAACAATGTCATACATTCACCCCAGTACAGAGATCTGGGCCTAAATCCATCGTTTTTGCTCACCATGCCATTCCAGTTTGGACCCAGCCATATGCAAATCAGTCTTGACCCTGCGTCCAATGGGAACAGTCCAGCCCGAACTGCCAGGCCAGGTCCTCCCTGGACTGGAAACAAGCATCCTAGGACCGGTTTCGGGCTTTCAGCCCTCATCAGCCAGGATAGCTTGACTCCAGTGGCATGGAGAGCACGGGACCCACGTCTGGGCATACCCGTCCCACTCGGGGTGACAAATGCAAAAAGAACAATTGATGGACAGAATGCAGAACAATGTCATATATTCACCCCAGTACAGAGATCTGGGCCTAAATCCATCGTTTTTTTGCTCACCATGCCATTTCAGTTTGGACCTAGCCATATGCAAATCAGTCTTGACCCTGCGCCCAATGGGAACAGTCCAGCCCGAACTGCCAGGCCAGGTCCTCCCTGGACTGGAAACAAACACCCTAGGACCGGTTTCGGGCTTTCAGCCCTCATCAGCCAGGATAGCTTGACTCCAGTGGCATGGAGAGCACGGGACCCACGTCTGGGCATACCCGTCCCACTAGGGGTGACAAATGCAAAAAGAACAATTGATGGACAGAATGCAGAACACTGTCATACATTCACCCCAGTATAGAGATCTGGGCCTAAATCCATCGTTATTTTGCTCACCATGCCATTCCAGTTTGGACCCAGCCATATGCAAATCAGTCTTGACCCTGCGCCCAATGGGAACAGTCCAGCCCGAACTGCCAGGCCAGATCCTCCCTGGACTGGAAACAAGCATCCTAGGACCTG